>CM053037.1:115405623-115481545 GCA_028564925.1 Lithobates sylvaticus | reverse complement strand
TAATGTTTTGCTATCTCTCTGATGGGTTTGTTTTGTTTTCTCAGCCTAATGATGGCTTGCTTCACTGATAGTGACAGCTCTTTGGATCTCATATTGAGAGTTGACAGCAACAGATTCCAAATGCAAATAGCACATTTGAAATGAACTCTGGACCTTTTATCTGTTCCTTGTGTAGCGGGGTCGTTCCCCTTTTAGGGGAGAAGACTACATTCCCCATAATTCCCCAGGCTCCCGGGAGGCTGTTTGTTTCCGCCCGAGAGGCTTCTGGGGGAGGTGATAAAAGGGAAGAGGAGAGACCGCCTCTTCCTCTTCTGACTGGGCTGGTGACGCAGAGACTTGCAAGTGAGGAGACACCTGTGCGGACCGGGACTGCTGAAGGCCTGAAGCCTGGGCCTTGCAGCAGGTGGAGAGAGACTCTCACCCCTCAGAGTCAGCAGCAGCGGAGCGGAGACTTTTCCCTACAGTCGGTCGGTCGGAGAGAGGACCGGAACGCAGGGGCTGTGACGGAGGAGGCCGGACGCCGCCATTGGACGGTACCCAGGAGTGGTGAGCGAGCTGAAAGGGCTCATCCTACATTGCTACATACACTTTTATGCCTATTGAACTGCCAAGGCACAATTTACCTCAGAGCAGCAGATGTTTCTTTCTGTGGATTACAAATACACCATTTAAAGCTACATGTGCACCATCTCTACAGTTCTCTTGCCGGTGAAGAATACTGTACTTTCTCAAGGACTGAGCTCTATTGCTAGGGATCAGGCCTGGTCCGTTAGGTAGGCGCAGTTAGATTTATTGCACCTCAGGGGTGCATAGCAGACGGTCGCTACACTTGGCGCTCCGTTTCCCATTGCTAGTTTGATACATATGTGTGTACATGTTAAAGTGCATATTGCAGGGACCTGCTAATGTGTTGTAAGTCAAATGTTAAATGCATGTTACTATTTCTTTCCTTACTGCCAAAGTAAAGCCAGTTATTCTTATCTCAGCAGTCTGCTTGTGAGTTTGAGTCCATTACACTTAGAGTATAAGTGATATTTATATGTGCATAGATACATACCCCTTACTAACTGTGCCAGAGCGGGTAGAGCAAATTGCCAGGGGGTTGGTGGAGCTGTACTCAGGGACCCAAAACAAACCAGCGGCCCTCTTAACTGGGGGTATCGCTACACTTGTAAATGGGATAATGAGGGAATAACACACACCTGGCCATGGAACAGCTGAGCAGCCAATTGTCCCATTACTTTTGGTCCCTTAAAAAGTAGGAGGCACATATACAAACAGTTGTAATTCCTACACCGTTCACCTGATGTGGAAGTAAATACCCTCAAATTAAAGCTGAAAGTCTGCAGTTAAAGCACATCTTGTTTGTTTCATTTCAAATCCATTGTGGTGGTGTATAAAGCCAAAAAGATTAGAATTGTGTTGATGTCTCAATATTTATGGACCTAACTGTACTTACCTGCTCTCTGCAAGGGTTTTGCACAGAGCAGCCCAGATGCTCCTCTTCTGTGGTGCCCCGATGGCACTCCTGGTCCCTCCTCTTCTTTAGGAGCCGTTTTCCATGGGGGCACCCATGTGGGCATGCTCATGAGTCCCGCTGCTGCATCCATTAACACAGACAGCAGGACCCGACCCTGCCTCCGCTCTCATATCACTGGATTTAATTTACAACAGCGCGAGCAATGGCTCCTGCTGCTATCAATCTATCATATGAGGACAGAGACAGCGGCTGGTGCTGTTGGGCTCATGCTCGTCGCTGGAATAAAATGGATTCAGGTTAGAAAAAGGAAGGGGGAGGGCCCAACTGCAACACAGAAGGTTTTACATGCATAGAATGCATAAAGGTGAAAAACCTTGAGACATTACAACCCCTTTAAGGTCATGGAGTGGCCTAGCCAGTCTCCAGACCTTAATGCTATAGAAAATATATGGAGGGAGCTGAAACTTCGAGTTGCTAAGCAACAGCCAAGAAACCTTAAGGATTTAGAGAAGATCTGTAAAGAGTGGACCGAAATCCCCCCATGAGATGTGTGCAAACCTGGTAACCAACTACAAGAAGCATCTTACCTCTATATTTGCCAACAAGGGTTTCTCCACCAACTACTAAGTCATGTTTTCTTGGGGATCAAATACTTATTTTACTCACTGAGCTTGACATGGTAAAAATCTGACTGTCTGTATAGCAAACAGCCAATTTTTCCTGTTTCTAATATAAATACCCATTTCCGCCTTAATGATATAATGCCTTAAACCTTAGATCTTCCATTACCTCCCAAACCCCTTCATCCATACATTCATCCTTATCTCGGCATAGCATCCATACATCACCTTTCCAGCCTAGCTGCTTCCCATCTAAGTCCCATATAAGAGCCATCACAAGTAAGTATTCTTACAGCCTCATCTCAGCCCCCTCATTCAAACCTCACCAGCCAAGCATTGCATTAAAGGAGCCATTCCCAGTATAATCTTACATGTTCATCTCAGAATCAGGCAGCATCAATGACTCTGTCCCAGCTCAGTGAACTCCTTTATTTCGAAACCATTCAAAAGTGTCAGGACAATATACAAGTGAGCGCTGCGCGTCGATTGCCTGTGCGCATGCGCGGCGGAACGGCACTCCGGCACATGCGCACTCGCGGCTCAGCGCTCCGATGCACGCACATGCGCACTGGCGCACGCCTGAGCGTCTCTGGGCGTCATAGCATCACGTGACCACTCACACCGCCCATTTAAGGAAGTGCCTGAGATCAGTCCAGCGCTGGCTTGTCTTCAGCTTCCTGCCAAAGCTCTGTTCCTGCTTCCTGTATCCTGATTGCCTGATTACCTGATTTGACCCGGATTTGCCTTTTGACCTTGCTGCCTTCTCTTGCCCTTGACCTTTGGACTGTATACTGGACTTACCGCTTGCTTGCCTCTGGCCCCTTGAACCTCTGCCTGTGACCCGGATTTGTTTGTTGTCTCCTGCCCTGAATCTCTGCCTGTGACCCGGACCTGCCTGTCTTCAGTCCTGTACCTGCACCTGTGTTCTGGAACTTCCCAGTGCCTTCCTGACCCCAGCACCTGGCTCTCTCTTCAGTCCTCATCCTCTGGTTGGGTAGCCTGTGCCTCTTTGTGCCATTCACCCCCTGTCTCACCTCCAGGGGGCGGACTGCGCTCAGTTGCAAGGGTGAACCACTCTCGGCATTTCGGCCTCGGTAAGTACTCTCCTGACAGTACAAGCCAGCCATGTCTGAGGCCGACAGAGTGCGTTCACCCCTTGAGGCTTTGTGCCAACAAGTCTCAGCATTAACTGAAGCCGTGCAAAAACTGCAAGAGGGGTACACTCAAGTGGACAGTCGCCTGCAGCAGCTTTCCGGGTTAACGGCACCCACCTTAGCAGCTCCTGCCGCCACCAGTGGAATATCCGCTCCTCCTGGATCAGCAAACCCCACTGTGATCATGGCATCGCCCGAACCCAGGGTCCCTACCCCGGAACGTTTCACGGGTGACCGTAAAAAGTTCCGGGCCTTTAAGAATGCCTGCTCGCTCTACCTTGCGCTCCAACCCAGGACTTTTGCTTCTGAAG
The DNA here is from genome assembly GCA_028564925.1 of Lithobates sylvaticus. NCBI lineage: Eukaryota > Metazoa > Chordata > Amphibia > Anura > Ranidae > Lithobates > Lithobates sylvaticus. The sequence continues at coordinate 115,477,980 of CM053037.1, read as the reverse complement.
TGGTAAAGGTGGGCTTCATTATCTCGCTCCTAGCTGAGGAGCCACAGGCATGGGCCCATAGCCTGATGGAGCAGAGAGTATGGCACAATTGAGAGTACAATTGAGAGTATGGCACAATTGTATGATGACCCGCAACGTGGGGCTACAGCTGAAGCCACGCTACATAACTTACTTCAGGGACGTAGACCAGTAGAGGATTACACCGTTGAATTCCGGAAGTGGTCAGCTGACACCGGGTGGAACGAACCGGCTCTTAAATACCAGTATCGCCAGGGGTTATCTGAAACCTTGAAAGATGAGTTGGCAAGATCCGAAACTCCTGACACGCTGGAGGGTTTGATCCAAGCCGCCACCAAGTTGGACCGCCGCATGTGTGAAAGGCGTTCTGAGCGTCTTCAGTCCCCCGCACCTATTGGAATCCTCTTAAACCAACCTTGTCTTCACCCACCACCTCAACTCCAGCAGTAGATACCCAGGAGACAGAACCCATGCAGCTAGGTCTGGTTCGTGCTCCTCTCACGCCAGAAGAACGGCTCCGCAGACGACAGGCCAATCTATGCCTGTACTGTGGGGCTTCGGGCTATTTTCTCAGCACCTGTCCCGTAAGACCGAGTAAGTCCTACCAACAATGTATAATGAACTTTCAATCTTCTGGGTTCTCCCAGACTTATGTCGCCCTCTTTGTCTCCTTACAGCTACCGGGAAAGGAAACCCGACTATCAGCCATAATTGATTCCGGAGCCTGCAGCTGCTTTCTTGACGCGGCATTAGCTACCAAGATGCACTTACCCCTCGTTCCGAAGAAACAAAATCTACAGGTACATTTGGCTGATGGCTCTCTTCCTCGTTCAGGATTCATCACCCACAAGACCCAACCCATCCGTGTCACTACTGATTCTGGTCACCAGGAGCTTATCCAATTTGACATCATCCCGTCTCCAATGTTCCCCATCATCTTGGGGCTTCCATGGTTACAGATCCACGAACCGCAGATCAACTGGGGTAAGAGGGAGGTCTCCTTCCCGTCACCCCACTGCACCCAGCATTGCTTCACCCAGGCTGTGGCTACCTGCTCTACTATTTCATCAATACCAGATAATCTTCTTCATGTACCACCAGTTTACTTGGAGTTCCAAGACGTCTTTGATAAACAACAGGCAGATCGCTTACCGCCTCATCGGACGTATGATTGTCCCATCGATCTCCTTCCGTGTTCAGCGATCCCTTTTGGCCGCATTTTTCCCCTGTCCGAAGTGGAACTCAAGGTCCTCAAGGCCTACATTGACGAGAACCTGGAGAAGGGGTTCATTCGCCCCTCCTCGTCACCCGCCGGAGCTGGCATCTTTTTTGTGGGAAAGAGAGACGGCTCCCTCAGACCTTGCATCGATTACAGAGAACTAAATAAAATCACAATTAAGAACCGGTATCCCCTGCCTTTGATCCCAGAGCTTTTTCAGCGTTTCAGGTCTGCCAGAATCTTCTCTAAATTGGATCTTCGCAGGGCCTACAACCTCATCCGAATCAGGGCAGGAGATGTAAATGGAAAACAGCCTTCAGATCCAGATTCGGGCATTATGAATACTTGGTAATGCCCTTCGGTCTTTGTAACGCCCCAGCAACCTTCCAGCACCTGGTAAATGACATTTTCCGTAAACACCTTGACGACTTCCTTGTTGTTTATCTGGACGACATCCTTATCTTTTCAGACTCCCTCGAACTCCACCGGGTACACGTGAGACAAGTACTCACCATCCTCCGCAGCCACAGATTGTACCTCAAGGCAGAGAAGTGCGAATTCGAGAAATCCACGGTGCAATTCTTGGGGTTCATCATTTCTACAGGTGGGGTCTCCATGGACCCACAAAAGGTCAAGGCCGTACTGGAGTGGCCAGCCCCAGTGAACAAGAAAGGGGTACAGCGATTCATTGGGTTCGCAAACTTCTATCGCAGGTTCATTGTTGGCTTTTCCTCCATAGTGGCACCCTTCACCAAGTTGACCCACCAAGGTACCCAATTCCATTGGTCCCCGGAAGCACAAGAAGCTTTTGACACTTTGAAAAAATTGTTTTCGTCCGCTCCCATCCTGATGCATGCAGATCCAGCCCTTCCATTTGTGCTGGAGGTGGATGCATCGGAGACGGCTACTGGAGCTATATTGTCTCAGAGACTGGGGCCCAAGGCCCTGTTACACCCTGTGGCTTTTGCGTCACGGAAGTTAAGCCCTCCAGAGAAGAACTACGACGTGGGAGACAGAGAGTTACTGGCCATTAAGTTTGCCCTGGAAGAGTGGAGGTATCTCCTGGAGGGGGCTTCCCATCCTGTCATGATTTGGACAGACCACAGGAACCTGGAGTATCTAAGGACAGCCAAACGCCTAAGGCCCCGACAAGCCCGATGGGCTCTCTTCTTTTCAAGATTTAATTTTCATATCTCTTACAGACCCGGCTCAAAAAATGGAAAGGCGGACGCTCTCTCTAGAATGTTTCACGAGACACCCCAGGAATCTGAACCCAACACTATCCTTTCGCCACAGAACTTCTTGTCTCTTCTTCTGCAACCTGACCTAGTCTCCGCCATCAAGGCGGCATCCGGGCACCTCACCGACCATGGGATTCCCTCAATGGAGGAACATGATGGGCTACTCTGGGTACGTGGGAAGGTCTTTGTCCCCACAAAAACAAGACCTTTAACGCTCAAGACTCTACATGATCACAAGCTTGCGGGACATTTTGGGGTTCGCAAGACGTCTGACTTAATCTCTCGCTCTTTTTGGTGGCCTGGGTGGAGACAAGACTGCAGGAATTATGTCACCTCTTGTATCATTTGTCAACGCAACAAAGGAACTAATTCTAAAGCCTGGGGCCTGCTGAAGCCCTTGCCCATTCCGAAGCGCCCATGGGCGGATATATCAATGGACTTCATTGTAGAGTTACCCGCCTCAGAGGGGTACACCACCATTCTGGTCGTGGTTGACCGTTTGTCAAAGATGGCACACTTCCTCCCAATGATTGGGACTCCTTCCGCTTCTGCTACAGCTGACATATTCTTCAAAGAGATTGTACGACTCCACGGGGTACCTGCAAGTGTCACATCTGATAGAGGGTCTCAGTTCACCTCCAAGTTTTGGCAAGAATTATGTAAAACCCTTGAAATCAAGATATGTCTCTCTTCGGACTATCACCCTCAGAGCAATGGCCCGACGGAGAGGACAAACCAATCTCTAGAACAATATCTCCGCTGTTTCTGTTCAGATTCCCAGGATGAATGGTCCAGCCTCCTACCCTATGCGGAGTTCGCCTACAACAATGCGGTCCACACCGCCACCAACCATACTCCCTTCTGGGCCAACTTTGGGTTCCATCCCTCCTTCCTGCCGGGATCTCTTCCTGAAACTCCTGTCCCTGCGGTCCAAGACCGAGTAAATTTTCTCCAGCAAAACTTCCGGAGAATTCAGGAGACCATGCAAAAGACTCAGGAGGGGTATGAAAGACACTTCAACCGGGGGAGGAAGGAGAATCCGGACTTCAAGATAGGGGACGCGGTGTGGTTATCCTCAATCAATCTCAAATTAGCCATACCCACACGTAAGTTAGGACCAAAGTTTATTGGTCCTTTCAGGATCAAACGAAGAATTAATCCTGTAGCTTTTGAGCTTTCCTTACCAGATTCGTACAGGATACACCCGGTGTTCCATGCTTCCCTCCTGAAGCTTGTCACTCCTAGTCCTTTTCCAGGAAGATCAGAACCACCACCTCCTCCAGTACTGGTGGATGGCGAAACAGAATTTGTGGTGGAAAAGATTTTAAATTGCAGGAAAAGGGGGAGGCAACTCCAATATCTGGTCAAATGGGAGGGTTACCCATCAGAAGAGAACTCTTGGGAACCCTCAGGAAATCTGCATGCTCCACGCTTGATCCGAGCTTTCCAGACGGAACATCCTGAACTGATGGCTAGCTTGGGCGTCCGGAGGCCACCCCTCGGGGGAGGGCACTGTCAGGACAATATACAAGTGAGCGCTGCGCGTCGATTGCCTGTGCGCATGCGCGGCGGAACGGCACTCCGGCGCATGCGCACTAGCGGCTCAGCGCTCCGACGCACGCACATGCGCACTGGCGCACGCCTGAGCGTCTCTGGGCGTCATAGCATCACGTGACCACTCACACCGCCCATTTAAGGAAGTGCCTGAGATCAGTTTAGCGCTGGCTTGTCTTCAGCTTCCTGCCAAAGCTCTGTTCCTGCTTCCTGTATCCTGATTGCCTGATTACCTGATTTGACCCGGATTTGCCTTTTGACCTTGCTGCCTTCTCTTGCCCTTGACCTTTGGACTGTATACTGGACTTACCGCTTGCTTGCCTCTGGCCCCTTGAACCTCTGCCTGTGACCCGGATTTGTTTGTTGTCTCCTGCCCTGAATCTCTGCCTGTGACCCGGACCTGCCTGTCTTCAGTCCTGTACCTGCACCTGTGTTCTGGAACTTCCCAGTGCCTTCCTGACCCCAGCACCTGGCTCCCTCTTCAGTCCTCATCCTCTGGTTGGGTAGCCTGTGCCTCTTTTTGCCATTCACCCCCTGTTTGCCTCCAACAGCTAAACCCCTCCCACAAAGGATGTGGCCTCATCTCATTCACACAGGATGTGAATGACCATATAAGGACATACATTTCGGGGGGCGGACTGCGCTCAGTTGCAAGGGTGAACCAATGTACACAGAGATGTTCGCTTGAAGCTATTAATGCAGTCACCGGGAAATGGCCAGTCTCCCGGTGAGGCACAAATGAACTTCCTTAAACCAGCAAACAAGTCTGTAGTGTCCACAGGAAAATTTCCGCAGCCAATGGTCATCCGCCAACGTCTTTATGTGTGAATACGCTCACATGAGCGCAATTACAGCAAAACCGACACTGGGGGGCATCTGACAACATACATTAATAAAATTTTCCATGACAGTCCCTCGTTTTTGTCATATCCTCCCATGTGTCTCTTGATGAATTTCGATCTTTTTACACCTGGCCTTACAGTCCATAAAAAGGAAAACACGGCTTGACATGTAGACTCTGTTCTTCAGTAGAGATGACATGGTGAGCTGTAGTAGTCGCTGGTCGGTCTGGGATCCTCTGTGTCTTGTTTGCAGGTCGGGCATCTTGGGCGTCTCATTGAGGAAGATGTGGTCATCTGGTCACGTGTCCAAATCAGGCAGCAGGAGCACCTCATCACGATATATATAAGGAATAGAAACAAAAACAACATGAGTAAATATACCCCTACTTCCTTCAACTATGATCCGCTGCAAAAATAAAAATTAAATCACCACAGATTCCCAGACCCTTTAGAGGATTCCATCCTTCACTAGCTATAGCTCTGGCTTTGCTTCTTAGGGAAACAAGCCTCATCCATATGGGCCTGGACTTTGTCACTAGTATCCCCGATTCAGGTATAACAATCCTTACTTATGAATTCCCAGGACCCCCCTTTGGATTGTGGGAACTTCCTTGTAGCTTCAACAGTTACATGAAAACATCCCATCCTCAATGGATGAGAAATTGTTCAATAGTTTCATAAGCTCAAGCCTTCACCGTGTACAAGCAATTCCCTTCTAGGTTTCCCTGTCATTCTTACCTTCCCTCGCGCCATCAGATCCTCGCGATCGGCAGCGACATAAGATGCTGGGACGAGATTCACCAGCACAGATGAATCTCTTCCATTAGGGGAATTACTTTATAAACTGTAGATCCGAAGCACACTTGTGGGCTACCTAGTTATCCCGATACCAAAGCTGGCGAGAACCAGAGCTATTGTCAAAATTATAATAAATGTTACCCTCTAGAAATGTATCGATAAATTCCATTGACAAGTGTCTGTTTGGATTATTTACTTGTCCAATAAAACTCCTCACACCAATATGCCTATATATCATACACCGCTGTCATCACTGGGGCACTAGAGCTCCGTGGTGACTCAGAGTAGACCCAACCATGTGTCCTGTTCACTTTCTTAGCTAGTTAGAAAGTACACTTTAAAAAAAATATATAAATAAAGATACTTCTCTTCCTTGTTGTCTTGTTCATCAATCTTCTCTGCAACGACCCTGTCACCTGTCACAAACTTGGCTAGAATTAGAGTGGTTAGTATCATTGGTTTGAAAAATTGTCACTCAGCCCATCCTCTTCCCCCCTTTTCCTCATCTTTACAAAGTGGAGGAAAACATGCAGGGTTTAGAATGGTGCAGAGCCTCAGAAACTCCTTGGACCTGAAAAGATACTTATACACACACACAAGTTATTAACCACTTCAGCACAGAGCGATTTTACCCCCTTCCTTACCAGAGCACTTTTTGCGATTCGGCACTGCGTCGCTTTAACTAACAATTGCGCGGTCGTGCGACGTTGCATCCAAACAAAATTGACGTCCTTTTTTTCCCACAAATAGAGCTTTCTTTTGGTGGTATTTGATCACGTCTGCGGTTTTTATTTTTTGCGCTATAAACAAAAGAAGAGTGACAATTTTGAAAAAAAACACAATATTTTTACTTTTTGCTCTAATAAATCTCCAATTTTAAAAAAAAAAAATTTTTTTACTCAGTTTAGGCCGATACGTATTCTTCTACATATTTTTGGTAAAAAAAATCGCAATAAGCGTATATAGATCGGTTTGCCGGCGGCGTGCGACCCCACGGCTAGGCAATTAAAGGGGACGTACCTGTACGTGCTTTTGCCTAGCCGTGCCATTCTGCGGACGTATATGTGCAGGAGGCGGTCGGGAAGCGGTTAAGTAGACCAATGTGGCTTGGATGGTCACAACAAACACAATGGGGGTGATTTACAAAAGCCGAGCACTATCAGTAGAGGCGCACGGCACAATGCACATTTTCATATTTACGAAATGGTACGCTAGGAACAGAGCGTGAATCCCCTATTTACTATAGTGATCTCGGCGTACAGGAGAATGCAATATGTGCGCCACGGCATCTTCAATTCAATATTAATAGATGGAGGTGCCAATATTATGGGGGTGATGTGAGGAAGTTTAGTAACAACTGCTCAAGTAAAAAATATGCCAAAAAATAGAATGAGAACTTTTTCAGAGAGTCTGCTGTGCCTGCAAGCATGTTTAGAACTGCGTGAGATCAATGTAAGCACTGAGCATGTGCAAGCAGCTCTTGCACTCACTCACATGCGTTTGTTTGCCAAAATCGTAGTAAATGTTAAGCAACATACATGCAATTGCGTGGGTTAAACGGGCGCACCTCTAAAATTTACAATTTTTTTTTATAGGCTGGTTCACCTTTATGTATTTTTTAAGGAGATTTGCACACAGGTCATGTTAGCATGTTACATTGCCAACATGTTGCATGCACCTTGTTAACATTATGTAAAAAGACTCTCGCTCCTCTAGCTCCTCCTAAAAGGGCATTTAACCTTCCCCCTCTAATGCATATGATTTCCATGGGCTAGCTTTTGCTTTTAAAGGGGAACTCCACACTCTACTCTAGTCTCAAAAGCCTGTGAGCTGCCTTCATCAATCCAAACCACATCCTTTTTCAGAGCAAACAGGGCCAGCTAGGAAAGGTGCAAGAAGAGCGAACACCCAACCCCCTCCTGAACCATACAAGGCCACATGCACTCAACATAGCTGGCTGCCTTTGGGGCATGTTGGGCTCAGCCCAATACCAACCACAAAGCACCTTGTACCCACTAGTTTAAAGGGACTTTCCACATTCCGTAAAGCCCCCTGTCTGCAGACCCCCACAACCCCAGCCTAGGGTTGTGTGGAAGAGGGCCTTGTCCCCCTGAATATGGGAACAAGGTGGTTGACTTTTGGGGTGCCCGAGCCCCTCCTACCCCCAAGCATCCACCCCCTTTCATGGGTTGGCTTGTTGTGTGTTTGGCTAGGGGTTTGTTAGTGTGTGGGAGGGGCACAATATTTTTTTAGTTTGGGGTGGTATTTTTCACGTGGGAGTTCTCATTTTAAGCCTTAACATACCCAAATGGCCTTGTATGAATTGGGAGGGCAGGCTATTTTTTGTGTTTTGTGTTTAAAATCTTGCAGCTGCAATGTAGTATGGTAAGTTTTCTCTAAAGCTGTACATCTTTGAAGTGTGTGTGTGTGTGTGTGTGCATTGTTTGTCCAGAGGAGTTCGGATTAAAGACCCGGGCAGGGGTATATGCCATTTGCCTATCTGGTAAGCTGCCATTTTTTACTTTCTGGTGGAAGACCTTCATCTTGGCTGTCTAAATCACTTGTTTCATGGGTGTCTGATGTTACAACACTGAGAACGATCACTAGTTGAACCCTAAACCTTGTGGTGGACCCCTTTGCATGAACAGAACTTTCTCCCTTAATTGTTATTAGTCCACATGTTGGACCTCTGTTGTTCTCTATGCAATCATATTTGAACTCGGATTCACTATTATGTATTTCTGTTATTATTAATAGCATTTCTGTTATTATTATTTGTATTTTGGATTATACATATATTACACTTGTCACAAAGTGCACATAATTTAGATAGCTTCAAAAGTTTTTTTTATTTAAATCATACACTAAGGTAGTTTAAATGTATTAGCCTACACAACAGGAGTGTTTATTGATTCCTATTATTCCAGCGCAGCCAGCTTTTCTTTTTCTTGTATTTTGTGTGTATCTCACATAAGGTTGCAGCAGGAATCCATTATATATTTTTTTCACAAAAGACATAAATTAATATGTTTTCACATTAAGTTACTTACATACTAGATAGTGATGTTAATTTTATTCCGCCCTCTTCAAAAAACACCGCTCTGCGCCCGTGGGATGTGTTACTAACAAGTTTGGGTAGGTATAAAGGTGTACCCACCTGTAGATGTGTTAAATATATAAATATATGAATAAATAAATAAATAAATAAATATATATGTATATATGTACAAGATGAATATATAAAGATTAGAGTGTGTATATATATATATACTTGTGCATAGATGTGATAGAATTATAGTTGTGATGTGCAAGAATAATCTCTATGTGATGTGTATGTACAGTAGACCTTATACATATATCATCAACAGCTGCTGCTTAAAACAAAGAACATATGGGGAAATACAAACAGCATTAGGTGGACCGTGCTTGGTCCACTCAAATTGGCGTTTGTAGCAGCGCTATTCAGAGTTTTTCAAGTGAATAAAAAACATTTAAAATCTATACACTCACAATAGAACACAATATATCACATAGAGTTGTGAAAAATTAATCTTATATGTGAAATAAAATTATAAATATGGGTCTAGTGAAAGTGATAAAAAATTCTCGTAAGTGCTTAAAAATATAAAGTATATAAAAATATATATAAAAGTGCATTTCTGTGAATCATATATGTGATAAAAAAACATATGTTGAACACAATAAATAAATAAATAATTGTTAATTCTGTGTCTCCAGTCCACATAAAACAAAGTTTGTCAAACTGGTCCCGCTAGACTGCAGCAAACCACCAATCCACCAAGTGACAGTTGGTATAAACAAAACAGTTCAAAATTTGGGTATTAGAGTGATCCGACAACCGGAAGTTTCCACCTTGTGCAAGACTCGCCCCCTTATGGGGATGCACTCACCAGAAAACTGCTTTACATATGCCTGTAGTAATAACCAATGTGGGCCTTCTCATCCAACATCAGACCATCGACCGGCATGAAAATAGGACCAGATCCACTGTTCTGCATCACCTGATCATTACTCCACCAACGCAGTCACATAGTATATGAGAAGACAAATGGAGGACCACATAGTGTAATACTGCTTAAAAGTAATTTTATTGAAAACACTTTCCCTTTAAAAACGATCCCCCCTAGTAGTAACTGCGTACCAAAAATTGATAATAAATTAGCCTTTAGATAAATGTAGGAATCTACTGTGCCTGAATCCAGTCCACAGGATGTGGAGGAAACGATTTCCGCTGAGTGTGTGAGCGGTGTCTCTCCTTCCTGATGGTCTTGGAACGCACAGTGGACCGCAAGCGTGATGACGTCACTTCCTTCTGACCTACGCCCTGACGCGTTTCGTCATTTCCGACTTCTTCTCGAGGGCGTAGGTCATCAGGGAGGAAGTGACATATATATACACTGACTGATGCGCCAACCGTCCAATGGGGAGGCTAGAATGCTCGCACACTGGACGGGGGCGCCGTAGACCAGGCAGACAGACACCAGAGGTCTAATGAAGACATCTAGCAGTGAAAGCTCCGGTGTCAGCGCATCTACAGCATTAAGAGACATTCTAATTAAAACATATCATATTAAAACATCGTGATGTTAGTACATTAATACAGTCATATTATATATTCAAGGAACGTGAACTTGAATATTGAAGTAATGGTTAAATGATCTGCATATATACCCATGTATACATCCGGCCGGGAAATATGTATATGTTCCCTCCAATTAAGGGGAGTTGGAGGGAGATATATTAAAATGATGGTACATGCACATCTGGAAGTTGGTGTTACAAACGGAGGTGTATGTATATAATAATGGCAGTATATATAAAACAAGGTGTGAACCCCTGCTTCAATCTATGATTATAGGTCCATATATAAAGTATAGTGAAGAATATATAAATTCTTCTGTTGTTATAATGTAAACCTATATATAAAGAAGAATGCTGTTAATTTACAAAAAGTGTTACACAGCATTATATAAAACCATATTACAAGGGCCCTATATTTTATATAAAATTAGTATGTATAAAATATAATATTTCGGTGGACAAGGTTATATCTATAAAAAACTAAAATTAATTAAAACTATATTCTGTACTCATATATATATAAAATGAATGGTATATAAAAAATGGTATATATAAAAAAAATATTAAAATAATAATATATATAAAAAAATATATATATAAAAACGGGAGTTACCATAAAAAAGCGTGGTGGGATCAGACTGATTTATCTGTGGAGGTAATATTATTGTTTCATATTCATGTTCCTTAAATATGTACATATACTGACACGGTGCCATACACAAACGACCATAAGACATGGTTATCAGGGGCTCTATCACTGTTTATGTGTTTGTGTGCTTTTTCTAAGGCACTATGTGTCGCTTATGAAGCAATTAATATCTAGTTCGATGTTTAATCCTTTGGGCGAGAGAACGTCAACTAGGTATATCCATTTTGTTTCTTGTTTAGATAGTTCGCGGACCATGTTTATGCCTCTCCAATGGGGTTGAATCTGTTCTATCCCCAAAATTGGAGGCCTTTAGGATCCTTGCCATGTTTGAGTTTAAAGTGCAGTGAGACATTATGGTCTTTAAAACCAATTTTTATGTTATGAATATGTTCCGCAATTATATTCATAACATAAAAATTGGTTTTAAAGACCATAATGTCTCACTGCACTTTAAACTCAAACATGGCAAGGATCCTAAAGGCCTCCAATTTTGGGGGATAGAACAGATTCAACCCCATTGGAGAGGCATAAACATGGTCCGCGAACTATCTAAACAAGAAACAAAATGGATATACCTAGTTGACGTTCTCTCGCCCAAAGGATTAAACATCGAACTAGATATTAATTGCTTCATAAGCGACACATAGTGCCTTAGAAAAAGCACACAAACACATAAACAGTGATAGAGCCCCTGATAACCATGTCTTATGGTCGTTTGTGTATGGCACCGTGTCAGTATATGTACATATTTAAGGAACATGAATATGAAACAATAATATTACCTCCACAGATAAATCAGTCTGATCCCACCACGCTTTTTTATGGTAACTCCCGTTTTTATATATATATTTTTTTATATATATTATTATTTTAATATTTTTTTATATATACCATTTTTTATATACCATTCATTTTATATATATATGAGTACAGAATATAGTTTTAATTAATTTTAGTTTTTTATAGATATAACCTTGTCCACCGAAATATTATATTTTATACATACTAATTTTATATAAAATATAGGGCCCTTGTAATATGGTTTTATATAATGCTGTGTAACACTTTTTGTAAATTAACAGCATTCTTCTTTATATATAGGTTTACATTATAACAACAGAAGAATTTATATATTCTTCACTATACTTTATATATGGACCTATAATCATAGATTGAAGCAGGGGTTCACACCTTGTTTTATATATACTGCCATTATTATATACATACACCTCCGTTTGTAACACCAACTTCCAGATGTGCATGTACCATCATTTTAATATATCTCCCTCCAACTCCCCTTAATTGGAGGGAACATATACATATTTCCCGGCCGGATGTATACATGGGTATATATGCAGATCATTTAACCATTACTTCAATATTCAAGTTCACGTTCCTTGAATATATAATATGACTGTATTAATGTACTAACATCACGATGTTTTAATATGATATGTTTTAATTAGAATGTCTCTTAATGCTGTAGATGCGCTGACACCGGAGCTTTCACTGCTAGATGTCTTCATTAGACCTCTGGTGTCTGTCTGCCTGGTCTACGGCGCCCCCGTCCAGTGTGCGAGCATTCTAGCCTCCCCATTGGACGGTTGGCGCATCAGTCAGTGTATATATATGTCACTTCCTCCCTGATGACCTACGCCCTCGAGAAGAAGTCGGAAATGACGAAACGCGTCAGGGCGTAGGTCAGAAGGAAGTGACGTCATCACGCTTGCGGTCCACTGTGCGTTCCAAGACCATCAGGAAGGAGAGACACCGCTCACACACTCAGCGGAAATCGTTTCCTCCACATCCTGTGGACTGGATTCAGGCACAGTAGATTCCTACATTTATCTAAAGGCTAATTTATTATCAATTTTTGGTACGCAGTTACTACTAGGGGGGATCGTTTTTAAAGGGAAAGTGTTTTCAATAAAATTACTTTTAAGCAGTATTACACTATGTGGTCCTCCATTTGTCTTCTCATATACTATGTGACTGCGTTGGTGGAGTAATGATCAGGTGATGCAGAACAGTGGATCTGGTCCTATTTTCATGCCGGTCGATGGTCTGATGTTGGATGAGAAGGCCCCATACACACGGTCGGACTTTTTCATGGATTCTGTCCGATCGGACAATGTTGTTGAAAAATCAGACCGTGTGTATGCACCATCGGACAGTGTACGTCGGTTTGTCCGACGGACAAAGTCTTATCTCCTGCTGGAAAGATTTGCCGTCAACACGGTCCGATCACACCAAATCCGATCGTGTGTACGGTTGTCCGACGGACAAAGTGCTACGCATGCTCAGAAGAAATTCTGTGACGGAAGCGCTCGGTCAGGTAAAACTACCTTTCCTAATCGACACAGCACATTCGTCACGCTGCAATGTTAAAATGTCTTTAATGCAGCGCATTCTCTTTTTCTTTACAATGCAACAAGAATGACATGTTTTAGCTGCTCCTATTCACCCGCACTTCTCACAAACTTACTTCTTTATTACTTTTCAGCATTTATACACTACATGTTTATTTTTACTCAGATCGTAAAAGAATCTTTGTTATATTTTTAGCATCATTTGTCTTTTTTTTTTTTTTTTTTTGGGAATACATATTTTAAGGTTTTTTTTTTTTTTTTTTTTTTTTGGAGGGGGGTTGTGTGTCTCAACTTAGCAAAACCACATTATTAACATTTGTATTTCTTGCTTAAATTTACTAGGAGTTTGTTGGTTGTTGGTGCCCCTTGTTAATTCTACTTTAGGATTAGTGAAATGTACCTGCCTACTCCAAGAAAAACTGTCATTGTAGAAAAGTAAAACACAATAGTCAATGATTAGTTCAAATCAAAAAAACCTTTATTTAGGTCTCAGCAACAAACCAAAGAGGAACGCAGCCATGGTGAAACTTGGGGAATTTGCAAAGCCTTGGACACCCATGGCAACCATCATTTTTCTGGCTTAAAAAATTGGGGGCATGAAGAGTACCTATCTAAATAATAAGGGAGCGCAATCTGGTCCTGAAGTCCAAAACATCCGGAACTGCAGCAGATGCCATCTAGGTCCCCAGGCTCTGGTCCTACGAGAGGCTCCATCTTCTCTCAGACCAGACTGAATCAAGGTCATCACTCTCTTGTCTTCCTTGTACGCTTCCTTCCACGCCGTGGTGCTGGTGCTGGTGGGGTGGCAGAAGGAGGAGGAGGAGGCGGAGCAAGGTCACTCTCGCAAACATGTGTGAGGGGAGTCATCTCCCCAGCCATCCCCTCATTTAGTATTTTGAGAATGACATCCTCACACATGCTGCGTTGCCCCGCCTCCATACCCGTCATTTTACTGCCAACCAAGGAGGCAAAGGCCTCCTCGTAGGTGGGTGTGGCATATAGGGAGGCTGAGGCATCTCGTATCAGCTGGAGCGCTGACTCTCCCACCTCCCCCATGCTTTTCGCCCTTCTGTAGGGAAGGCGGAGGGGAGGGACTTGGGAGACAGTCAGGCTCCTACGCCTACCCCCCTGTTGGCTGCCACTAACCCCTGCCTCCTCCTGACTGCCACCTTCCACAGCCACCTCCAGGCTGAGGTCTTCCTGTGTCTGAAAAAGGGACATAGTTTCAGTTATTTGTTCATCAAACACACACAATTCTCATCTAGTGACTGTTGCAAAATGTTTACAAATAGAAAACCATACAATTCTCAGCCCTGCAGTTTAGAGTCTTCCCAAAAATGTCTCCAACACCACTGTCTGTTGATATGTCAATCACATTAGGAACTAAGCAATTGGGGATCCTGAATTAACTGAACATCATTCCTTATTCCCCAAAATGGTTACAAAACTACTATACCTGGAACAAGCTGGGCACCTGCACATATTCCAGACTGGAAGGCCCAGGTTGGTCCTCGGAAGCCTCATCAGGGGTGGCGTGCGTGGAAGGACGCGTGCAAGGAAGAGTCGAGAGTGACTTCCTGACAGTAGTCTGGTCTTTGAGAAAGTGGAGCCTCTCATAGTACCAGAGCGTGGGGACATAGACATCATCTGCTGCAGCTCCAGATGCTAGGGACTTCCGGACCTTATTGCGCTCCCGGAAATAGGTACTCTTCATGTTGTTAATCTTCACTTTTAAGTTTGCCACGGTTGCCATGGGCAGGGTTGGCTTTACAAATGCCACAAGTTTCAGCATGGCTGCGTACCTCTTTGGTCTGTTGCTGTAGTCACGGTGCTTTGGTAGCCATAAAAGGGGAAATTCCCTGTATTTATCAATGAAGAGGGGGAGAAAACTCACGTCGTAGAAGGCCTCCATCACCTCTGCAAGACACAACACCACACAGAACAATATAAATAATGTCAGCCTAAACTCTCCTAATCTTCTCCATAAAAAAGCCTCAAGTTCGAATCAGTCTAGGCTAGTTATGTACCAACGTCAAATTGTACCTTCGTTTCTAGCGATCGTCTCGTGCGTGAGCTTTCTTTCCCTTTGTCTCCCAGATCGTGGCTACGACACAGGCGTGTGACGTTTTATATACAGTGCGCATGCGTCAAACTCCGCCCGCCCCTGACGATTTTTCTCGTCTATTCCCCACCCCTTCTCTTTACGGCGCAGTGGGGAGAGCACATGGCGGGGACACAGCAGGTGCGCCACAAATATCCCACCAACGAGGAGGACGAGGAAAGTCCGGAGGCAGAAACGTCCCGATCCCGGAGCCTGAAATTCAAGGCCTCCAATATGTCATTTGGAGAAATGTTGGAGATGGTGGACATATTAAAGAGGAGTGACTATGATGGGAAGTATGGGCCTTACCTCAACCCCAATGTCCGCAAGGCCAAGATCATGTCTAAAGTTGTGAGGAGGCTGTACAATAATTTTGGGGTACAACGATCCAAGGAGCAACTGAGGAAACGCTGGTCAGACCTGAAACTGAGGGAGGCCGATCAGTACAGAAAGATCAAGCGAATTCTTCAAAAAAGTAAGTAGTTGTGTTTTGTGTTTTATTTCTTGCTTGCATACTGCTCCATGTGGTTTGATTTTTACAAAGTTGTACATTCCAAAATGGCCACTTTCATGTTCGTCTGTGCATTCGATCGTACTCAGCCTCGATCTTTCTGCCACTGTCATGGTCGTGTGTGTGTCCATTCGATCGTACGCAACGATCGGCCACTTATAATACGATGTTTGGTGTTTTATTTGTGGAAAGGAAGTTTGTTCTCACTAGAAATGTCATCAAGAATGTAAAGCCAATTTATTCAATGTAAAGGAGAGGTCACCCAGTAGCTGGTTCCCCATCTGGACTCTAGAGCACTAGTGCTGGGACACCCAAACCACCTTTTTATTAGGCTTTTCCACACATGTGCTCCAGTGGCTACTAGAGGGGGGTCTCCATCACACAAACTTCTACCAAAAAGCTAGTCAGTTTAGCACCTTTACAAAGTGACTACATTCATGTAGTTGGCATTTGTAACTGGCTAACCAAAAATTGTGTCCGTCACTTTCAAGCAATGTTTGTCATTTCCTATTTCTGCCCTCAATAGATTGTGTTGCTAAATCTTCCTTTTGTACATTCTCATAGGGGAGCGAAAACTTGGCCCGTCTGAGGAAACCCCAAAACCAACACCTCCCAAAAAAGGTGAAACAGCAGAAGCAGAGGAGGAGGAGGAGGAAGGAGAGATCATCGAACTTGGAGAAATTGTCACCACAACAGGT
Organism: Lithobates sylvaticus; assembly: GCA_028564925.1. Taxonomy (NCBI): domain Eukaryota; kingdom Metazoa; phylum Chordata; class Amphibia; order Anura; family Ranidae; genus Lithobates; species Lithobates sylvaticus. The sequence goes on along the minus strand of CM053037.1, from coordinate 115,461,378 downwards.
GAGTGTGGGAGAACACAGCTAAGCTACTGGTAAGCTAATCAATGTATGCCTGCCTCATTTCCAACACCCGATTTTTTTTTGTTTGTGGTTTTTAGGTGACTTGGATGTTGTGGAAGAAAAATCGCACTTTACCACAGAGAGTGCCCACGTACTCATCGGGGAGATAATGGTCTGCAATAGAGATCTCGATTACATAAAGCAAAACATCAATGATGTTCAACAAAAATTGAAGAACATCATTGATGTTTTAGGAAAAATATGAAAACGCACCAAGTAATTAACACACATTTGTAACTTAAGAACTGTGTGAAATTTGGAACATGCACACATTGTGTCCACATGTGCTAGCTCCCATCATGGTGGATGAATGCCCTCGTTTTTTTGGGGGTGCAACCACTTTACGAACTACGAAAGTGGTTGTGGTGAAGGGGTTGCACCCCCAAAAAACGTCCATTCATCCCCATGATGGAAAATGGCACTTTTGAAGCTTCTAGGCATGTGTTTTACCATCTAATGACCATTTTCAGACCCAAATTGTGTGCATGTTCTAAATTTCCACTTTCCAGGGGTGACCCCCCCATGTGATGAAGGCAAGATCAAACACACTTTGAACATATAGTCATGTCTGATCTTGTCTTCACTTTACAAAGTTGAACTTTCCAAGTTCCTAGGTTCTGTTTTGCTCCATGCCTGGTTTTACCAATTGCGTAATGTTTCTAAACAATGCTGTAAATAACCAAGATGTTGTCAGTTTGGGCGTGAAGATTGTAAACGCACTTGTGAATGTTTTCAAAGTAAACTTTTTTATTTTTCTAAATGTGTGGCTTCCTTATTTCAAAAACACAATGCATTATGTATGTCAAATGGAAAGGATATGGTGGCCAATTGGTGTTATTTACTAAAGGCAAGTCCACTTTGCACTGCAAGTTTCTTTTCCAGGGCACTTTTTCACTGCACTTGTAGAGCATAGTGGATTTGACTTATGTAAATGACACCCACAGTGCTTTGTACGAAAACACGGAGCACAGCATTTTTGAGAATACACACATGTCTGACCTGGTGATGAAAAGGAGTATTTTGGGTGTCAGTTAGGCAGTACAAACCTTATCTAGACCAAAGATTAGGTATCAAACACACAACATGAGACTAATCTTTTTGGGAAGAAGAGACTGTTACCTCCTTTTGCCCAGAAAGTGCATTCCCACTGTCGAAGGCAAAGTGAAAAAATTTCAAGGTAAAATAAGCAAAAAAGAATAATGAAATGACAAGAAATCATAGGTTGGTTGAAATATCAGATTTATTAAAAAATGCCTCTCACACATCGTCAGGCAGAGCAATGGCCCCCCTACCCACAAAGTACTCCATATATTGCTCGCGGACCGCGCGGGCATTTAGAGGGGGCAAGCCTGGACGTGCCACTTGAAGGGCTGTGAGGTCCGCATTTGGAGGGCCCTCCACATCTGGGCCAACGGGCACCACATAGTTCCTGTTATGTCTTTTGAGGAAGTTGTGCAATATGCAACAGGCAAGAACTATGTGGTTCAGTTTGTATTCCGCCAAGTTAATTGCCGTCAAGAACAGGCGGAAGCGGCTGGCCAGGATGCCAAAAGTGTTCTCCACCACTCTTCTGGCTCTGGACAGCCTGTAGTTGAAGACCCTCTGTTCTGGGGTGAGGGTCCTCATCGGGAACGGCCTCATCACATGGGGAGTCAACGCAAACGCTTCATCTGCGACAAAGACGAAGGGGAGTCCTTCAGCATTCTCCTCTGGAGGTGGCAAGCACAGACTGCCACTTTGGAGACGCCAGTAGAACTCCGTGTGCGTAATGGCACCACCATCCGAGATCCGGCCGTTCATCCCCACGTCCACATACATAAATTCATATGTTGCCGACACCACCGCCAACATCACTACACTATTAAACCCTTTATAATTATAATAGTGGGACCCCGAGTTGGGCGGTGGGACGATGCGGACGTGTTTCCCATCAATTGCCCCTCCGCAGTTAGGAAAGTCCCAACGGCTGGCAAAGTGGGAGGCCACAGTCTGCCATTCCTGTGGCGATGAAGGGAACTGTGGAGTGAAACAAGAAAAAAAAATTAGTCACTTTGCACATAAACATTGCAAGCAGATTAGACAATCAACATCTTGGAACAAGAGCATTGTATAAAATTGGAGGCTGGAAAGTATTTGCACAGAAAAGTAGAGGCTCCCCTTCACAGATTACTCACCCCCCATCAATCCCCCCACTTCTGATGGGCCTTTGACAATAACTAGGGTTTTGGGGGGGGGGGGGGGGGGGGTGGTGGACAGGTAACCCTCTGCACTTCATTGATTGGCAAATGGCTCAATAATGTGTGCTAGTTTGGCCAGACCCTCTGTACTTAACACTATTGGCAGCCCCCAGGAAAGCTAAACTAACATTTCAACCCCCCCCCCCCCCCCCCAAAAAAAAAAGGAAAGCACATTGTGACATTCTGAAATTACCAAGCAAGCTAATAGGAGGGAAAGAACACAAAAAAATAGGAAATGGAAAGTATGGAGGCAGCCCCTTGCACTACATGCTTTGCAGAATTCATCCCTAAAGATGCCCACTAAAAAGAGGTAGGTATATAGTGTGTATTGACCTTGGGAAAGCCAGCAGATAGAGGATTGGTACCATCTGACAGAGCAGTTGGGGGAGGGGGTTCCTAATGAGTTTGCCCCCCCCCCCCCACCAAAAACAATAAAAAAAAGGGGCTCTACATGAAGTAAACCACACAGCAAACATTTGTGCATATTTTAGGGGGTGTTTGGGGGCAAAAAATACTATGCAGCAGACAAAATACATTGCTTAGGTGACTAGGCCATAGGTGTCTATTGGGGCAGAAGAGCATGCTGGTGAGGTAAGTGAAGGGAAAAATGCATGAAGGAGAAAAGGGGCACAGCATATTAGAGCATATTGCAATCATGGTAATTAGGGAAGGAGGTCAAAAATAGAAGACATTAGCAAAAAGAACATACATAGAAGGGAATAGTAAAGGAGAAATGTTACCTTAATATAGTCCTCCTGCAGGACCTCGATGATGGCAGAACAGGTCTCTGGAATAATGAGTCCCAGGGCCTGGGGAGAGATACCTGAAGAGAACTTCAAATCCTGAAGACTTCTCCCTGTCGCCAAGTACCTCAACGTGGCAACAAGCCTCTGCTCCGGAGTAATGGCTTGTCTCATGCAGGTATCCTGCCGGCTGATAAAGGGGGTCAGCAAAGCCAAAAGACGGTGAAAATCGGGGTCCGTCATCCTGAGAAAGTTCCTGAAATCATCAGGATTATTCTGCTGGATCTCACGAAGCAAAGGCATGTGCGAGAATTGGTCACGCTGAAGCAACCAATTCTTGGTCCACATACTCCTCGTCACTCTGTTCATGGACGGGTCTTGGCTCAAAGCTAGAAGCCCGACACCAATTCCGCGTACAGCACGAACTCGGCGACGAGTACGCACGGGAAACATCGCTCACAAGGTCACAAAAGGTCGGCTGGTCAGAACGGACAAACAGAAAGCACCGATAAACAGCAAGGCCTGAAAGAACGAAATGAATACCAGAAACGAGCAGACAATAAGCAGTGCAAATCAAAGCGTCCTATATCAAGATATAGGCCGCAATGACCAACAAATGCGAACTGACTACACGCACTAATAAACAGATACGCACGACAAGCACAAACTGAAGAGCAGTAACGATCTGAGTCAGAAAACTGAGAAGCGCGAATCTTAAGTCACCAAACTTCGACTAAATCTCGATAAACACGGGATCAGCAGAAGGAGCCCAACGGGTGCCTGACGTGGTGCTGAACTTCCCTTTTCTAATCTCGTGGACGACGACTTACGTCACGACGTTCTTGCAGACCGGATATTCCGACAACGTAGTCCGACCGTGTGTATGCAACACCAACATCGGACAAAGTACGACGGACAGGATCCGACCGACCTGGTCCGCGGATTGTCCGACCGTGTGTATGGGGCTTTACACTTTCACGGTGTGTTTTCCCATTAAATTAAGGGGATGAAACCCCTATGGCTCCATCGGACGTAGTCCAACATTTGCCCACTGGTATTCAACCTCCAAAAAATCCTAAAAAATTTCAAAATAAATTAGGAAAAAAGGGCAATAATAATAATAATAAAAAGATAGCATATCAATCACCAAGGGGACCCTCAAATCAGAGTAGGGTTGGTGAACCAATGGGGAATTCTGCTTGGAATTATCCATCACAACAAAGAACAAATGGGGAATTCTGCTTGGAATTACCCATCACAACAAAGAATGACAGGTAACAATGTATATGGTCATTCTACCCCATATGGTCAGACACAATATTTCAACCAACAAAGGGACCCACCCTACCCTAACCAAGGCTCAGAGAGACCACATTCAAATGGCTATGGATACCCCACATCATTCAATCAAGGTCCCCAGTATGGCAGCCAGCCCTATGATTATAGTGATACAGGGGACTACAATAGTGGAGGGGATAGACACAACCATTTTTTTCCCTTGAGGGATAGGGAAGGCCCTCCAAGTGGTCCATATGGAGACTGGAGGGTGGTGGAAGAACCAGAGACTCACGAGGTTTCGGTCCACCCAGAACCCCTCTAGTCGGGCCCAATACTGGGGGCCAGGAACAACAATATTGGGGTTTTCCCAGGGCAACCCAAGGGCTAAAAAGGCCTGTAGAAGGCAAAGAGGAGTCAGAGGGGGGAGGAGAGCACAATCACAAAAAATCAAGGAAGTAAAAGGGGAAGGAATATTCAATCTTAGTTCTCAGACCCTTACGAAGCCAGAAACTGCGTTATTAAACAAAGGCCTTAAATTTGCGCCCCCTAAGAAACTTGACAAGTTTCAAACGTATATTGATATACACAGATTTGTCCGTAAGGTCAACATTAAAAGACATTTTGCTATGGTCCCCATTCAACAAGGGCAACCATTACAACAGGTAAACTTACATACAGGTTTGTCCAATGCATCAACGTTCAATCCGCCGGGAATTTTGGCCCCCTCATTAAAAGTTTTTTGAGATGTTCTCCTTCGAGATTTAGAGCTTGTAAAACCCACAGGGTGCAAGATGGACAAATGTCTGGAGGAAGGACTAGACTCACTCTGCAATAATAAAAATTTGGTAATTCGCCCCGCGGATAAGGGTGGGGGTATAGTGGTTCTGGATCGGGAAGATTATCTTAAGGAGATGCATAGAATAGTGGATGATAGGGACACCTATGCTATATTGCCCGGTAACCCTGTTACCCAATATAAAAAAAAAACATTGCAAACACTGGTGGACAGAGGCTTTAATTCAAACATTTTGAATGAGAAAGAGAGGGCGTTTCTCATTCCTAGAGCTCCTAGGACACCAGTGTTGTACTATTTGCCTAAAATTCACAAGAATTCTACTTGCCCCCCGGGACGCCCCATCGTGAGTGGTATAGATTCCATCACCTCCCGGGTGGGCAAGTATATAGATTTCTTCCTTCAACCATTAGTGCAGCAGATGCCATCATTTTTGAAGGACACGAGGCAGGTGATAAATTTGTTGTCTGATCTGAGACCTACTGCAAACACACTGCTAGTGACAGCAGATGTCACTGCATTGTACACTATTATCCCACATACCATGGGGATTGAAGCGGTGAAATATTATCTCGATTCATCCTCTTCCCTACCAGAACATCAGCAGAAATATATTGTGGACCTGCTGGAATATGCAGCAGGCCACAATTATTTCTGGTTCGAGCAACAGTATTACCAGCAAGTACGCGGCGTGGCAATGGGCGCAAAATATGCCCCTAGTCTGGCCAACTTGTTTATGGCCAAGTGGGAGGAGGACGTCATCTATAAGGATGGTGGCCAATTTCTGTTTTTTTGGGCGCGATACATTGATGACGTCCTCCTCCTATGGGAGGGTACCCCGACACAGCTCGAAGAATTCTTTTCAAGAATTAATACCAACGATAGGGGCATAAAGTTCACTGTGGAAGCTAGCCAGGAGAGTGTAAACTTCCTGGACCTAACAATTATCAAAAGTGAAGGTCACTTTAAAACAATGTCATATTTCAAGAAGACGGATAGGAATTCATTTATACCAATGGGGAGTTGTCATCACGCCCCTTGGCTGAAATCCATCCCAAAGAGCCAGTTTGTCAGAATGAGGAGAAATTGCTCGGACATGAAAGATTATAGAATACAGGCTGGTGTTCTGAAGAAGAGATTAGAGGAGAAGGGATATGAAACTGCACCCATGGACAATATGATTGAGGAGGTAGCAGGGATGGATAGAATGTTACTGTTAAGAGAGGGACAGCCCAGGGTTAGGGACAGACCTGTCGTCCCGTTTGTGACCTCGTTCTCTATGCAGCACTATCTGATTAAAAAAATGCTCAGAAAACACTGGCACATACTGGGCAATGATAGAATCATCCATACTTTTCTCCCTACCAACCCAGAGTCGGTGTTTAGGGGAGCACCCTCCCTCAGAGATAAGGTGGCACCCAATGTGGTAGATCCACCCACTAAAAAGGTTTCCTTTTTTCAACAATTATTGGGTTACCATCAATGTCGTCGGTGCCAACTATGCACATTGAATAAGAGCAAACAGAGAAAGACAGTATCTTTTGTGTCTACGAGTACCGCGAGGGAACACAAAATTGAACCATTTATTACATGCAGCTCAAAGGGGGTGGTGTACTTACTTCAGTGCCCTTGCGGGCTTCAGTATATTGGTAGAACAAAGAGAGCTATGCAGGTGCGTCTGGGCGAGCACATTTCGAATATTAAAAGTGGATACAGGTTCCACTCTGTATCAAAACATTATGCTTTGCACCATGACCGCAACCCTTCAGGTACGTTATTTTTGGGCATAGACAAGTTCAGTGCACACTGGAGGGGTAGCCCACTAGTGAGGGACTTGTCTAGATCCGAAATGTCCTGGATCCACAGAGTGCGTTGTTACACCCCGTATGGCCTCAATGTGGATGTAGACTTAAACGCTTTCATTGATAATAGCTAATGTAAATGTGATGTGAACCAACTCTGAGCTCTCTAAAGCCAGGAGGGCGATACACACACTAATTTTAGATACGCAATATACACTAAGGTAGTTTATGAATGAAACTAACCTTTTCAAACATTCTCCTGTACAGTATTAACCCTGTATATAGGTGGTAAGGAATCTGGTATTAGTGAATGTTGCATCTACCCTTTGGATGATCAAAATGAATTAGCGTGGTCACTATATAACGTAATCAATTACTATTTTCTATCTTCTAACAAGTCCTTTTTTTCCTCTTTTTTGATTTTTGGATGTGGTGAGAGATGTTTTCTACCCCTGGAGAGTTTTTTGTTTCCTTCCTTATTGGGGTAGGAGAAACATTCCCCCAGGAAGAACTTTTTAATCTTTTTTAGTACTTGTCGGAAGTAATGAAAGAGGGGCCTTGCTGAAACCCTGTGGAAATTTTTTTTAAATTTAAATTAAATTTTTTAATTTTTAATTTTTCAAACAATTATTTTTTAAGTTTGATAATTGCAATAAGCTCACATTGTTAATTTGTCAATAAAGAAATAATGAAGAGCTAATTAGGGATTTTTATAAATACAAATACCCCCAGGAAGTTAATCCAGGGGATGTAGACCAATAATTGATGCATTCGGGAAAATGTAATATCTGGATGCATCCTTATTGGATTGAGGGTTCCCTTTAAGTGTCCTAAACCAGTACCCGGCTTGGAGGTTGGGTAAGTCATTTATAAATTACAGTCGGCGGTTGTGTGGACTTAATGGGTTAAATTAGAGATGTTGGAGATGTCTCGTTATAACCCGTTTTTTAACAATAATTTTTATTTGTTTAAAAAATCTTTTTATACTAATTAATGGATCTAATATAATATTCAGGCATATGCTCTTTCCCTGTGACATTGGTTTTCTGCTGTGAAATCATATGTGAGCCCTTAGCAGGTACGCTATGAGGACATTCAACATTACCGATCCGACAGAGAGATGGGGGAGGTGTGATTACAGAGGATCATGATACCTCTGTTTAACTCCCCACTTCTATCCGAGACCTGAAATAGGATAGGATCCGACACTATAAACATCCATTGCGCATCAACACTCTGGATATCTGTCATGTACTAAGGGATTAACACACTTAGCTTGACAACAGGATAATAGGACCGCCCATATACCTTAGAAGCCAATCAAGGATAGAAAGAGGGCGATTGCCCTATCTAAAGATGGCCGACGAGAGCTCAGAGAAGGGGCGTGTCTAGAACTGTATCATGCATAATAGGCGGTGAGTCAGCACGCCGCCCGTGCCCCAGGAAGACGTCAACATTTGACGAAACGGCGTAGGGTGAGCGGCGTGCTGACGTCACCTCCTTTCTCCCATCTATCCCAGGAAGCGACGGGCAGCAAGTAAGAGAGCCGGCCGGCTCGACGGATTTTAAACACAAACCGCTTATAGATTGTTATGCTACATGTGAGTGTACTACCTGTAGGGGTTTCTTTTTACAAATAAAGGGTATAAAACGTTATTGCGCTATGGTGTCCCTTTCTCTTTCATGTTAACCCTTTATGATTGAGAGCCAAGTGACCCCAGGAGTGATCTACCACAGTTGAAGAGTTTGGTGATTGTTGTCCAGAGGAGTTCGGATAAAGACCCGGGCAGGGGTGTATGCCATTTGCCTATCTGGTCTCTCTTAACACAGAGATCAGATCAGCTGGTAAGCTGCCATTTTTTACTTTCTGGTGGAAGACCTTCATCTTGGCTGTCTAAATCACTTGTTTCGTGGGTTTCTGATGTTACAACACTGAGAACGATCACTAGTTGAACCCTAAACCTTGTGGTGGTCCCCTTTGCATGAACAGAACTTTCTCCCTTAATTGTTATTAGTCCACATGTTGGACCTCTGTTGTTCTCTATGCAATCATATTTGAACTTAGATTCACTATTATGTATTTCTGTTATTATTAATAGCATTTCTGTTATTATTATTTTTTTTATTTAAATCATACACTAAGGTAGTTTAAATGTATTAGCCTACACAACAGGAGTGTTTATTGATTCCTATTATTCCAGCGCAGCCATTTTTCTTTTTTTTTTCGTATGTGCATGCGCGTGTGTGTGCCAAGCCATTGACTGTGATTTAAAGCACCCGTGCAAGATGGAGGAAAACCTGCAAACATGGCCTGTTGGGGGTAATTGACGACAGGGTTGAGGAGCACTGATTTAGAGCACTGAGCTAAAATCTAGCTCAAGACAATCCTATTTTAATTGTGGGCATTTGAGGGAAACCAAGTGAGTGTTAGAACCCCTGCTTGTCTTTTTTTAGGTTAGGCTTTGTGTCCCTTTTCTGAAAATTGGCTTCACTTCCTGTCACATAGACAAACAGGAAGTGAGTGTAAAACCCTACCAATGTCTTTGCTTGGGTACACACTGTCATGGAAAATTTTATTAATGTATGTTGTCAGATGCCCCCCAGTGTCGGTTTTGCTGTAATGCGCTCCTCTGTGCGCATTCGCACATAAAGACGTTGGCGGAAGACCATTGGCTGCGTAAACCTTCCTATGGACACTACAGACGTGTTTGCTGGTTTAAGGAAGTTCATTTGTGCCTCATCGGGAGACTGGCCACTTCCCGATGACGGCATTGATAGCTTCAAGCAAACATCCCTGTGTACACTGGAACTTTAGCATAACGGTATAAATATTGTGGCCCACGGAGCCATAGTTTTTATATTGTTCGTTGTCATTGAAAGCAGTTTAGACAGTTTGTACATCATTGCTTAGTCTGTTTGAATGTATACATCTGTGATTGGTTCTTTTGAAGGAAAACAATTGTCCCTGTATTGTAGTCCCTGTATTGTAGTCCCTGTATTGTAGTCCCTGTATTGTATTTCCTTATATGGTCATTAACATCCTGTGTGAACGAGATGAGGCCACATCCTTTGTGGGAGGGGTTTAGCTGTTGGAGGCAAACCCCTGAGGGTGTGGCTTGGAATGTTTTCTAAATAAAGGAGTTCACTGAGCTGGGACAGGGCAATGATGCTGCCCGAGGCTGAGATGAACATGTAAGAATACTTGCTGTTGATGGCTGTTTACTGGGCAATGGGGAACCAGGGGCTTAGATGGGAAGCAGCCAGACTGTGGTGGTGATGAATGGAATGCTTGGCTGGTGAGGTTTTGGATGCTGATGCTGAGATGATGACGTGAAGCTGCTGGTAATGTCTGTTTTTGGGAGCTGGGGATCCAGGGAGGCATACGATCAGAGGGTGCATTATATCATAAGATTGAAAGGCGCTTATTAGCGCAAGAGTGTGGCGAAATATCCACAACAACACAGGTCAATATAACTAGTGTCCCCATTAGGCAAATTGCACTCTAGCACTTTGTTGTGTACACCCCAAATTAGTAGGTATTTTGGGGTTTATTAAAGGCAAATCCACTCTGCAATACAAGTGTACTTGCTTTAAATCTGAGGGGAAGCACTGGTGATTTTATCATCCAATCATGAAGAAGCAAAGATGCTGTTTTTTATTTTTGCATGTCCCTCTCGGATCTCCAGCAACTGCACTTCCAAGTGCACTTGTAGTGCAAAGTGGATTTGCCTTTAGTAAATGTGACAGACCTAGCCGGGACAGAGGCTGTTGGAGGGGACTGAATGCGAGCCTCTTGCCTTGCGATTATGGGCCCTGGCATTTGGGGGAACGGTGCTCTTTGAGCTGCATGCCTGGGGACCCCTGAGCTGGTGTTACTTGGATTCAGGTCCATGCTGGCCCCCCAAGACACATATACTCTATATATGTATTTGCCATATTAGCAATAGACTGAATGACACTGTTGGGACACAAGCTGTCAGATGCTAATGTCATCAACTGTCTGTTGTGTAAATGAGTATAGTCTGGCTTGTAAGAGTATTCCACACCAGGGACGGACTGACAACTCATGGGGCCCCCGGGCAATAGGAGATTATGGGGCCCCCAGGCAATCAGAGATTATGGGGCCACACAGTATACACACACACAGTATACAATCACACAGTATACACATAGATGTACACACAGTATACACAGACATGTTTATATTGGCTGAAAAGGTACTGAAGAGGTGGGACAGCTATAATCTCTGGATTTTTAGACCAAAAGGATGTCGGTAAGGGACATTTCAGAAACAGATGTAAAAAACACAGTAAAAAAAATGGTTTTACTGAGGCTGGCAACCCTGATGGGGCCCCCTAGTGGCCCGGGGCCCTCGGGAAGTGCCCGAGTGGCCGAATGGTCAGTCCGCCCCTGTTCCACACATTGTTGTTTGTGCTAATTAACCCTGTGTTGATGTTTATGGTAATAGCTCACTGAATGACTATTCAATAGCTAAGAGCCGAAAAGTCTTACCCTGAAAAGTCTCATCTCTCAGTCAACTAGTCTGGGTCAATGATTAGATAATTAGCTCATGCTAATTAGATTAGGTTTTAGTCATCCGGCTGTATATATTTGTGTGACATCTCAAATAAAAAGTTATTCCTGATGTACTGGTGTTGTCTAGTTCTTGGAGGTTCCTATAGCCAGATCCATTGGACTTATGTTCCAGGACTTAGGAATCATTTACGGCGGACACCTTGAGTACAGGATCCGTCACAGTAAATAAACCCCAAAGTCCAAGATACCTAATTATTTGGGGTTGTGGAGATGCGCCCCCATCTCACCGGTGCAGATAAGCAGCACATGCCTGATTTTGTCAGGGATGCTAATTACACACCTGTGGGCTGGGTTCATAAACATCCCAGGAAGAGGAGTGAGTGCTCAGACCTGGAGACGGCTCTGCCCAGCAGACAGGAAGTCTGGCCAGGAGGTTGGGAGAGTTCCAGGAGATAGAGACAGGAGCCTAAGACTGGAGGTGGCAGTCTGAAGCAGGCAGGTGTAGCCTGCGACTAAAGCAGCACGAAGCTGACAATGAGTAAGCCAGGAGGCTATCGTTTGGTTATGCAGTGATGGTGGAACCCCCTGCGAGGGAAGATTTCTGTTGATTTGAACTTTTTTCGTTTCCTTTAAATAAAAGTGGGCTGCCATGCCCTAAAACACAAGTCTGGAGTGGCACGTTTCTGAAAAATCGCATGCACCACTTGAATCTAATCACCCCGGATCGTCACAGGGTGTACACAGCAAAATGCTAGAGGGCAAATTACCTAATGGGGAAACTATTTAGATTGACCTGTGTGTCCCCAAAGAAAGAGAAGCCCGGCGCCGCTAGGGTTAACAACACATAGGGAGAGGGCTGACATGACTGTGTTAACATTGCAGTCAGTGGCCAGTTGTAAAAGGGGTGGGGATTAGATGGAAGTAAGTATAGGGAGGGGTTTTAACATGAGGAAAGGAAACCCCGCCCTCCCCTAGGCAGCAGAGCACCAGAAAAGTTTCCCAGGGAAGGTAGGAAAAACCTGAGCTCCTGTAAGTTAGCTTAATGGCGGCGGTGGAGGATTTAATCGCTCGCCTGTGAAGCGGCCACAAGGGGTACACTATGGTTAGAACAGACCCTAGGAAATATGTTAGGGCAGCTGGCGGAGACACCCGCGGACGGCGGGGGGGGGGGCGCACACGGTGGTCTCGGCTCCCATCCAGATTTTCACCTGAACCCCCAGGATGGGAGAGAACACGGGCAGATAGTCCGGGGAGGGCTCCTTCGCCCCCCCCCCCCCGACGAAGCGGGCAGCCAGGACAAGTGGGAGGAGGCAGAGGAGCCCATCACCCATGAGGCTGGGTTAGAGAAGCGGTCTGGAGGGAGGCTCAAGCAGGGCTCAGAGGCCCATCACTAGGACAGAAGGCACACAGGTGGGCCCCTCCCCTGGTGGTCTGCCCACAGGGAAAGGGCCTCAGCGTGGGAGAACCCGGGCGACGGTGGCGGGCCCTTGTACCCCCGCGGCCAGGGCCACCAGGCCAGAGGATGAGGGACAGAGAAACAGGTCATCAGGAGCGGATGGGACAGACAGGGCTGGGGGGGACCACACCGGCCCGGCAAAAGCAACCAAAAAATCCACGAGCGGGTATGCAGCACGGCGTCAAGCAAGGACGGCTGTTTTACCCTTGGCAGCCAGGGCCGTGTCCCCTGGTGGGCTGTCTGTTGAAGAGGACCTGAGATCCGGCCAAAGGTCGGTGGGTGAGCTGTCCGGATCGGAAGAAGAGGTTCCCAGGAGGCAAGTCCCCGCAAGGGAGCCAGAAAGGTCGGCTGGTGGGATTGATCCCGTGCAGCCCGGTGAGTACCCTTTGTTTTCTAATGGCAGGGGGGGTTCCACCAGGGCGGACGCAGGCCCGGTACAGTGTGCGGAGGCGAATGCTGGGTTAGAGAGCGGACGGAGGGGGAGTGCGGAAGTGCCCGCAGATCCTGGCCCGGGGGCAGGGGGGGCTGTCGGGGCTGAGAGGTTTCCCAAACTCCTGAGTCCCCTTGTGAGGAGATTAATAGGAATACTGGCAAATTTAAACACAAGTCCTGTACTTTTCCAGATCTGATGATCTGTCCAACTATGTGGGCCTTTCTTCATGCATCGATTAAGTCTCTTTAAAAAACAACAATGGCCCTGTTTACCTTCAAACTTAAACAAAAAAACAAACCCAGGCATCGACCAACCTTCAGAAACACACAGATCTGGTAATTAAAGCGGAGCTCCACCCTAAAGTGGAACTTCCGCTCATCGGAACCCTCCCCCCTCCGGTACCACAATTGGCACCTTTCAGATCCTGCGGCTATTACGCCACTTCCTGCGGGCCCCCCGCTGTCTCCTGGGAAACACACGGATCCCAGAGACAGCAGGGACCGCCCTTATTGCGCAGCGCGACTAGCGCATGCGCAATAGGGAACTGGGAAGTGAAGCCGCAAGGCATCACTTCCTGATTCCCATACCGAAGATGGCAGCGGCAGCACCCGAGAGCCGATCGACAGATCGGCTTCGGGTGCCGACATCGTGGGCGCGCTGGACGGGTAAGTGTCTATATTTTAAAAGTCAGCAGCTGCAGTATTTGCAGTATTTAAAAAAAAAAAAAAAAAAACGGCAGAACTCCCGCTTTAAACAACCTTATAAAGGTGGGAATATAGTCCTTATGACACATCTCCAATACCAGACTATGTGCCCAGATGTTTTTGCACAATACAACTTGGTATATACCCATTGAACATACCCTGATACAACAATTCATTGCTGAATTTCAGAGTTTGTGCATTGGAGCATTTTGGGAGGACCTCATTGATGAGGATACTCAGGTTCATCAATACTCAGATTCCACGACTACCAACTTTTACACATTACCAAAAACCGACAAAAACCTTCAAGCACCACCAGGGAGACCCATAGCCTCAGGCATAGGGTCCCTTAATGAAAATGCAAGTAAATTTATAGATGAATTTTTAATGCCACATGTTTTAAGCTTGCCGTCATATATCCGGGACACAACGGACCTGCTCCGACACACATCAAGGGGGTCCAGGTCCCTCTGGATTCCCTCCTCGTAGCTATAGATGTCGAGGCTTTGTACTCAAGCATCCCCCAATAGCAGGGCGTCCGGATGGCTGGAACCTTCTTGATGGAGCAAGATCGCAATACTTGGCCCTAATCATTTCATTTTAAAACTACAAAATTTAATTTTGACCAAAAATGACTTTACATACATGGATCAGATCTATTTACAAACACAGGGGGTGGCTATGGGTACCTCCTGTGCACCCTCTTATGCTAATCTCTACTTGGGGTGATGGGAGAGATCTGTTTTTGGAGACTAATCCCTGCAACCATTCCTAGACCAGGTTCATTGACAATTTATTTGTCATTTGGACGGGTACAGAACAACTGTTAATTAAATTGAATGTTTAAATACCAACCAATTTAATCTACGTTTTTACATTCACCTACAATGAAAATTACATCTCCTTTCTTGACATTTTTAAGAACTCTACTGGCCAAATAGCATTAGATCTTTATTGAATACCCACGGCGGGTAATACACTGCTCCATGCCTTTAGTTCTCATCCCCGCCCATCCCGTATGCCCAATATTTGAGTCTGCGTCGGAACTGTACAGCGGACGGGGATTTTCATGTTCAAGCAGCTACTCTTCGTGAGCACCTGCTGGCAGGGGGTTATACTTGCACTAATCTTAGGAAGGCCTTCAATAGGGCTTTCGCATTAACTAGATCATCCCTCCTATATGGCCCCCCTCGTGCAAAACCACCACAAACGGTTAAAATAGTTACAAAATGTTCTACTTACACACCCTGTTGTCAGAACATTGGCACTTGCTAACGGATCACCATGTTTTGGGCAAATATGTCGGGCCCAAACCGGAAGAGCATTTACACTGAGGGATAGACTTACTAGTAGTCACTACTGGGCGAATCCACGTGAGACGATGGGTCCCCGTGGTACGTTTTGGTGTGGACATTGCCCACGTTGCCCCTGGATTCAGGAAGGCTCAACCTTTATTCTCCCTAATGGTGAGACTTTTTCCTCTCCCCAACATGCCAACTGTGACACGAGGGGGGTCACTTATCTAATGGTCTGTGCCTGCAATGCATTTTATGTAGGCAAGACCAATGGGAGACCATTCATACCATGTTTCCAATTCAACTCACTACGGTGGGCCATCATATCGGCTTACACCACAGATTTCAACCTGAAGTCGTTCCATTTTTGGTTCTGGAAGTTGTCCCAGAAACCCCCAAGGAGGTGACTGGGTCAGAGCAATTTTGAGACGTATAACCATCTGGATTGAGCAAATGAACACCCTCATCCCACCTGGTCTCAATGAAGCTCTTTCATACAAACCCTATTCCCCATAAACATTTACTGTACAAAATATGGTCCTTTGGCATGGACCATAGGGTGAGTACATGGATTGAAAACTGGCTACAACTGCAAGTTCAAAGGGTGGTAATAAATGGGGAGTACTCAGAATGGTCAGAGGTGGGTAGTGGGGTCTCCCAGTGTTCTGTGCTTGGACCAATCCTATTTAATTTATTCATAAACAACCTGAAGGATGGGGTAAATAGTTCAATCTCTGTATTTGCGGACGATACTAAGCTAAGCAGGGAAATAACTTCTCCACAGGATGTGGAAACCTTACGAAAAGATCTGAACAAATTAATGGGGTGGGCAACTACATGGTAAATGAGGTTTAATGTAGAAAATTTTAAAATAATGCATTTGGGTGGCAAAATATGAATGCAATCTATACACTGGGGGGAGAACCTCTGGGAAAATCTAGGATGGAAAAGGACCTGGGTGTCCTAGTAGATGATAGGTTCAGTAATGGCATGCAATGCCAAGCTGCTGCTAACAAAGCAAACAGAATATTGGGATGCATTAAAAAGGGGATCAACTCCAGAGATAAAACGATAATTCTCCCGCTCTACAAGACTCTGGTCCGGCCACACCTAGAGTATGCTGTCCAGTTCTGGGCACCAGTCCTGAGGAAGGATGTACTGGAAATGAAGCGAGTACAAACAAGGGCAACCAAGCTAATAAAGGGTCTGGAGGATATTAGTTATTAGTTATGAGGAAAGGTTGCGAGCACTGAACTTATTCTCTATGGAGAAGAGACGCTTGAGAGGGGATATGATTTACATTTATAAATACCATACTGGTGACTAGGGATGGGCCCGGTGCTCGATGCGAACCCACGTTCGCATCGAGCACCGGGCGGTCGCTCGCGCGGCGAGCCCAGAACTATTTTGGCCGCTCGCATCACGTTGGTGTGATGCGAGCGGCCCCGCAATGCATTGCGGCCGGCGCGGCCGGCGCAGTGCATTGCTGGCTGATGATTGGCCAAGCATGCACTGTGACCCCGCATGCTTGGTCAATCACAGCCCCGGAAACTCGAAGAGCCATAATTGGCTACAGGCAGGACGCCTGTAGCCAATTACAGCTCAGGGGCTGTAGTACACGCCCCCCCTATAAAAGGCCGCCACGCCGTCTGCGCCGGTCACATGCTGTTCCGGCGCAGATTGAGCAGGCTGATTCTGTGACACTCTGCTCGATTTAGTTAGGTAGAGAGATTCACTTACAGAAATTGAGTTAGATAGATTCAGTTACAAAGATTGATTGAGAAAGAGGGGCTTGTAGTGTGTTCGTGGCAGGCAGGCAGAGCTCCTATATTTTGTTACCAGAAGCACCTATAGGACTTGTAGTGTGTTCGTGGCAGGCAGGCAGAGCTCCTATATTTTGTTACCAGAAGCACCTATAGGACTTGTAGTGTGTTCGTGGCAGGCAGGCAGAGCTCCTATATTTTGTTACCAGAAGCACCTATAGGACTTGTAGTGTGTTCGTGGCAGGCAGGCAGAGCTCCTATATTTTGTTACCAGAAGCACCTATAGGACTTGTAGTGTGTTCGTGGCAGGCAGGCAGAGCTCCTATATTTTGTTCCCAGAAGCACCTATAGGACTTGTAGTGTGTTCGTGGCAGGCAGGCAGAGCTCCTATATTTTGTTCCCAGAAGCACCTATAGGACTTGTAGTGTGTTAGTCCCATCACACACACAGAGCTATATTTTGTTCCCAGAAGCACCTATAGGACTTGAAGTGTGTTAGTCCCATCACACACACAGAGCTATATTTTGTTCCCAGAAGCACCTATAGGACTTGAAGTGTGTTAGTCCCATCACACACACAGAGCTATATTTTGTTCCCAGAAGCACCTATAGGACTTGAAGTGTGTTAGTCCCATCACACACACAGAGCTATATTTTCTTCCCAGAAGCACCTATAGGACTTGAAGTGTGTTAGTCCCATCACACACACAGAGCTATATTTTCTTCCCAGAAGCACCTATAGGACTTGAAGTGTGTTAGTCCCATCACACACACAGAGCTATATTTTCTTCCCAGAGGCACCTATAGGACTTGAAGTGTGTTAGTCCCATTACACACACAGAGCTGTATTTTCTTCCCAGAAGCACCTATAGGACTTGAAGTGTGTTAGTCCCATCACACACACAGAGCTATATTTTGTTCCCAGAAGCACCTATAGGACTTGAAGTGTGTTAGTCCCATCACACACACAGAGCTATATTTTGTTCCCAGAAGCACCTATAGGACTTGAAGTGTGTTAGTCCCATCACACACACAGAGCTATATTTTGTTCCCAGAAGCACCTATAGGACTTGAAGTGTGTTAGTCCCATCACACACACAGAGCTATATTTTGTTCCCAGAAGAACCTATAGGACTTGAAGTGTGTTAGTCCCATCACACACACAGAGCTATATTTTCTTCCCAGAAGCACCTATAGGACTTGAAGTGTGTTAGTCCCATCACACACACAGAGCTATATTTTGTTCCCAGAGGCACCTATAGGACTTGAAGTGTGTTAGTCCCATTACACACACAGAGCTATATTTTCTTCCCAGAAGCACCTATAGGACTTGAAGTGTGTTAGTCCCATCACACACACAGAGCTATATTTTGTTCCCAGAAGCACCTATAGGACTTGAAGTGTGTTAGTCCCATCACACACACAGAGCTATATTTTGTTCCCAGAAGCACCTATAGGACTTGAAGTGTGTTAGTCCCATCACACACACAGAGCTATATTTTGTTCCCAGAAGCACCTATAGGACTTGAAGTGTGTTAGTCCCATCACACACACAGAGCTATATTTTGTTCCCAGAGGCACCTATAGGACTTGAAGTGTGTTAGTCCCATTACACACACAGAGCTATATTTTGTTCCCAGAAGCACCTATAGGACTTGAAGTGTGTTAGTCCCATTACACACACAGAGCTATATTTTGTTCCCAGAAGCACCTATAGGACTTGAAGTGTGTTAGTCCCATCACACACACAGAGCTATATTTTGTTCCCAGAAGCACCTATAGGACTTGAAGTGTGTTAGTCCCATCACACACACAGAGCTATATTTTGTTCCCAGAAGAACCTATAGGACTTGAAGTGTGTTAGTCCCATCACACACACAGAGCTATATTTTCTTCCCAGAAGCACCTATAGGACTTGAAGTGTGTTAGTCCCATCACACACACAGAGCTATATTTTGTTCCCAGAAGAACCTATAGGACTTGAAGTGTGTTAGTCCCATCACACACACAGAGCTATATTTTGTTCCCAGAAGCACCTATAGGACTTGAAGTGTGTTAGTCCCATCACACACACAGAGCTATATTTTGTTCCCAGAGGCACCTATAGGACTTGAAGTGTGTTAGTCCCATCACACACACAGAGCTATATTTTGTTCCCAGAAGAACCTATAGGACTTGAAGTGTGTTAGTCCCATCACACACACAGAGCTATATTTTGTTCCCAGAAGCACCTATAGGACTTGAAGTGTGTTAGTCCCATCACACACACAGAGCTATATTTTCTTCCCAGAAGCACCTATAGGACTTGAAGTGTGTTAGTCCCATCACACACACAGAGCTATATTTTGTTCCCAGAAGAACCTATAGGACTTGAAGTGTGTTAGTCCCATCACACACACAGAGCTATATTTTGTTCCCAGAAGCACCTATAGGACTTGAAGTGTGTTAGTCCCATCACACACACAGAGCTATATTTTGTTCCCAGAGGCACCTATAGGACTTGAAGTGTGTTAGTCCCATCACACACACAGAGCTATATTTTGTTCCCAGAAGAACCTATAGGACTTGAAGTGTGTTAGTCCCATCACACACACAGAGCTATATTTTGTTCCCAGAAGCACCTATAGGACTTGAAGTGTGTTAGTCCCATCACACACACAGAGCTATATTTTGTTCCCAGAAGCACCTATAGGACTTGAAGTGTGTTAGTCCCATCACACACACAGAGCTATATTTTGTTCCCAGAAGCACCTATAGGACTTGAAGTGTGTTAGTCCCATCACACACACAGAGCTATATTTTGTTCCCAGAAGCACCTATAGGACTTGAAGTGTGTTAGTCCCATTACACACACAGAGCTATATTTTCTTCCCAGAAGCACCTATAGGACTTGAAGTGTGTTAGTCCCATCACACACACAGAGCTATATTTTGTTCCCAGAAGCACCTATAGGACTTGAAGTGTGTTAGTCCCATCACACACACAGAGCTATATTTTGTTCCCAGAGGCACCTATAGGACTTGAAGTGTGTTAGTCCCATCACACACACAGAGCTATATTTTCTTCCCAGAAGCACCTATAGGACTTGAAGTGTGTTAGTCCCATCACACACACAGAGCTATATTTTCTTCCCAGAAGCACCTATAGGACTTGAAGTGTGTTAGTCCCATCACACACACAGAGCTATATTTTCTTCCCAGAGGCACCTATAGGACTTGAAGTGTGTTAGTCCCA
Source organism: Lithobates sylvaticus (assembly GCA_028564925.1). Classification (NCBI taxonomy): domain Eukaryota; kingdom Metazoa; phylum Chordata; class Amphibia; order Anura; family Ranidae; genus Lithobates; species Lithobates sylvaticus. Next base: position 115,441,048 of record CM053037.1, on the reverse strand, counting down.
TTACACACACAGAGCTATATTTTCTTCCCAGAAGCACCTATAGGACTTGAAGTGTGTTAGTCCCATCACACACACAGAGCTATATTTTGTTCCCAGAAGCACCTATAGGACTTGAAGTGTGTTAGTCCCATCACACACACAGAGCTATATTTTGTTCCCAGAAGCACCTATAGGACTTGAAGTGTGTTAGTCCCATCACACACACAGAGCTATATTTTGTTCCCAGAAGCACCTATAGGACTTGAAGTGTGTTAGTCCCATCACACACACACAGAGCTATATTTTGTTCCAGAAGCACCTATAGGACTTGAAGTGTGTTAGTCCCATCACACACACAGAGCTATATTTTCTTCCCAGAAGCACCTATAGGACTTGAAGTGTGTTAGTCCCATCACACACACACAGCTATATTTTGTTCCCAGAGGCACCTATAGGACTTGAAGTGTGTTAGTCCCATTACACACACAGAGCTATATTTTCTTCCCAGAAGCACCTATAGGACTTGAAGTGTGTTAGTCCCATCACACACACAGAGCTATATTTTGTTCCCAGAAGCACCTATAGGACTTGAAGTGTGTTAGTCCCATCACACACACAGAGCTATATTTTGTTCCCAGAAGCACCTATAGGACTTGAAGTGTGTTAGTCCCATCACACACACAGAGCTATATTTTGTTCCCAGAAGCACCTATAGGACTTGAAGTGTGTTAGTCCCATCACACACACAGAGCTATATTTTGTTCCCAGAGGCACCTATAGGACTTGAAGTGTGTTAGTCCCATCACACACACAGAGCTATATTTTGTTCCCAGAAGCACCTATAGGACTTGAAGTGTGTTAGTCCCATCACACACACAGAGCTATATTTTGTTCCCAGAGGCACCTATAGGACTTGAAGTGTGTTAGTCCCATCACACACACAGAGCTATATTTTGTTCCCAGAAGAACCTATAGGACTTGAAGTGTGTTAGTCCCATCACACACACACAGAGCTATTTTTGTTCCCAGAAGCACCTATAGGACTTGAAGTGTGTTAGTCCCATCACACACACAGAGCTATATTTTGTTCCCAGAAGCACCTATAGGACTTGAAGTGTGTTAGTCCCATCACACACACAGAGCTATATTTTGTTCCCAGAAGCACCTATAGGACTTGAAGTGTGTTAGTCCCATCACACACACAGAGCTATATTTTGTTCCCAGAAGCACCTATAGGACTTGAAGTGTGTTAGTCCCATCACACACACAGAGCTATATTTTGTTCCCAGAAGCAACTATAGGACTTGAAGTGTGTTAGTCCCATCACACAGACCTTTATTTTCTTCCCAGAAGCACCTATAGGACTTGAAGTGTGTTAGTCCCATCACACAGAGCTCCTCTATTTTCTTTGCAGAAGCACCCATAGGACTTCTAGTGTGTTAGTGGCATCACACAGAGCTCCTATATATTCTTCTCAGCAGCACCCACAGGACTTCTAGTGTGTTAGTGGCATCACACAGAGCTCCTCTATTTTCTTTGCAGAAGCACCCACAGGACTTCTAGTGTGTTAGTGGCATCACACAGAGCTCCTCTATTTTCTTTGCAGAAGCACCCACAGGACTTCTAGTGTGTTAGTGGCATCACACAGAGCTCCTCTATTTTCTTTGCATAAGCACCCACAGGACTTCTAGTGTGTTAGTGGCATCACACAGAGCTCCTCTATTTTTTTTGCAGAAGCATCCACAGGACTTCTAGTGTGTTAGTGGCATCACACAGAGCTCCTCTATTTTCTTTGCAGAAGCACCCATAGGACTTCTAGTGTGTTAGTGGCATCACACAGAGCTCCTATATATTCTTCTCAGCAGCACCCACAGGACTTCTAGTGTGTTAGTGGCATCACACAGAGCTCCTCTATTTTCTTTGCAGAAGCACCCATAGGACTTCTAGTGTGTTAGTGGCATCACACAGAGCTCCTATATTTTCTTCTCAGCAGCACCCACAGGACTACCGACTACAATGGCTGGAAGACCGCCAAGGGGAGGCAGAGCGTGCAGAGCCAAGAACACAGGGCAGGCAGGCTCTGTTTCTAGTGGACGTGGCCGTGGACGTGGTCGTGCATCGTCATCAGCACGTGGCCATGGGACACGCGCGTCTTTGTTTTCGGCAGCTGGACATGTGGAGCCGCATCATGCTGAAGGCTTGGTAGAATGGATGACCAAGCCCTCCTCATCCTCCTCATCCTCTCTCACCCAGGCTCAGGGTACTGACAGAGCATCATCAGCCACCCCTTCCCTAGACCCACCATGTCCTCCTGAGGAGTCCCCGAACTCTTTGAGCACAGTGTTGGGTACATGCTCCAGGAGGATGCCCAACGATTCGAAGGCTCGGATGACGATACCCAGCTTGAGGAATCTGGCAGTACTGTTCCACCAGCTGCAGCTTACTGCCAGGTTTGCTCTAGTGGTGAAGAGGGAGGGGATGATGAGGTCACTGACTCCACGTGGGTGCCTCAAGGGAGAGAGGATGAGGAGGAGGACGAGGAGGAGGAGGATGCGGCGTCACATGTCCAACGAGGCAGGATGCCCCCTGGAGGCCAGGTAGAGGCCAGCACAGCAACTGTACAACACCGCAGAGCTCCGCCTGTGCAGGGCGCTGCCTCTGCACGTTATCAGAAAAGTTCTTTGGTGTGGGCCTTTTTTGAGACGAGTGCAGCAGATCGCACCACTGCTATTTGCAATATTTGTCTCAAGCGTATCTCGCGTGGCCAAAACATCAGCCGCTTGGGCACGACAAGCATGACCAGACATATGGCGACCTGCCATGCAGCTCGTTGGCAGGCACACATAAAAGACCCACACCAAAGAACTAAGCGGACCTCTCCTTGCTCCTCCTCAGCTGGGATCTCCATCCCCACTACACCTTCAGTCCTCTCTGAAAGCTGCTCTGAGAGGACTGAAGGTGTAGAATTCGGTGTGTCACAACCAAGTACTTGCAGTACACCGACGTCCGATTGCAGCAGGCAAATTTCCCTGCCCCAGCTGCTGGACCGTAGAAAGAAGTACACTCCCAGCCATCCACATGCCCAGCGGTTGAATGCTAGCCTTGCTAAATTGCTAGCACTTCAACTGCTGCCTTTTCAGTTGGTAGACTCGGCCCCCTTCCGTGAGTTTGTTCAATGTGCGGTTCCTCAGTGGCAGGTTCCCAAACGCCACTTTTTCTCGCGGAAGGCGATTCCGTCTCTCTACCGGCATGTGGAGGGCAATGTCCATGCCTCGCTGGACAGGGCGTCAGCGGTAAGGTGCATATTACCGCTGACTCATGGTCCAGCAGGCATGGACAGGGACGGTACCTTTCTTTCACGGCCCATTGGGTCACTCTATTGGCAGCTGGGAGGGATGCAGGACAAGGTGCAGTAGTGTTGGAGGTTGTTCCGCCACCACGCCTCCAAAACGCGACTACTGCTACTGGTTGTGACACACCTCTCTCCTCCACCCCCTCCTCTTCTTCTTCCTCCAGTGCTCTGTCCTTGGAACCAGCGGTGCTCCGTAGGCGTACAAGGGGCTACGCAAGTACGCAGGCAAAAAGATGCCATGCCGTGCTTGCGCTGGTGTGTTTGGGGACAGGAGCCACACTGGGCCAGAGGTTCTGGCAGCTCTGCAGGGGCAGGCCGAGAGGTGGTTGACGCCACGTCAGCTTAAGCCAGGAATGGTCGTTTCTGACAATGGCACCAACCTCCTCTCCGCCCTGCGACAGGGGCAGCTCACCCATGTGCCCTGCATGGCTCACGTCCTCAACCTGGTGGTGCAGCGGTTCTTGGGCAGGTTCCCAGGCTTACAGGATGTCCTGAGGCAGGCCAGGAAAGTCTGTGTGCATTTCCGCCGATCTTATAATGCCAGTGCTCGGCTGACTGAGCTGCAAAAGGAGCTGAACCTGCCCAAGAACCGCCTAATATGTGACATGCCCACCAGGTGGAACTCAACGTTGGCCATGCTGCAGCGACTGCACACGCAGCAGAGGGCCATCAATGAGTACCTTTGCGACTACGGCACCAGGACAGGGTCAGGGGAGCTTGTTTTTTTTTTCCCCACGTCAGTGGAGCATGATCAGGGATGCATGCACTGTCCTCTCACCATTTGAGGAGGCCACGAGGATGGTGAGCAGTGACAGTGCATGCATCAGTGACACTGTCCCTCTTGTCCACCTGTTGGAGCATACGCTGCGTGGGATAATGGACAGGGCACTTGAGGCAGAACAGAGGCAGGAAGAGGAGGACTTCCTTGCCTCTCAAGGCCCCCTTTATCCGGACAGTGTTCCTTCTGTCCCACCCATCACACAGGAAGAGGATGAGGAGGAGGAGGAGGAGGAGGAGGAGGATTGTGTGAGCATGGAGGTGGAGCCTGGCACTCAGCATCAGCAGCAGCAGTCTTTTAGGGATGATGTACAGTCCCAACAAACCAGTGGACTTGTACGTGGCTGGGAGGAGGTGGCTGGCGATCATGTCATCCTCAGTGACCCAGAAGACTCCGGACCGAATGCCTCAGCTAACCTACGCTGCATGGCCTCCCTGATCCTGCAAAGCCTGCGGAAGGATCCTCGTGTTCTTCGGATCAAGGAGAGGGACCATTACTGGCTGGCCACTCTCCTTGATCCGCGGTACAAGGGTAAGGTTGCGGACCTTATCTTGCCGTCGCAGAGGGAGCAGAGGATGAGACATCTCAGGGAGGCCTTGCAGAAAGGTCTGTGCAACGCGTTCCCAGAAACTGGGAGGCTACAAACTCCTGGTCCTGGGCGACGAGTTGCTGAGGCTTCGGTCAGTGGCAGAAGGAGCGGTGGGGAAGGTGGACGTCTGACCGATGCGTTCAGACAATTTTTTAGTCCGCAGCCCCAAGGTATGATCGGTTCCAGCAACCATCGCCAGCGTCTGATATACATGGTGCAGGAATACCTTGGGGCAAGGTCAGACTTGGACACCTTTCCCACCGAAAATCCTCTGGCTTACTGGGTCCTGAGGATGGATCACTGGCCAGAGCTTGCACAGTATGCAATTGAGCTACTGGCCTGTCCTGCCTCCAGCGTTCTTTCCGAACGCACATTCAGTGCTGCTGGAGGATTTGTGACTGATCATAGGGTGCGCCTGTCCACCGCCTCGGTTGATCGACTGACATTCATCAAAATGAATCAGTCTTGGATCACCACCAGCTACCAGGCACCTGAGCGGATATAACCGAATAATTTTTAATGTCACATCCCTTCAAGACTGCCTATGCTGATGCTGAGTGACTGTCCTCTTATGTTCACTGACTATCCTCTTCCTCCTCCTCAATGATCCATGCCACCACACCAGTGCCTAAGGCACAATTTTTCAGCCCCTGTTTAACAGGGCGTGTACTTACAATTTTTTAAAAAAATGCTTCGCAACACGTGTGACTGCTGTGCTCCAAGTACAGTCTCTGTGAGGGCCGTGTTGCAGTGTTGTGGCACCAGCACCAGTGCCTAAGGCACAATTTTTCAGCCCCTGTTTAACAGGGGCGGGTACTTACAATTTTTTAAAAAAATGCTTCGCAACACGTGTGACTGCTGTGCTCCAAGTACAGTATCTGTGAGGGCCGGGTTGCAGTGTTGTGGCACCAGCACCAGTGCCTAAGGCACAATTTTTCAGCCCCTGTTTAACAGGGGCGGGTACTTACAATTTTTTAAAAAAATGCTTCGCAACACGTGTGACTGCTGTGCTCCAAGTACAGTATCTGTGAGGGCCGGGTTGCAGTGTTGTGGCACCAGCACCAGTGCCTAAGGCACAATTTTTCAGCCCCTGTTTAACAGGGGCGTGTACTTACAATTTTTTAAAAAAATGCTTCGCAACACGTGTGACTGCTGTGCTCCAAGTACAGTATCTGTGAGGGCCGGGTTGCAGTGTTGTGGCACCAGCACCAGTGCCTAAGGCACAATTTTTCAGCCCCTGTTTAACAGGGGCGGGTACTTACAATTTTTTAAAAAAATGCTTCGCAACACGTGTGACTGCTGTGCTCCAAGTACAGTCTCTGTGAGGGGTTGCAGTGTTGTGGCACCAGCACCAGTGCCTAAGGCACAATTTTTCAGCCCCTGTTTAACAGGGGCGGGTACTTACAATTTTTTAAAAAAATGCTTCGCAACACGTGTGACTGCTGTGCTCCAAGTACAGTATCTGTGAGGGCCGGTTGCAGTGTTGTGGCACCAGCACCAGTGCCTAAGGCACAATTTTTCAGCCCCTGTTTAACAGGGGCGTGTACTTACAATTTTTTTAAAAAATGCTTCGCAACACGTGTGACTGCTGTGCTCCAAGTACAGTATCTGTGAGGCCGGGTTGCAGTGTTGTGGCACCAGCACCAGTGCCTAAGGCACAATTTTTCAGCCCCTGTTTAACAGGGGCGGGTACTTACAATTTTTTAAAAAAATGCTTCGCAACACGTGTGACTGCTGTGCTCCAAGTACAGTCTCTGTGAGGGGTTGCAGTGTTGTGGCACCAGCACCAGTGCCTAAGGCACAATTTTTCAGCCCCTGTTTAACAGGGGCGGGTAATTACAAATCTTGATCTAATAGTTCACAGCAGGGCCCATTCCTGCGCCCACCAAGAGTAACTATGAGGGCCTGCAGTCTTGTGGCAACACCGTCCACCACCACTGCCAAAGGCCCAATTTTTCTGCCCTGTTCATCAGGTGCTTGCAATTACAAATCTTGATCTAATAACTCACAACAGGGCCCATTCCTGCGCCCACCAAGAGTAACTGTGAGGGCCTACAGTCTTGTGGCAACACCGTCCACCACCACCGCCAAAGGCCCAATTTTTCTGCCCTGTTCATCAGGTGCTTGCAATTACAAATCTTGATCTAATAACTCACAGCAGGGCCCATTCCTGCGCCCACCAAGAGTAACTGTGAGAGCTTACAGTCTTGTGGCAACACCGTCCACCACCACCACCACCCCCAATTTTTCTGCCCTGTTCAACAGGTGCATGCAATTACAAATCTTGATCTATTAACTCATAGCAGGGCCCATTCCTGTGCCCACCAGTCTTGTGGCTACACCAACATCTAATAGGGCAAATTTCTGCAGAGTAGGCCCCTACTTTCAAACATCCAACTTACAAACGACTCCTACTTGCAAATGGAAAGAGAAAACAGGAAGTGAGAGGAAATCTACCCCTAGGAAGGGAAATTCTATCCTGTTAGATTTAATTTGGGAAAAAGGTATCTCCTCTCTACTGATACTTTATCACCAATCCTTGTGTCACAAAAACCGCTATTCCAGACAGCCGGGTGGTGCGCGCCGCCGCGCGCCAGCGCGCGCTAGTGCGCGCACTCCTGTGCGCGTTCCTGCGGGTGCGGGCTTGCGTGCGCGCGCGCGTGCACGTGACCGGGCGCGCGCGCGCAGTAATTGGAACACACCTGTGTGTGCTGTTGGCGCCAGTCAGCCTACTTAATCAGGCAGCACCTGTTGGCCAGTGCTGCCTGATCTTCAGCTTTCCAGAGACCTTGTTCCTGTGTTTGTAAACCTGCTAAAACCTTGTTTGATCCTGTGACCCGGCTTGCCCTTTTGGAATTCCTTGATCTCCGCCTGCCTGACGACCTCTGCCTGACTGACCATCCTTATGCTTGTCCCTTTTGTGCCTCGCCATCGGAACACCACCAGACCTTGAAGGTATCTAGATTATCTTGATCCCTATTGAGAGACTTGTGCCTGCTTCCTATTCCACGCCTCCCTTCATCTGTTGTACCCCGCATACCTACACCCATCTTGTCCCCAGTGGGGCTTATACTTGGACTTACCACATCTTCTGGATATCCTGCATACTTTCATTTGCATCACCCACCTGTGCAATCTCCTCCTGTGTATCCCGCATACCCGCACTCCACCCGGTCTCCAGTGGACTCTCCTCACCACATCCGGATACCCTGCACCAGGCTCTCTTACCCTTCCTCACTCTCGTGCCTCCTGTACCCATCTCCAGGGGCCGATAGTGGGATCCGTACGGGAGACCTCCTCTCTGCCCAAGTAGACTCACCAGTCAGGTACGTACCAGCCTGATAGTATCAGGCAGCCATGACTGAGTCCGGGCAGGGGGTCTCTCCCATGGAAGATATGTGCAGGCATCTAGCGGGTCTATCCCAAGCTGTGAAGGGCCTACAGGAAGGCTATTCTCGATTGGAAGAACAAGTCCAAACCATGTCTGCATCTTCTGTCCCCCAGGTGGCGTCTTCTGTTGGGTACCCTCAAGCACCATCCGTGATCATGCTACCACCAGAACCCAAGGTACCAATACCGGAAAGATTCTCTGGGGAACGAAGTAAATACCGTGCGTTTCGCAATGCGTGTGAACTTTATTTCGCTCTACAACCACGGACTTTTTCTTTGGAAGCTACAAAAGTGGGGTTTATCATCTCCCTTCTGACTGGTGAACCACAAACCTGGGCCCACCGCCTTCTGGAACAGAAGTCTGCGTCCTTGGACTCCCTGGACCGCTTCCTCACTGCAATGGCTCAGCTATATGAGGACCCTCAACCTGCTGCCACGGCTGAAACCGCATTGCAATCCTTACAGCAAGGTCGCAGAACGGCCGAGGATTACGCCGTGGAATTCAAACGCTGGAGCTCTGATACAGAGTGGAATGATGCGGCACTGCGACACCAATTTCGCAGAGGACTATCAGATTCTCTAAAAGATGAGTTGGCCCGTGTTGGTATCCCTCAGTCCTTGGATGAACTCATTAACCTCTCAGTTCAAATTGACCGCCGTCTTAGGGAAAGACGGGCCGAAAGATCCTCTGGTCCTTCTCGCCCCTTTTGGATGCTTCCCAAAGTACCTGGTCCTTCTAACTCAGTCCCTTCAGCTTCATCTACCCTGGCTTCTGGGGCTCCTGAACCAATGCAAATCGGACTAATTCGGCCTTCCCTGACCCCTGAGGAGAAGATGCGCAGACGGGCCCATAATCTATGTTTGTATTGTGGGGAATCTGGACACTATGCAAGAATGTGCCCCAACAAGACACGTAAGTGGTTGTCGGCCTCTTCTTTATGTGCACCCGTCTTACTCCCAACCGGTACTCACCTGGCTCTCAATATTGTTTTGCAGCTCTCCGGTCGGAGCATTCCAGTATCAGTCATCATTGACTCAGGAGCATGCAGCTGTTTCATTGACCAAGTTTTTGCAACCAACCATGGCATCCCTCTTCAACCTAAAGTACGGGGCCTTGCGGTCCACCTGGCGGATGGCTCCACACTTAGTTCCGGCCCAGTCACCCAGGAAACGGAACCCCTTCTGACCACCATAGGATCTCAACACCAGGAGCTCTTACGGTTGGATGTCATACCTTCACCTCTCTTCCCGATAATTTTAGGGATGCCTTGGTTACGTGCTCACAACCCCAGTATCAATTGGGCTACAGGTGAAGTTCAGTTTTCTTCCAGTTATTGCCATCAGAACTGTCACTACGGAAAACCCAACGAACCGGCTTCGCTCCTATGCCTGGGGACTGACTCAGAACTCTACCAGTCCATCCCTGAACCTTACCGGGACTTTGCAGATGTGTTCAGCAAAAAGGGGGCAGAGACACTTCCGCCACACAGGCCTTATGATTGTCCTATAGAACTTCTACCTGGAACAGAAGTTCCCTTCGGAAGAATCTACCCACTTACGGAACAGGAATTGGGCACTCTAAAGGATTACATAGACGAGAATCTGGCAAAAGGGTTCATTCGTCCCTCCACATCCCCGGCCGGCGCAGGTATCTTCTTCGTCGAAAAAAAAGATCATTCTCTTCGCCCCTGCATTGATTATCGTGAACTAAACAAGATTACCATCAAGAACAGATACCCCCTTCCATTGGTACCAGAACTTTTTCAAAGGCTGGGTACAGCCAAAATCTTCACAAAACTGGATCTTCGGGGGGCTTACAACCTGATCCGTATCCGAAAAGGGGACGAGTGGAAAACGGCTTTCCGTACTCGGTTTGGGCACTACGAGTACCTCGTCATGCCATTTGGATTATGTAATGCCCCAGCAACCTTCCAACACTTCGTTAATAACATCTTCCATGATTATCTGGATTTGTACGTTATTGTTTATTTGGACGATATTCTAATTTTCTCTCCCTCCTTGACCGACCACCGCAGACATGTCCGAAACGTCCTTACCCGTCTAAGACAACATGGACTGTATGCAAAATTTGAAAAATGTAACTTTGAGATCCAGAGCGTACAATTCCTGGGACTAATCATATCAGCAGAAGGAATCAAAATGGACCCCGAAAAGGTATCCGCCATTTTGGATTGGCCAGCACCCATAGACAGAAAGGGAGTACAACGCTTCATTGGCTTTGCCAATTTCTACAGAAAATTTATCAAAGGATTCTCCTCTATTATTTCACCCATCACCGAACTTACTCGACAGGGAATTCGATTTCATTGGAGTTCCAAAGCACAACGGGCCTTTGAAAAACTTAAAGAACTTTTTACTTCTGCCTCTATCCTCAAACATCCGAACCCAGCCTTGCCTTTTGTTTTAGAAGTCGATGCTTCGGAGATTGCAGTGGGGGCGGTGCTATCCCAACGACAGGGTACCAAGGCTCTTCTTTTTCCAGTAGGCTTCTTCTCCCGCAAACTAACCTCTTCAGAACGAAATTATGATGTGGGCGACAGGGAACTCCTCGCCATCAAAGTAGCATTGGAAGAATGGCGCTACCTATTGGAGGGGGCTGCGCATCCTGTTCTGGTGTACACCGACCACAAAAACTTGGAGTATCTGAGAACAGCTAAAAGATTAAGACCACGACAAGCCAGGTGGGCTCTATTCTTCTCACGTTTCCAACTCCACATAACCTATCGGCCAGGCTCCAAAAACAGTAAGCCAGATGCTCTTTCTCGAATGTTCTTGGATATCGAGCACGATATTCCTCCCGACACCATTCTACCCGCCGGGAATTTCCTACTCTTACAAGAGGATCTCATATCTCGGATCAAACAAGCCTCCATCGGGATGCCTCCCTTGGATGGAGTTTCCAGTAAAGATGGATTGTTTTGGCATGAAGGCAAGATTGTGGTTCCAGAAAAATTGAGGTTACATATATTAGAGTTATGTCATGACCACAAACTGGCTGGGCACTTTGGTATCTCCAAGACAACCGATCTACTACTACGTACCTTCTGGTGGCCCCATCTGACCAAGGATTGTAAGAGTTATGTCGAATCATGTTGTGTCTGTGCTCGGAATAAGACTAGCCGAACAAGAGCCTGGGGTCTATTAAAACCTTTACCAGTCCCAGAAAGACCATGGAGTATGGTTTCAATAGATTTTATTGTCGAACTCCCACCTTCAGAAGGTTTTTCTTCTATTTTTGTTATAGTGGACAGATTGTCAAAGATGGCACATTTTTTGCCCATGAAGGGTACCCCTTCAGCTTTGGAAACTGCACAAATGTTCATTAAAGAAGTGGTAAGGTTACATGGAGTCCCAACAAACATAGTTTCAGATCGTGGTGTCCAGTTCACCTCAAGGTTTTGGAAAGCTCTCTGTCGATCTCTGGAAATCGAGTTGGCTTTCTCATCTGCATATCACCCACAGACAAACGGCCAGACCGAGAGAACCAATCAGACATTAGAGCAATATCTACGCTGTTTTTCTACCTTTTCCCAAGATGATTGGGCCTCCTTGCTCCCCATGGCTGAGTTCTCATACAATAACTCTCTGCACTCAAGTATTAACCAAACCCCGTTCTTCGCCAATTATGGGTTTCACCCATCCTTTTTACCCAGGTCAATCCCGGAATGCTCCATACCCGCAGTTTCAGAAACACTTGACTTCTTTTCCACTAACAACAAGTTACTACAGGAGACCATGACTAAGGCACAAGAAAATTACAAGAGGATCTTTGATGGTAAGAAGCGCGGAGAACTCATCCTGGAACCTGGCGATCAGGTCTGGTTGTCCACCATCAATTTAAAGATGGCCTGCCCCTCCAGAAAATTAGGCCCTAAGTTCTTGGGTCCTTTTTCCGTGAAAAGAAAAATTAATAATGTCGCCTACGAATTGGATTTACCTACTTCTCTAAGGATACATCCAGTCTTCCATGTTACTCTTTTAAAACCAGTGACTCCTAATCCTTTTGCAGGCCGCAGGGTTGGTCCCCCCAAACCCATTATTGTCAATGACGAAGAAGAATTCGAGGTGGAAGCAATTCTGGATTGTAGGAAAAGGCGTAATCAGATCCAGTTTCTCATCAAATGGAAAGGATACGGGCCTGAAGATAATTCATGGGAACCTGAAGACAACCTGCATGCGGGTGAGTTATTACGGGCTTTCAAAGACTCACACGCCTCCAAGTTAACTCGTCTGGGCATCCGGAGGCTGCCCTTAAGGAGGGGGCACTGTCACAAAAACCGCTATTCCAGACAGCCGGGTGGTGCGCGCCGCCGCGCGCCAGCGCGCGCTAGTGCGCGCACTCCTGTGCGCGTTCCTGCGGGTGCGGGCTTGCGTGCGCGCGCGCGTAATTGGAACACACCTGTGTGTGCTGTTGGCGCCAGTCAGCCTACTTAATCAGGCAGCACCTGTTGGCCAGTGCTGCCTGATCTTCAGCTTTCCAGAGACCTTGTTCCTGTGTTTGTAAACCTGCTAAAACCTTGTTTGATCCTGTGACCCGGCTTGCCCTTTTGGAATTCCTTGATCTCCGCCTGCCTGACGACCTCTGCCTGACTGACCATCCTTATGCTTGTCCCTTTTGTGCCTCGCCATCGGAACACCACCAGACCTTGAAGGTATCTAGATTATCTTGATCCCTATTGAGAGACTTGTGCCTGCTTCCTATTCCACGCCTCCCTTCATCTGTTGTACCCCGCATACCTACACCCATCTTGTCCCCAGTGGGGCTTATACTTGGACTTACCACATCTTCTGGATATCCTGCATACTTTCATTTGCATCACCCACCTGTGCAATCTCCTCCTGTGTATCCCGCATACCCGCACTCCACCCGGTCTCCAGTGGACTCTCCTCACCACATCCGGATACCCTGCACCAGGCTCTCTTACCCTTCCTCACTCTCGTGCCTCCTGTACCCATCTCCAGGGGCCGATAGTGGGATCCGTACGGGAGACCTCCTCTCTGCCCAAGTAGACTCACCAGTCAGGTACGTACCAGCCTGATACCTTGTTTCAATTAAAACCCCACTTTTCCAAAAACATTTGTCATTGGGACGGAAAGTGAGGTGACATGTTCTGAACATCTGTGCAAAGACAGCAAATGTTACAGGGGTGATAACCCCTCCCTATGTTCTCCAAAAAGCTTAAAAATAGATTTTTTTGGGATGGAGACTTCATAATGTACCTGTTCAGATTCTACTTAAGAACAAACCTAAAGCCGCAAGTGGTTTTAAATGGCTTCTTTTTTTCCTTTACAAATGTCATTTTGTGCAAGGACAGTTCTAAACACGGGAAACACATGCCACTTCACAGGCATACTTTAGACACCCCCCAGGTACCATATTTAAAGGAAAATTTCACTTTTTTTTTTTCACTTTATGCATCATTAAAATGACTGCTCCCGAAAAAACGTTAGTTTTTAAAAGTTCTTTTTGCATTGATATATGTCCCCTGGGGCAGGACCCGGGTCCCCAAACCTGTTTTATGACATTAACATGCATATTGGCCGTTGTAATTAGCACTTTTGATTTCGAACGTTCGCGTCCATTATAACGTATAGGGTTCGAAAATTCGCGCGAACTTTCGGTCCGTTCGAAGGTTCTGGTTCGAACCGAACCCGGGGGTGTTCGGCTCATCCCTACTGGTGACCCCACAATAGGGTTCAAACTTTTTCACAGAAGGGAGTTTAACAAGACTCGTGACCACTCATTAAAATTAGAAGAAAAGAGGTTTTACCTTAAACTACGTAGAGGGTTCTTTACTGTAAGAGCGGCAAAGATGTGGAATTCCCCTCCACAGGTGGTGGTCTCAGCAGGGAGCATCAATAGTTTCAAAAAACTATTAGATAAGCATCTGAACGACTGCAACATACAGGAATATACAAGGTAATACTGACATATAATCACACACATAGGTTGAACTTGATGGACTTGTGTCTTTTTTCAACCTCACCTACTATGTAACTATGTAACTATTTATGAATAATTTACTCTCTGGCTCCACCTTTCCTGATTTTTGCCTATGTCCTTTTGGCCTGTATTTTGTTGAATGCTAATTGGCCTAAATATATCCTAAATAACTTCTATTTTAACCTTAGGATCCATCTATCACTGGGTGCGTTCCTGTATGGTGAGATTCATGACTGTAGATGATTTGTTTTTATTGTTCAACATATGCTGTAATTGCTTGGCTATTGGGCATGAACTGGGAGGGGATGTCCTTCCATGACCGTGTCCTTGAGTCACACATGTCGCCTTGCTACCTTTAACATTTAAACCTTTGTTTTATATGTAGCGCCCACACTTTATTAAGTGTGCGCTATCAATATAAATTTAGTTTTTCTCAGAACTGTAATGGAGTTCTGGGGGTTAATTGTATAGGATTTACTTTGGCATCAGTCTGGCTGGGCTGTACTGAGATTCCGCCTGGTCATAGGTGCAGTGAGGCACCTGTGACAGGCCGAGGACCAAGCCTGGTTGGACATGTTGGGTACCAATCTTTCCCGGAGCCAATCAGTGGGCGCGTCTGGCCCCGCTGTGTAGTCTGGGAGGGGTATTTAAGGTGCTAAAGTCAAGTGTTCAGGGTTCGGCTGCTTCTTTGATTCCTGGTTCCGGTCTGGGGCAGCCCCGTGAGGGGTCCCGGGACCTGGAGTGTCTGCTGTCCCGCAAGCATGGTCACCCTGACCAGCCCCAGAGGCCCTCATGGTCTGGGGTGGGGATATGTCGGTTCCCGAGCCTCGGAACTGGTTAGTTCGAGGCCAAGTAACTGAAGGAGGATTCAAAGGCGTCCCAGTGTGCTCTCGGTATTGGAGGGACACGGCAACTCGTACAAGTGTCCAGGGGAGGACTCTTCGGAGGAGGGCCAACAAGCTGTATGGACACTAAAGAATCCACACTTCACACAGTATCGCCAAGAAGGCTGAGAGATCCAGGTACTGTGAGAAAGGTTAATACTTATCTTCAGTTACAATCTAGTCTGAGGCAGAGACTTTGCAAAGTTTCCGGATCACATGTTGGCTGCTAGATCTCTGGCTAGAGGTTTATCCAGCAGTGAAGCACCCAACTGCGAGTGG
This sequence comes from Lithobates sylvaticus, assembly GCA_028564925.1. Taxonomy (NCBI): domain Eukaryota; kingdom Metazoa; phylum Chordata; class Amphibia; order Anura; family Ranidae; genus Lithobates; species Lithobates sylvaticus. The sequence continues at coordinate 115,425,832 of CM053037.1, read as the reverse complement.
CTACTCTCTGGGTTAATTCGAGACATTCAGTGGATGTCAGCAGTTCAAAGTGCCTGAGTTTTATCACCCGTGCCCTCTATTCACACCTGAGACTGTGTTATTGTTGGATGTTAGCCCTGCAAAATAAAAACCTTGAAAAGGACTTTTATGTGTCAGCATCTGAAGTCGCTGGGTACTAGCCCTGGGAACCCCTAGACAACCAATAACTTGGATGGCCCCTCCTCCTTCTTCCCTCATTGGTGGCATTGTGCCCCCTTCTACGTGGGTCACGCAATGCACATTTGCACGCGCACCGTGGGCGAGAAGGATCAGGTGACGTCGGTCGCCATTGTGTGCCTGATTGGAGACCCTATAAAGATGCATCTATGGCGGTTCCTATTGCAGATGGCTGCCACCCAGGGAAAAACTGTAATCCAACACTTGCAAGGTAGGATTGGTTGTTATTGCACACCCTAATGATGTCCCCCTTTCTATATGACCGTCGGTCCCTGCTCCTGCATATATTTACTCTTTCTAGCTTAACGTTGCAGGGGAATTACTTATTAGCAGTGCTTTGAATGCTGGAGTCTGTTTGTGACATAGCCCACCTTCACATCCTTGCTGCATCGTTGTGTTTTGAATCTTGTTCCTGATCCCCGGGTCCTCTACTCTTCATATGCCATTTATTTGGTGGGTCTAATGTCCAATGGATAGATGTTTCCTCACTCCCATTATTTTACCTCATTTCCCTTTCCCTCTTAACAGCCCCTTTGCCCCCCCCCCCCTTCCCTTCCTTTCCTTTTCCCCTCCTTTCCTCCCTTTTCCCTCCCCCTTTTCCTTCCCTTTCCTTCATTTCCCCCCCTTTCCCATCCCCTTTTCCCACCCCTGTTGCCGCCCCCCCTTTTTACACCCACCTTCCCATCCTTCTTTTCCATTTGCGATTATTTAGACCCACAAATATATTACATTTTTTTCAGTTACTGCATCTTTTGGGAGACCCCCAGCGGTGACCATGGGGGGCACCGAAAAGATGCAGTAACTGAAAAAAATGTATTGAAATTATATATGGGATTACCCATTTAGGATGCCTCAAACTGTGCCGCCCGTGACCCTGACTTGGGTTCCCATTGGTAAGCCAAGCCTGATTATAAATACTCCAAAGTACCAGTTTATCTATTTTGATGTTTAGCATAACCCCCCTCCCCCTCTATTATGTGTGACTGTTTAAATGTAAGATTATATCTCTTTATAGATGTGTAAGGTCAACTCCCCCTGAAGAAGCAAATCATTTTGCGAAACATGTTGAGACTCACGCTTTGGACCTACATCATAGTATGCAGCCAATTTTTTATATATTGCTTGTATTAATGTGTTCCCATTTTTGTTCTTTATAATAAAATATTTTTATACTCAATTGTCCATTCCCTGGGTGCCGAGATAATTCATATTTGTCGTGGGGCATTTTTTAGAGTAGCTCCTGACATCCCCCATTCCTTCATAAGCTCAAGGATAATGGTACCCAGCCCTATTTCCATATACCTTTTCAGATTGAGGCATCCTTCTACAAAGCTGCAGAGAGCTGGCTCGAGAGGAATGACCCTTTCACCAGCCACAGAGGAACCCCTCAGGACTAGAATCAGTCATCAGTGGTGAGAGGCTTCCAGCCACCATCTTGTTTACTTTAGTGAGTACTCCCACGCAAGGGCCCCATGGCCGGCAGACTCTGCATTAGTTAGTACGTAGGCTGTATTGCCTTTGAAAAATGCCATTTGTACTGCTAGTACATGTTGGATTGTACGTGTTGGATTGACATTAATCTGCAATTACAAGCCAGTATCACTCGCTAGCACCTGCCTAGTGCACCAGTTGCTTCCCAGGCGGATGTGATGAACGAACAGTGACACCCTGAGAATTGTCACTTAACAAGCTGCCTACATTGCTATATTGTAAATTCTCATTAATTAACACATTCTTTTCTAGGGCTTTTCCAATAAATAAAGCCTATTTAAATCTTCAAGGGGTGTCAGTGTTCTCAGGTCCAGGAAAGTGGCAAGTCATAACAGGTGCAGAGCAGAAGGGACCCAATAAAAATACCAGCGGCTCCTGCGGGGGTAGCACTACATTAACTTTATTGATCTACTTAATTAGAACAACTTTAATTTACACTTCACCTATGACTATGACTGTAGGTGCATCCCCTTTCTGGATCTGAGGATCATTATAGGTTCATATGGCCATATCAGAAGAGACCTCTACTGAAAACCTTCAGCAGGTAATACGCTGCTGCATGCCTCTAGTGCGCATCCTCGGCCTCTAGTTCGCTGTATCCCCTATGCCCAATATTTGTGGCAACGTTGGAACAACACGGAGGAGGAGGATTTTCGCACACAGGCCAATGCCCTATATGAGCGACTTCTTGCGAGAGGCTTTATGCAGACCAATTTTCAAAAAGCCTTTAATAAGGCCCTTGCATGAACCAGAACATCTATTTTGTATGGCCCCCCTCACACGCACCAGAATGTCTCTTGTATGGCCCCCCCCCAACCAAACAATGAGATACGGTAAAAGTAATTACCATATTTTCTACTCGCCATAATCAATTGCATACAATTTTGTCTAATCACTGCCACCTACTGACAGATCATCATGTTTTTAAAAAATATGTTAGAACAACTCGTGAACTAATATTTCGTGGGGGCACCTCACTAAGAGACCAATTGACCAGTAGTCACTACAGAGTGGATACACAGAGGTATTTTGGTCCCCGTGGCACCTTCTGTTGTGGACATTGCCCCCAATGTCCCTGGATCCAAGAGGGCACCACCTTCATACTCCCCAATGATGAACTATTTCCTTCCCCCATGTTTGCCAATTGTGGCATGAGGAAAGTTATCTATCTAATGATCTGTGTATGCAATGTATTCTATGTCGCTAAAATATTCAAGAGCTTTGACAGCAAATAGGTGACCACCTGTATTACTCCTCTAATAGTAAACTCAACTCTGTGGGCCACCATATTGGTTTGCACCACAAGTTTAAACCAGAAGTAATTACTTTTCTGGTACTGGAGTTTGTCCCAGAGGACCCGCGGTGAGGAGGCTGGGATCGCTCGATCCTGGAATGGGAAACCTTGTGGATAGAGCGACTCAGTGCTAATGTCCCCCCGGGTCTCAATAAGGTCTTGACATACAAGCCCTTTTTGTAAATATTAACTCTAGGGGCACCTACTTGGGCTAGTTCTTTGTGGACACCCTGTGTCTACAATAATCAACTTTCACAATATTCAAATTTTCTGAGATACTGAATTATGGGTTTTCACTAGCTGTAAGCCATAATGAAAAAGAGAGAAATGCTTGAAATATATCACTCTGTGTGTAATGAGTCTCTTGAAATTTTATATTTTGAAATGTGGAAGACTATAGAACAAGTGCTGCATTCCTCCCAGCCACAGGAGGAAGCTTCATTTAAATTTCCAAATGTGCCAACAAAGACCTCCCCTTAACTACCCAAGATATGTGCACTACCCTGAGCAGCAACACCATCCTTACCCCTATAATCCCTCATCCTATCCTTCAAGTTATGAAAAGCCAATCTCCAGATATGAAGTGCCACACAGTAACCTTCCCTATCCCATCCCCAATTCCTTAAATCAGCCCCCCCCCCCCACAAAATCAAGGTATGTATGTGCCAAGTCAACATGGGGAGGCTAGCTGCCAGTGATGACCCAGCTTCCGCCACTCAATACTCCTATGAGGCCCCTTTCCAAAAAACATATCACAATCTGTGATGAGGTCTGTCCAAGGTTGAGGACCAAGAGGACACATTTTTGGCAAAATAGATGCAAAAGGCCTACTTGACAGCCACGTTTATTTTTGTACATTTTTCCTAGTTGATTTATTTTCAATACATGAGACTGAAAAGTTTTATTTTTATATGATTTTGGGATACGTGAATAAATCCTTATTACACCAATTTTTGTTGGGTCATATCTTTTAAAATACACAGGTTTGAATAGTTATAAAGACATTTGATTACATGGTCAATAAATCACATGACAAAGGACATCAGTGATGAAACGTACCTTAATGAGATCAGTAATCTTTCACCTGGATACTTGTTCTGTAGCACGTGTTATGACGCTCCAAGCGAGGGGAGATAAATCCAAGTCATTTGTCAAAACGAAGTAAAATACATTTGGGCCTACTGTCTAAAAAATAGTAAGGTACGTGGTTAAGGACATTATTTCTGGGAAGAAAGCATGCGTCCTTCGTTCAAATATAAATTTGGGTTAAATAAGTGGCCTACAACAAACAAAACCTTTGCAGATGGGTCCTCATTTCAACAGAGATTAAGCCACTGGCCTATGAATTTAACAATAACAATTGTCTGATCCAAAACTGCACAACAAAGCATCGTGGGAACACCACCACCCACAAAGCACCTTGTCACCATCAACTTGGGGACAAGGTGTTTGGGGGGGTAAAAAAACACACTACACATGTTAAGGGCATATCATGAACTGGCCTCTCTCCGCACGATTTGCAATGATGGGGTGAACCCAGTATCTTCTTCTCCCCCTCCTACTTCAAGCAAGATTGCTGCTGTTGCAGCAACAACTGTTGGCATTATCATAGGCAGAGCAGCACACATTTTGCAAAGAAAAACAAAACACACACTACAGACTCCTGGACAACCAGGAAGTGTACACAAAAATCAAACTTTTTATTAACAGCCACACAAAAACATAACAAGCGATTGGCTAGCTCAAAATTTGCAGCTCTAATTAGACACTTCAGGGGTTACTAATGAATTTGCAGCTGATTCGCACCTAAAACGCAGACGGACCGCTAAACAACTGACTTTTTTGTGCGCATTGAAACCGGAGATTCAATTCGCAACGCACTGGTGTGAACCCGGGCTGAAACTGCATTGATAACTTCTACAAATTGATGCTACAAAATCGTCTGTTTGATATGGTCATAAAATCTTGCCGGCCACATCAGAAATTGATGAGATGGGAATGTGTCTATTAATATATTTTGGCAATAGTGCAGCAATGATTTGGATAACAAAAAAAATTAAATTGTAAAAATTATCACATACTTATTGCAAAAGATACTAGGGTATTCATTTTGACTGAAGTAAAAAAGGTTTACAGTTATGCCTCGTACACACGATCGGACTTTCCGACAACAAAACCGTGGAATTTTGTCCGAAGGGTGTTGGCTCCAACTTGTCTTGCATACACAGTCACACAAATGTTGGCCAACAATTACGAACATAGTGATGTACTAGACGTACTACTTGTTTTTTTTCAGCTCTTTAGTGCCACCCTTTGGGCTCGTTCTTCAGTTTGCGCTTTTCAGTTTGTTTCTGAACGCCTGTTCATCAACCAGACATGTTGCGGAATCGGAGGAGATAACGTATTATTTATTATTGGCCTTGGAGTTATTGCTTTGACATTATTTTTTGGGTTGAATAATGGTATATTTTCTAAATTTTTGGATGCATAGAATGCACTTTTTGGTTAAGTTCTATTGGCAGATAGCATGTGTAATTTTATTTGTTTTCTTTTTTTAATCCACAATAAAAAAATTGTGTAGAATAATACTTGGCTATGTGTTTTACTTCAAATGACAGTTTGGGAGTAGGCAGTTATATTTCAAAAAATGCAATGTAAAATTAACAAGGGACACCAACATAGTTGTATCTTTGATCTTAAAAACTCCAGGATAATGGTGTTTTGGTAACTTGCACAAATACAAAAAAAAAAAAAAAACATAATATTATTCTTGATAACACTAGAAAAAAAAAAAGCCTTTGAAAATTTGTTTGCAATAACTCCATCAGTATCACCAGCAAAGCAGCTTCATTATTATCCCATTATAGACAAAGAGAATAGTGCACTGCATTTCAAGGTTTCATAATTTGCCACGTCACGTATGTTAATTCTCCCTTACGAATGCTGGTTTACAAGACCGACCCCTTCTGCTTCCAAGCATGCGTGTTTGTACTTTGGACTTTTGTCCGAGGGACTTGTGTACACAAGATCAGAAAATCCGACAACACACATTTGTTGGCGGAAAATTTGAAGACATGCTAGCCAACATTTGTTGGGGGAAAGCCCGACAACAATTGTCCGATGGAGCATACACATGGTCAGATTTACCGCCAACAGCCTGACATCGAACATTTCCCATCGGAAAATCCGATCGTGTGTACGGGGCTATAGAGTTCTTTTTTCCATTGTAGACAGTGAGATTGTGGATTATCTATCCTAGATACTAGTTCTAACTAAATCAAATATATTGATTAACAGAAGTATAGGCTTGTAAAAAAAAACGAAAAAAAAAAAAACATTTAAACTCCCCTAGATTGATGCAACAATGATCCGATGCTGCATCTGTCCCCGGCTGCTTTTAAGACTAAGAACTGAGCGACCAAAGGCCACTGATCGCTTGGTTCTCATCTTTCAGTGAGCAGACAGACAGTTCTCTGCTTTGCCTCTCGAGCACTAACTGGGCTGTGGGAGCTGCTGGCTCAGGCTCTCAAAGGCTCATTAAAGCTGGTTCAGGATTTTGTGTGGATCCTGACCATATGGTCGTGATCTTTTAAGAGCCTGGACTGACTTTGCAACAGCTATAGCCAGCTGTCAGCTGAAAACAGGTCACAGGAGTGCAGAACGAACTGCAATCCCGTGCTCTGCAGGAGAAGTACGGCCAAAATATCTTTGGCTATACTTTTTCTTTAAAAGAGCTGAATGCATTTTTAAAGCATAAAATATAAATGGCTACTTATATTAATAATAAACAAATAGTGTAGCACAACTCATTGAAAACATAAAGTCCAAAGGATACTACTGTATAGTCCATGAATAGTTGTACATATAGTTCACCAGAGTGACACACTTGTTTAATAATATTCCATCTCTAGCAATGAAGTGTCGTGCATGCTTCCACTAAATGTGCAAAGAGAATGCTCACCTCCACATTTGACCTCACCAAAAAGGTATCGAGGTCAAACATGCTTTTTATTAATGCACTGGCCATAAAGGGGAAACAATGAAAGAATCAACTATCTTTAATCATCCACTCTAGGTTCTTCCAAACTTCAGGTCACTCATTAAGCTCTTTACACTCCAAATATCATGCAAATGGATGTCAATCTCACCACATAGCACTCTTAAAATGTCCGCAGGATGAAGTCACAGGCATGACTTCTTGATGAAGCCATGCCGGATGGTGGCATAGCATGTAGGGGAAAAGCCAAGTGACGTCACTGGCAGTCTGGAGTTCTAAAGCCAGAATTAGACCTCATATTCTGAGTGGAGATCTGGACCTCCTGGCCTTTGCATAACAGGATCAACTGGCTGCAAAAAGAACTTAGGATGAGCAAAAGTAGGGATCCTAGCCCACACAGACCACCTATTTAGGACACCCAACACTAGAACTACAGAAGCCTCAGACACATCAGCAGGCGGGAATTTAACCCAGTCAACAGAGTCCAGCTTGACAGCAAGTAGTGAATCGACATAATCCAGCTGGGAGAGGAAGCCCAGAAATCAGCATAATCCAGCTGGGAGCGGCAGCCCAAGAATCAACATAATCCAGCCCGGGAATCAGCATAGTCCACCTGGGAGTGGCAGCCCGGGAATCAGCATAGTCCAGCTGGGAGCGTCAGCCCGGGAATCAGCATAGTCCAGCTGGGCGGCGGCCCGGGATTCAACATAATCTAGAAGATAGGTCACCCACGACAGGTGGCAGCATGGAGGAGAAATAGACACCATCGGCAGGCGGCAGCATGGAAGAGGAATGGATATCATCGGCAGGCGGCAGCATGGAAGAGGAATGGATACCATCAGCAGGCGGCAGGGTGGAGGAGGAATGGACACCATTGGCAGGCGGCACCATGGAGGAGGAATGGACACCATCAGCAGGGGCAGCATGGAGAAGGACTGGACACCATCGGCAGGCGGCAGGGTGGAGGAGGAATGGACACTATCGGCAGGCGGCGGCATGGAGGAGGAATGGACACCATCAGCAGGGGCAGCATGGAGAAGGACTGGACACCATCGGCAGGCGGCAGGGTGGAGGAGGAATGGACACTATCGGCAGGCGGCGGCATGGAGGAGGAATGGACACCATCAGCAGGGGCAGCATGGAGAAGGACTGGACACCATCGGCAGGCGGCAGGGTGGAGGAGGAATGGACACCATCGGCAGGCAGCAGCATGGATAGTGGCAGAGTAGTAAGAGCAGGAGAACAGTTCTGTTTATTTTTTGGGCTTAGATACTGGAGTCCTGCAAGTAACTACATTGTGCTGACCAGAGTGTACTGCTGATGGAAAGGTAGTACCAGTAATGGGGAGAATAGAGGGAAGAGTAGTAGAAGTACAGGAAGAGGCCTGAGAGGTTGCTATGGGTAATCTTACTTCGGAGAGCCCCAATGGATTACATACAGAAGAAGTGTGGTTTCTGGTGGCAAGGTACTGATCTACATGAGGTAAAGAACACAGCTGTGGTTGCTAAGGGTAACAGAGGAAGAGATTATTGATTTTAGCAGCAGATCTGACTTTATGTGACTCATGTACTAGTACTGGGGATATGATCTCTGACCAAGCTTGTAGCAGAGGGTGAACTAAAGTCAGTTTACTTTGCTCACTTTGCTCAATTAACCACTTAAGGACCGGAAGGATTTGCCCCCCTTAATGACCAGGCCATTTTTTGCGGTATGGCACTGGGTTGCCCTAACAATTGCGCGGTCATGCGACGCTGTATCCAAACAAAATTTACGTCCTTTTTTTCCAACAAATAGAGCTTTATTTTGGTGGTATTTGATCACCTCTGCGGTTTTTATTTTTTTTGCACTTTAAACAAACAAAGAGTGACATTTTGAACAAAAGAAAAAAAAATAAACTTTTTGGTATAATACATATCCAAAAAAATATATAATAAAACACATTTATTCATCAGTTTAGTATATATTCTTCTACATATTTTTGGTAAAAAAAAATTGCAAAAGCTGTATTTTGATTGGTTTTTGCATCTACAAACTATGGGATAGATTTAGGGACTTTTTTTTATTGTTTTCACTAGTAATGGCAACGATCTGTGATTTTTAGTGGGACTATGACATTGCGGCGGACAATTCTGACCCCAAATTACACTTTTTGGTAACCAGTGACACTGGCAGGGAAGGGGTTAACACTAGGGGGCGATCAAGGGGTTAACTGTGTTCCCTAGGTGTGCTCTAACTGTAGGGGGATGGGCTCACTTGGACATGACAGAGATCACTGTTCCCGATCACTAGGAACAGAGGATCTCTGACATGTCATCTGGCAGAACAGGGATCTGGTTGTTTACACTGGCAGATCCCCATTCTGCCTCTGTACTAGGCGATGGTGGGTCGCCGGTGGACATCCAGTCTGTCCGGTCCATGGGAATGCTCCTACAGCGTGCAGTGGGAGCAAGAGCGTACAGGTATGGCGATTCGAGCAGTGCTGCCAACCTGGCACAGCAAATCTACGTGAGCTGGTCGGCATGCGGGGGCAGATCCAGAGTCTAGTCTCGGGAGGGGCACTGCACTCAATAAAATACATTTTATTGGGGGCAATTTATCGGGGAAATGGCTTGTGTTGGAGCTTCAATCAACATGGCACCATGGTTGCAGGATGATTTAAGCGCATTATTTCTATTGTTACATTGTAATATAAAATTAAATAGTTCAACTCACCATAATGCAGAACCGGTGGGAGCCCTGAGCATGCCACTATCCACGTCGCCTGCCACCAGATGCAGATTGTCACTTGCCACGTCGCCTGCCACCAGATGCAGATTGTCACTTGCCACGTCACCTGCCACACAATGCAGATTGTCACTTCCCACGTCGCCTGTCACCAGATGCAGATTGTCACTTGCCACATCACCTGTCACCAGATGGAGATTGTCACTTGCAACGTCACCTGCCACACGTTGCAGATTGTCACTTGTCACGTCACCTGCCACACATTGTGGATTGTCACTTGCCACGTCACCTGCCACACGTTGCGGATTGTCAATTGCCATGTCGCCTGTCACCAGATGCAGATTGTCAATGCCACATCACCTGTCACATGTTGTGGATTGTCACTTGCCACGTCACCTGCCACATGTTGCGGATTGTCACTTGCCACGTCACCTGTCACCAGATGCAGATTGTCACTTGCCATGTCACCTGCCACACATTGCGGATTGTCACTTGCCACGTCACCTGTCACCAGATGCAGATTGTCACTTGCCACGTCACCTGCCACACAATGCAGATTGTCACTTGCCACGTCACCTGTCACCAGATGCAGATTGTCACTTGCCACATCACCTGTCACCAGATGGAGATTGTCACTTGCAACGTCACCTGCCACACGATGCAGATTGTCACTTGTCACGTCACCTGCCACACGTTGCGGATTGTCACTTGCCATGTCACCTGTCACCAGATGCAGATTGTCACTTGCCACATCACCTGTCACATGTTGTGGATTGTCACTTGCCACGTCACCTGTCACCAGTTGCGGATTGTCACTTGCCACGTCACCTGTCACCAGATGCAGATTGTCACTTGCCATGTCACCTGCCACACATTGCGGATTGTCACATGCCACGTCACCTGTCACCAGATGCAGATTGTCACTTGCCACGTCACCTGCCACACTATGCAGATTGTCACTTGCCACGTCGCCTGTCACTAGATGCAGATTGTCACTTGCCACATAACCTGTCACCAGATGGAGATTGTCACTTGCCACGTCACCTGCCACACGTTGCAGATTGTCACTTGTCACGTCACCTGCCACACGTTGCGGATTGTCACTTGCCATGTTGCCTGTCACCAGATGCAGATTGTCACTTGCCACATCACCTGTCACATGTTGTGGATTGTCACTTGCCACGTCACCTGCCACATGTTGCGGATTGTCACTTGCCACGTCACCTGTCACACATTGCGGATTGTCACTTGCCACGTCACCTGCCACATGTTGTGGATTCTCACTTGCCACGTCACCTGCCACATGTTGCGGATTGTCACTTGCCACGTCACCTGTCACCAGATGCAGATTGTCACTTGCCACGTCACCTGCACGGCTATGCGCACGGCTGCGCACACGACTAGGCACATGCAGATTGTCACTTGCCACATGACCTGCCACATGTTGTGGATTGTCACTTGTCACGTCACCTGTCACACATTGCGGATTGTCACTTGCCACGTCACCTGCCACCAGATGCAGATTGTCACTTGCCACGTCACCTGCCACCAGATGCAGATTGTCACTTGCCACGTCACCTGTCACCAGATGCAGATTGTCACTTGCCACATCACCTGTCACCAGATGCAGATTGTCACTTGCCACGTCACCTGCCACACGTTGCAGATTGTCACTTGTCACGTCACCTGCCACACATTGCGGATTGTCACTTGCCACGTCACCTGCCACACGTTGCAGATTGTCACTTGCCACATCACCTGTCACCAGATGCAGATTGTCACTTGCCACATCACCTGTCACATGTTGTGGATTGTCACTTGCCACGTCACCTGCCACCAGATGCGGATTGTCACTTGCCACGTCACCTGTCACCAGATGCAGATTGTCACTTGCCACGTCACCTGCCACCAGATGCGGATTGTCACTTGCCACATCACCTGTCACCAGATGCAGATTGTCACTTGCCACGTCACCTGCCACCAGATGCAGATTGTCACTTGCCACGTCACCTGTCACCAGATGCAGATTGTCACTTGCCACATCACCTGTCACCAGATGCAGATTGTCACTTGCAACGTCACCTGCCACACCTTGCAGATTGTCACTTGTCACGTCACCTGCCACACGATGCAGATTGTCAATTGCCACATCACCTGTCACCAGATGCAGATTGTCACTTGCCACATCACCTGTCACATGTTGTGGATTGTCACTTGCCACGTCACCTGCCACCAGTTGTGGATTGTCACTTGCCACGTCACCTGTCACACATTGCGGATTGTCACTTGCCACGTCACCTGCCACATGTTGTGGATTGTCACTTGCCACGTCACCTGCCACACGTTGCGGATTGTCACTTGCCACGTCACCTGTCACCAGATGCAGATCTCAAACTCGGGCGTGCGTGCGCACGGCTATGCGCACGGCTGCGCGCACGACTAGGCACACCATGTGACCCTGACAGGCCACATGTTGTGGATTGTCACTTGCCACGTCACCTGTCACACATTGCGGATTGTCACTTGCCACGTCACCTGCCACCAGATGCAGATTGTCACTTGCCACGTCACCTGCCACACAATGCAGATTGTCACTTGCCACGTCGCCTGTCACCAGATGCAGATTGTCACTTGCCACATCACCTGTCACCAGATGGAGATTGTCACTTGCAACCTCACCTGCCACACGTTGCAGATTGTCACTTGTCACGTCACCTGCCACACATTGTGGATTGTCACTTGCCACGTCACCTGCCACACGTTGCGGATTGTCAATTTCCATGTCGCCTGTCACCAGATGCAGATTGTAAATGCCACATCACCTGTCACATGTTGTAGATTGTCACTTGCCACGTCACCTGCCACATGTTGCGGATTGTCACTTGCCACGTCACCTGTCACCAGATGCAGATTGTCACTTGCCACGTCACCTGACACACGATGCAGATTGTCACTTGCCACGTTACCTGTCACCAGATGCAGATTGTCACTTGCCACGTCACCTGCCACACAATGCAGATTGTCACTTGCCACGTCGCCTGTCACCAGATGCAGATTTTTACTTGCCACATAACTTGTCACCAGATGGAGATTGTCACTTGCAACGTCACCTGCCACACGTTGCAGATTGTCACTTGTCACGTCACCTGCCACACGTTGCGGATTGTCAATTGCCATGTTGCCTGTCACCAGATGCAGATTGTCACTTGCCACATCACCTGTCACATGTTGTGGATTGTCACTTGCCACGTCACCTGCCACATGTTGCGGATTGTCACTTGCCACGTCCCCTGTCACCAGATGCAGATTGTCACTTGCCATGTCACCTGCCACACATTGCGGATTGTCACTTGCCACGTCACCTGTCACCAGATGCAGATTGTCACTTGCCACGTCACCTGCCACACAATGCAGATTGTCACTTGCCACGTCACCTGTCACCAGATGCAGATTGTCACTTGCCACATCACCTGTCACCAGATGGAGATTGTCACTTGCAACGTCACCTGCCACACGTTGCAGATTGTCACTTGTCACGTCACCTGCCACACGTTGCGGATTGTCAATTGCCATGTTGCCTGTCACCAGATGCAGATTGTCAATGCCACATCACCTGTCACATGTTGTGGATTGTCACTTGCCACGTCACCTGCCACATGTTGCGGATTGTCACTTGCCACGTCACCTATCACCAGATGCAGATTGTCACTTGCCATGTCACCTGCCACACATTGCGGATTGTCACTTGCCACGTCACCTGTCACCAGATGCAGATTGTCACTTGCCACGTCACCTGTCACCAGATGCAGATCTCAAACTCGGGCGTGCGTGCGCACGGCTATGCGCACGGCTGTGCGCACGACTAGGCATGTGACCCTGACAGGCCTATAAAAGGAGACAGTGTGCTCTGTCTCATTGCTGTGTATTTTCTCAGCTCCTGTATTCCCAGTGCCTGATCTTGCTTCCTGTACCTACCTGTTGTGACCCGGACTGTACCTGACCTCTCTGAACTTCGCCTGTGAATCGACCTTGGCTTGCCTCCTGGATACCTCTCTTGTTTACTACTGTGTTTGACCCTCGGCCTCCACCTGGACTTGTCTCTGCCTGATCCCTGTACTTGGTGCCTGTTTCTCCTGATTGATCTTCCTGTGTTTGACCACGGCTTGCTTCCTTAGACTCCTGTACCATTGGGACTTCCTCAGTGTTGGAACCTCAGCCTCCTGTAGTGCCAGAGCTCAGCCGGGCTTTTTCTGCTCCAGTTACCAAGGGCCTTCCTGCACGGGTATCCCGGCCTCCAGGACTCTGCTGTTCATCTGCTGGCAACCCATGCCTCTCCGTGCCCAGAGCCCACTGTTCCACCTTCAGGGGCATTGGGCGGGAGCCGTTCTCAGCAACTTGGCCTCGGTGAGTACCTGACAGATAGTCATTCACAACTACTTCACTAGCTTCATTACTGTGTCAGAATTGTATACCAATTACGGTTCTTGTGTTAATGGTTGAACCTGTTCTAGTAAATTTATATTTTGGTTTAATACAATCTGTCGTGAGGCGTGTACATTCTCCAAACAGGTGTAGCAGTGTATACCCAGGTGACAACACAGGTAAAGTGCATATAATCTGTGACTATTTAATTGTCTTTTATCATTGGGTTTCGCACCAACACTGTTACACAGCTGTGTCAAGCGGGTTGAGCCAAATCGTTGGGGGTTGGAAGAGCAGAGTTCGGGGGTAAGTGCTATATATATATATATATATATATATATATATATACACATACACAGTAATACCTCGGATTGCGGTTAACGAGCGTTACGCAATACAAGCTATTTTTTTTTTTAAATCCTGGCTCGGCTTACTAGTGTTGTCTCACAAAACAAGCAGGATTCAAGCCTCTGTGGTGTGCAGTACTGCATGTGGCCAGGGGTGCGCGGGGCACTGGTGACACTCGGAGCCGCTCGGATGCATTCGGAAACACTTGGAAATACTCAGTTCTTGAGCCTTTCTGAGGGTCTCCGAGTCTCACCACCTCTGGCCACATGCTGTAATGCATACAATAGAAGTCAATGTGGAACGAATTATCTTAGTTTCCATTGACTTCTATGGGGAAACTCGCTTTGATATGTAACTGCTTTGGATTACAAGCATTCTTCTGGAACGGATTATGCTCGTAATCCAAGGTTCCACTGTGTGTGTGTGTATATATATATATATATATATATATATATATATATATATATATATATATATATATATATATATATATATACATATATATATATATATATATATATATATATATACATATATATATATATATATATATATATATACATAAGAAAGTATGTATATATTTTTTGCATTGTAATGTTACAGTTGCAACAGTTGGATACATGCAATCACTCCATGAGAGTTAAAAACACAGCGCAGCCATGGGGAGTTGTCATCCCTTTTGATCCCAACAAACAAATGTCGACTCGATTTTGTGTAAAGTGTGTGAAGTGGATATTAATGTTCCAAACATAATAGGGAGCCCCAAAAGGGAAACTTCCTAGGTGTGAAAGAGAAATCCAGACCCACTAAGGCCCACAGATGGAGTCCTATAATTGAAGTTCAGTAAATGTCCCTTGATGTAAGTTAAAAAAAAAAGCTGCAACCGATCCCCCCTCTGACGCCACGGAGAAGCCACAGGGAAGCCCCTGTGGCGTCAGAGGGAGGCGTGGTCATCCATTTATGTCACCGAGTGGCCCCGCCCTCAGTTATATAAGAACTGTCACAGAGAAGACGTGTCAGTCGGCAGGAGCCTCCCATGGAGGCGGATCAGATGCAGCTTTTTTTTTTCTGGTCCGTCAAGCGGCATGAACTTACATCAAGGGACATATTTATTTTTTTATTTTTTAAAAGGACTTGTCCCAAGCTGTCTCTTGTCTTATTTACCTTATTGACACTTTTTTTTGTGTGAAATTGTAGGGGTACAGTGAACCCCATTACCAATTCACACAGGGGAGGGAGGCCGGGATCTGGGAGTTCCCTCGTTAAAGGCCCTTGTCCCCATCAACATGGAAACAAGGTGCTTTGGGGTACAGGCGCTCTCGTCCCCCCTCTTTTCCTGCTGCCTGCCAGGTTGCGTGCTCGGATAAGGATCTGGTATGGATTTTTTGCAACTTTGTGCAAAAAAAAAAAAGTTCGATTTCCCGCAACTTGTGGCAAAATTTAAAATATTCCATGGACTCAACATGCCTCTCAGAAAATAGCTTGGGGTGTCTACTTTTCAAAATGGGGTCATTTCGGGGGGGGGGGGGGGGGGGGGGGGGGGGGTTGTACCATCTTGGCATTTTATGGCCTTCAAAACTGTGATAGGTAGTGAGGAGTGCAATAAAAAATTTACGCCCTTAGAAATCCTGAAGGCGGTGATTGTTTTTCGGGGCCCCGTACACGTCTAGACTCCCAAAATTCTCACACATGTGGTATCCCCGTACTCAGGAGAAGCAGCAAAATTTATTTTGGGGTGTAATTCCACATATAACCATGGCATGTGTGAGCAATATATCATTTAGTGACATTTTTTTGTAATTTTTCAATCACTTGGGACAAAAAAATAAAAAATTCAATGGGCTCAACATGCCTCTCAGCAATTTCCTTGGGGTGTCTACTTTCCAAAATGGGGTCATTGGGGGGGGGGGTGGGGGGGGGGGGGGGGGGGGGTTGTACTGCCCTGCCATATAAGCACCTCAGGAAATGAGATAGGCAGTCATAAACTAAAAGCTGTGTAAATTCCAGAAAATGTACCCCAGTTTGTAGACGCTATAACTTTTGCGCAAACCAATAAATATACACTTGTTGACATTTTTTTTTACCAGACATGTGGCTGAATACATTTTGGCTTAAATGTATGACTAAAATTAAGTTTATTGGATTTTTCTTATAACAAAAAGTAGAAAATAGCTTTTATTTTTTTCAAAATTTTCGGTCTTTTTCCATTTATATCGCAAAAAAATTAAATCGCAGAGGCAATCAAATACCATAAAAAGAAAGCTCTATTTGTGTAAAAAAAAAGGACGCAAATTTTGTTTGTGTACAACATTGCATGACGCGCAATTACCAGTTAAAACAGCGCAGTGCCAAATTGTAAAAAGTCCTCCGGTCTTTAGGCAGCCAAATGGTCCGGGGTTGAAGTGGTTAAATATATGTTCTGATAAAAAAATCTTAACTTCATGACAGCTGACAGGAAGTTCCTTCCCAGCAACACTGACCACAAAAGCATAACACTTCCGTTCATTAAATAACTAAATAAGCAAAGTCTGTCACAGAATGTAAATCATTTTTATAATTTATAATAAATCATTATATTACAATCTAGGCATAACTAGTTTATTGCAGCTCCCTCCTCCCAGAAGTCTACTTTCAATATTGAATACCCTGTTAATCTCCCATAGGTAAAAGAGAGCAAAGTCTACTATTCACTTTGATGTTATTTGGAAATTATTACTTTATATATAAATACTTATATACAGTAGACTATGTTGTTCTCTAGTTAATGATTTTTTTTGTTACGCTGCCACCTTGTGACCATTGTTGGCAAATGCGTGCACACACACTGTATATATCTATTGTACACTTTTTTTATTTTTTACAATTGTTTTTCTTCATGGGGTGTCTGGATCTAGTTATTGGAGTCCAGATCCAGAACCCCTCCCCCCATGCAACTCTGCAGCAATCAATCACTTCTAATAGTGATCTACTGCTGGCTGCACCTCCCTCTCTTCTCCATAACAGGGCTAGGTGTTTTGTAGAGGTAGCAGAACAATGCTAACTGATAACAATCCAGGGGCAGAGAGTACAAGAGTGCTCACCAGATTTTTGGACTTGTCAAACAGATATAATATATATTTAAGGCAAAGAAAAGTCTCCCTGCAGCCGCAAAATCTAAGCTGTCCCTTGGATGGATGTGTGAGTGTACAGTATGAATGGTGGGCGACGCAAAAAGAGGAGGTTCCCGGCTACTCTGTGCGATTCCATTGCACAGAGTAGGTAAGTATAGACATGTTTGTTATTTAACCACTTCAATACCAGGCACATATACACCTTCGTGCCCAGACCAATTTTCAGCTTTCAGCGCTGTTGCACTTTGAATGACAATTGCGCAGTCATACAACACTGTACTCAAACAACATTTTTTATCATTTTCTTCCCACAAATGGAGCTTTCTTTTGGTGGTATTTGATCACCTCTGGGATTTTAATTGTCTGCTAAACAAATAAAAAAAGACAGAACATTTTGAAAAAAATATATATTTTCTAGTTTCTGTTAGAAAACGTTGTAAATAAGTAAGTTTTCCCCTTCACTGACGGGCACTGATGGGGCTGCATCGACAGCACTCATGGCCACCAATGAGGTGGCACTGATGGGCACTTATAGGCAGCACTGATGGGCACTGATATGCAGCACTGATGTTCACACATAGGTGGCGCTGAAAGGCGGCACTGATGGGCACTGATAGGCGGCATGGATTGGCACTGATAGGCGGCACGGATGGGCAATGATAGGCGGCATGAATGGGCACTGATAGGTGGCACTGATGTACACTAACGGATGGTACTGATGGGCATCACTGATTGGCAGGCATTATTGTTTGGCACTGATTGGCATCCATTGTGGGCACTGATTGGCATCCCTGGTGGCCATCTGTGGCATACCTGGTGGTGACTAGTGGTGACATCCCTGATGGTCCTGGCGGCGTCCTGGTGGTCCAGTGTGGGCATCCTCGGGGGGTGACTGCGCTGATAATCAGCACAGACCCCCCCCCCCCCCCCGTCAGAAGGAAAGCCGATTGGCTCTGCTCTACTCACGTCTAACAGACGTGAGTGAGGAAAACACGATAAACAGCTTTTCCTCTTTACACTGTGATCAGCCGTGATTGGACATGGCTGATCATGTGGTAAAGAGTCTCTATCAGAGACTCTTTACCTAGATTGGAGTTGCAGTGTGTCAGACTGACACACCGCAACAACGATCGCCAGGTGTTATCCTGAAAGACTCCATATGACGTCCGGTCAGGATAACACAACCACTTTGCCAATGTAATTTTGCTATATGGTGGGCGGCAAGTGGTTAAAAGAAAATGACCTTTACAGACCCTTTAAGTGATCACAGGAGCTGGGACGAGCTCCCTCCGGCGCCAGCACTGGGTCACAGATATAATATATATATGGTATATTTAACAAACCAAAAGGGAGGAATTAAGAGAAGTTCATTGTTTGAGTTTACATACACTTTGGAGTCTATCTATAGAGCATTTGTACAAGCTGAATGGAATGTCACTGTACTTTCTCTATGAGATTAATTCCTGCATGTCAGCTCCATCTAGTGGCCAAAACGTGTATAGTTTTCTTGTTAATGTATTTGAGAAATTATTTCACATTTTGGCCACTAGATGGAGATGATGATACAGGAATGAATCACTTAGTAACACAGGGGCAGACCTGAGGAATGGATAGGTCATTTGAAAACCTCTTCTAAACGCTGGAAACACAGGCAACAGCATGTGATGAAAATTGTGTTTTTCCCACCCTCACACGTTCCTCTTTAACCACTTCAGCCCCGGACCAATTGGCAGCCAAAGGACCAGGCCCCTTTTTGCGATTCGGCACTGCCTCGTTTTAACTGACAATTGCGCGGTCGTGCGACGTGGCTCCAAAACAAAATTGGCGTCCTTATTTTCCCACAAATAGAGCTTTCTTTTGGTGGTATTTGATCGCCCCTGCGGTTTTTATTTTTTGCGCTATAAACAAAAATAGACCGACAATTTTGAAAACAATGCAATATTTTTTGCTTTTTGCTATAATAAATATCCCCAAAAAATATATAAAAAAACATTTTTTTTCCTCAGTTTCGGCCGATACGTATTCTTCTACATATTTTTGGTAAAAAAAAATCGCAATTAGCGATTATTGATTGGTTTGCGCAAAAGTTATAGCGTTTACAAAATAGGGGATAGTTTTATAGCATTTTTATTAATATTTTTTTTTTTTACTAGTAATGGCGGCGATCAGCGATTTTTATTGTGACTGCGACATTATGGCGGACACATCGGACATTTTTGACACATTTTTGGGACCATTGTCATTTATAAAGAAAAATCATGGCTATTTAAATGCATTGATTTCTGTATAAATGACAGTTGTAGTGAAAGAGTTAACCACTAGAGGGAGGGGAGGGGTTATGGGCTCTGACGTGTGTGTTTTTTTTACATTAGGGGGCGGGGCTGACGTCTGACGTCATTGATCGGCTTTCCCGATGACCGGGAACAGCCAATCAATGACAGTCAGTGTAAGAAGAGCGGGGAGAGGTTTGTTTACACAAACCTCTCCCCGTTCTTCAGCTCCGTAGCCCGATCGCGGGACACCAGCGGCGATCGGGTCCGCTGGTCCCACGGCCGCGTTCACGGAGCTCCCGACCGGGTCACGAGCGCGCCGCTGGCTGCGCGCGCG
>CM053037.1:115159691-115405123 GCA_028564925.1 Lithobates sylvaticus | reverse complement strand
TAAGAGAGCTAACGGCCAAGGGCAACTCTAGGCCTGACTGCAGGAAACCCAGAATGTCCGATATTTTTGGGTCTTTGAATGAGCCCCCAACAGTAGAGATGAAACTCACGAATCTTGCCCAGATTCTTTGGTATACCCTATTAGTACCCTCTCTCCTGGCACTCATCAGGGTCTCAATTGCTGTGTTCGGACACCCCAGAGCTGTTAACCTTTCCCTTTCAACCACCAAACCATCAGGTGGAGATGGGATGGACATGGGTGAAGCGACGCTCCCTGTAGCAGGAGATCCGGCCTGGAAGGAAGGGGGACTGGGTCCCGACAACTGAGCTGCGTCAGGAGAGGAAACCATGGCCTGTTGGGCCAGTATGGAATTACCGCTATTATTTCGGCTTCTTCCCAGCGGAGTCTTGATAGAAAACGGAGAATGACCGGAACTGGGGGAAAGGCATACGCCCTGAGAAACCTCCACTGGTCCGTCAACGCATCTACCCCGTAAGCCTGGGGACAACGATTCCTCGTGTAATACTTCTCGAGTTTCGCATTGCAGGGTGATGCGAAGAGGTCCACCTCCGGTGTTACTCCCAGGGACAGAATCCAACTGAACACTTCCGTGTGGAGGGACCATTCGTTGTTGTCCAGGGATACTCTTGAGAGGAAGTCCGCCTGGACATTCTGGACTCCGGGGAGATAGACTGCCGATAGATTTGACAAATTCGCCTGGGCCCAGACCATAATCGGACTGACCTCCTTTAGCAGGTCGAGACTGCGTGTGCCCCCTTGTCTCTTGATGTATGCTACCGCAGTCGTGTTGTCTAGTCTCAACAGAACCGAGGCTCCTGATATCAGGTGACGGAAGGCTTGAAGAGCTTGAAAGGCAGCTCGGAGCTCCAAGACATTTGACACTATACCTTGAGATGGGAAATCCCATTTCCCCTGGGCTACTTCTGACAGACAGAGGGCTCCCCAGCCGCTGTTGCTGGCATCCGTCGTCACTGTGATCCAGGAGATTGGTGCAATGGAATGGCACTTGAGGAGATTCTCCTGATGAAGCCACCAAGGAAGACTCTCCTTCATGGACGGGGTCATTCTGATAAAGTGATCCTGTGACTCTGGGACCCATTGCTGAAGAAAACCCTTTTGGAAGGGCCGCATCTTCCACTGTGCCCATTTTACCATGGGAGCTGTGGCTACCATGGTGCCGATAACCCTGAGGCAATATGATGCCCTGAGGCGAGGACATGCCAAGGCAAGACGGATTCTGTCTTGGATTACTGGGATCTTCTCCATGGGTAAGGAAATGGTACTTCTTACCGTGTCGAACTGTGCCCCAAGGAATTTCAAGGACTGGGTTGGATCCAACTGACTCTTCTCCCTGTTCAACAACCAGCCGAACTCCGTCAAGACCGAGATGACTTGGTCCCGATGTAAAAGAAGCTGCTCTCTGTCTTGCGAGAGCAGGAGCAGATCGTCCAGGTAGTGGTGTAACCGGACACCTTTGACCCTGATTAGGGCTACCACTGCCAGTAATACTTTTGAGAACACTCGAGGCGATGTTGTCAGCCCGAAAGGAAGACAGGTGAACTGGAGATGTCTCTGCTCCACTGCGAACCTGAGATATTGCTGAAAATTCCTCGCGATTGGCACATGAAAATATGCGTCCTTCAGGTCTACTGAGACCATCCAATCGCCTGGCTGAATTGTTTGACTTATGGTCAAGAGAGTCTCCATCTTGAATCTTTCCTTCTGGATGACGGAGTTCAAATATGTTAGGTCGATGACTGGCCTCCATGACCCGTTCTTTTTGAGAACCATGAAGAGGGGGGAATATACTCCCTTAAATTTTTCCTCCACTGGTACCGGAATGACGGCCCTTTGAGATATCAGGGAGTCTGTATAGGATAAGAGAATTTCTCTTTTCTCTTCTGATTTCGGTAGAACTGTGGGAATGAAGCGGTGTGTGGGTGGGTTGGTGAAAGTCCAGGTGTGACCTGTAGAGATGGTTTTGATTGTCCAATAATCTTGGACCGAGGCTGCCCAGACGTGCTGGAAATGGAGTAACCGTGCTCCTACCTGCTCCACCTGGACAGGCTCCATATCAAAAGGACTTAGTCGCATCACGACCCCCGGAAGACGTGGCCTTTGTGGACTTCTGTCCTGAAGGTTGGTTTCTTTTCCAGTTTTTCCTGAATTCCCTACCAGGTCTGTATCGCCGTGCGTCCCTAGCACGCTCCTGATCCTGTCTGGGTTGAGTTCTTCTCTGGGTCAAGAGACGACGATCCTGGGGTAGAAAACCCGACTTACCCCCAGTAGCGCGTGTGATGGCCGAGTCCAGCTTGTTCCCAAAGAGGGAAGAACCCTCAAAGGGAATCTTGCACCATGCCTGTTTGGAGGCAGGATCCGCTGCCCATGGACGTAACCATAGAGCACGTTTAGCTGTGACCGAAGATAGCATGACACGCGATACTAACCGGATAATGTCCAGGGATGCTTCCCCCAGAAAAGCCGATGCCATCCTTAATTCATGTACTGGAGAATTCCTGACCACATCTTCGGATATACTTCCCAGGATTGCACCCACATCATCTGTCCAGGTTTCCATGGCTTTTGACAAAGCCGCAAGAGCTAAGGCCGGTTTGCAGGCCATCCCTGCGGTGATATATACTCGTTTGAGATCAGTATCGATCTTCCTTTCCAGACCGTCTCTGAATGACACTGTGTCTTCCAGTGGAAGCGTAACATGTCTCACCAATCTCATCAGTGCGGCATCAATGAGGGGGGCTGAATCCAGGTATTTCACCTCCTCACTCCTGAATGGGTACATTTTCGCTACTTTGGTGATTAAAGAGTTCTTTCTTTCAACCTTCCCCCATTCATCAGATATGATTTCACCTAGCTCACCCAAGAAGGGGAAATTCGGGCGCTCTTTTTTCAGATGCTTGAAATACTTTTTCTGTTTAGAGGGCATCTCTATTGGGTCTTCCCATTTCAGCGCGTCTTTAACTGCCCTGACCAGATGAGGAACCTGGGAGAAGTCGAACCCCGCTCCATATTCATCCACTTCAACCTCACTATCGGAGGATCCATTTGATGAAAAATTGTCGTGAGAAGGACCTGGAACTTCAAGTTCCACTACGTCCGCGGCTGAGGCTGGTGCTGAAGGAGGAATGGCTGTGTGGGCTGAATCCGTCCTATTCAGAGATTCCTGTACAACCTTTCTAACCAGTGCTTCCACCTGCTGGTCTCCTGCACCTCTCTCCTTCACAGCCTTGGAGTAGCATGCTTCACATAGGGATTTGTCCTCCGGGACATGAGCCCTACACCCCCAGCAGGCTTTTTTCTCTGAGCGACCAGAATGGTGGTGGGAATCACGTTTAGATCCGGACCTTGACCTATCCGTATGATGTCTAGAAGAAGACTTTGATTTTGATTGGTCACGCTGTGACCTAGATTTTTCTTCACGTGCTACTGAATGATGATCGGACCTAGAAGGGCTGAGGAAAACAACAGGAAAAGAAAAATACTTTATAATTCCCCAATCCTTAAAAACCCATGCAAAACAGGCAGAGGGAAAAATATTCCGTCCTACCTGCGGCATAAGGGCTGACCACTAGGCGGCGACGACACATCCATGGCAACAGAACAGCAGAGACTGCAGGTGAGATATAAGCCATAAACATTCAAGAACAGCATAACCACAGAAACTCATAGACATATGAATAGAAAGCACCCAGCCTACCTTCCACAAGTATTGTCAGTACAAGAACCGGCGTCTGCAGTGTCTGTATGAAGCCAGGGCATAGCTGTATCTGACAGCTATTTGAATTTGCCGCCTGGATGACGTCACGGCGCTCCGAGCGTCGTCGCACGCCGCCCCCCGACGTCCGCGCGCATGCGCGGCCACCGCTGACCCGTCGAACCGCGCAGGCGCAAACCAAGCCTCGATCTGGATCGAGGCCGTGCGCACGCGCAGTAGGAACGAGCAGCGGCGGACTGGAACGCAGATGCGCTCCAGCCGCCATACCAGGAAGACACAAACACACACAGAATACACACAGGCTGCCATGGAGAAACAAGTGAATATACGATACCCATCCAGCACGAAGATGATCCGACCTGACCCTCCAAGCGCCTCCTAGGCGACCACGACCGGGTATCGATGGGGGGGGGGAGGCCTCCTGCTAATAGCGAGGACGATTGGCCAAACTGCCGCTTGCCAGTCAATGACTGGATAGTAAGCTCTTCAGGGCACCACATCACCCGTATCCACCCTGCTAATAGCTGGGTAACTGGACTGCAACACCGCCATTCTTCCATCGCCAGCACAAGGGGAAACGCCAGGCCTGGATCAACTACTCCTTAAGGTAAGAACTACCTCTTTAGTCCTAAGGAGGAGGACAAAAAAGGAACACGGTACCTGGCTAGGAGCAAAGATTTATGGGAGTGGGGTCCTATGAGGTAGGAGAGGCGGGATTAACCCATACGTAGGCTGCCATGGAGTCTGTCAGGAAAATATTTTTTTACCTAGTGATCTCCAGAATCATCTTTCCTGTCGCATCATGGCAGCATACACTCTGGGTTGTGACTCCACCTCCACGACCTGATAGGACCACATAACTATAAGATGAAGACACGCCCCCCGCCCCAGCATTCTCTTATTTTTCCTCACCTGTTGGGACCTCATGGACATCACCCCCTTACCGCTTCGCCCCAGCCAGGTTCT
The DNA here is from genome assembly GCA_028564925.1 of Lithobates sylvaticus. Classification (NCBI taxonomy): domain Eukaryota; kingdom Metazoa; phylum Chordata; class Amphibia; order Anura; family Ranidae; genus Lithobates; species Lithobates sylvaticus. The sequence goes on along the minus strand of CM053037.1, from coordinate 115,400,403 downwards.
AGCCTCTCCTGGTTTGGAAGTCCTTACCGGTACAGCCTCTAAACAAAGCTAAATGGAAGGAACCCCACTCTGGTGATCTCAGGGGTATGTTACAATTCTCTCTAACAGGCTCAAGCTGTTTTGATTTGTCTCCTGCATGAGTTTTAAAAAATCTCTGATATTGCTGCCTCAATGTATATACCAGTGATGGCGAACCTATGGCACGCGTGCCACAGCTGGCACGCAGAGCCACGTCTGTGGGCACACGAGAGGGTCCAGGACAGAGCTAGAGGTCTCTCTCTCTCCTCTCAGCCCCCCTCCCTCTCTTTCAGCCCCTCTCTTTTTCCGTCCCCCCCTCTTTGTGTCCCCGCCTCTCTCTCAGCTCACCCCTCTCTCAGCCTCTCTCAATCACCCCTCTCTCTCTCTGTCCCCCTTCTCTTTCTCTGTTCCCCCTCTCTCACACCCCTCTCTCTCTGCCCCCCCTCCCTCTCTCTGTTCCTCCTCTCTCTCAGCTCACCTCTCTCTCCTCCTCTCTCTCAGCATTTCTCTCTCAACCCCTCTCCCTCTCTCTGTTGCCCCTCTCTCTCAGCATCTTTCTCACACTCTTTCAGCCCCCTCTCCCTCTCTCTCAGCCCCCCTCCCTCTCTCTGTTCCCCCTTTCTTAGCATATCTCTCACGCCCCTCTCTATCTCTGTCCCCCCTCCCTCTCTCTCAGCCCCTCTCCCTCTCTCTGTTCCCTCTCTCTTTCAGCATATCTCTCACACCGTTCTCTCTCTGCCCCCTCTCTCTCAGCCCCCCTCCCTCTCAGCATCTCTCACACCCCTCACTCTTGCTGTCCCCTCTCGCTCTCTCTCTCTCTCTCTGTCTCTCTCTCTCTCCCTCTCTCTCTCACACAACCCCCCCCCCCTCTCTCTCTCTCTCACAACCCCTCTCTTTCGCTCTCTCGTGAATTGCCATGTTGGCACTTTGGTTTTGTGTTGCAATGTATTTATTTCAGTTTGGGCACTCGGGCTCAAAAAGGTTCGCCATCACTGGTATATACTAAAGCCTTAAACAGGCTTAACATCATGCCTCAAACACCCTGGCATATAAACCTTAAATAGGTTTAGCCAAATTGCAGTGGTCTCCCTTTCTCTTTTCCTTTCCTTCTTACCTGTGTGCCTGGGCGCTCTCCTGGGCTCTGTTGTCCTCCTAGGGGCGCTGGGATGTGTTCTGAGGAAAATTGAATGAACCTGTTTCTGTTCCTTGTATCTTGAACCAGAGATCGCTGAATTGCTGCAGATTGTTTGCCTGTCTTACAACAAAGCTCCTATTTCATCCTACTGAGGTAAAAGCCTGTTTTTTCTCTGCATCTATACTTCCTGCATAAGCTGCTGTGTTTTACCTCACCTGTGCTTCCTGTGTCATTTAGTATCTCCTTAGGCTTGCCTTATTCCTTGCTATGGAGACCACTGCCCTAGCAGATCATGGCCAGCCAGTGGCGGCCCGTCCGTTGGGGGCGCCCGGGCGCCGCCGCCCCCCCCATGCAGTAAAAAAAAAAAAAATGTTAAAAAAAAAAAAAATGTTAAAAAAAAATAAAAAAAAAATGTAACCATGTCCCTTTAACCACTTCAGCCCCGGACCAATTGGCAGCCAAAGGACCAGGCCCCTTTCTGCGTCGCTTTAACTGATAATTGCGCGGTCGTGCGACGTGGCTCCAAAACAAAATTGGAATCCATTTTTTACCACAAATAGAGCTTTCTTTTGGTGGTATTTGATCGCCCTTGCATTTTTTATTTTTTGCGCTATAAACAAAAATAGATCGACAATATTGAAAAAAATGCAATATTTTTTGCTTTTTGCTATAATAAATATCCCCAAAAAATATATAAAAAAAAATTTTTTTTCCTCAGTTTAGGCCGATATGTATTCTTCTACATATTTTTGGTAAAAAAAAAAAATCGCAATTAGCGATTATTGATTGGTTTGCGCAAAAAGTTATAGCGTTTACAAAATAGGGAAAAGTTTTATAGCATTTTTATTAATATTTTTTTTTTACTAGTAATGGCGGCGATCATCGATTTTTATTGTGACTGCGACATTATGGCGGACACATCGGACATTTTTGACACATTTTTGGGACCATTGTCATTTATACAGAAATCAATGCTATTTAAATGCATTGATTTCTGTATAAATGACAGTTGTAGTGAAAGAGTTAACCACTAGGGGGGGGAGGGGTTATGGGCTCTGACGTGTGTGGTTTTTTTTTACATTAGGGGGGGGGGCTGACGTTTGACGTCATTGATCGGCTTTCCCGATGACCGGGAACAGCCAATCAATGACAGGCAGAGTAGGAAGCGCGGGGGAGAGGTTTGTTTACACAAACCTCTCCCCGTTCTTCAGCTCCATATCCCGATCGCGGGACACCAGCGGCGATCGGGTCCGCTGGTCCCGCGGCCGGGGTCACGGAGCTCCCAACCGGATCGCGAGCGAGCCGCTGGCGGCGTGCGCGCGACCCACGGGCAGGCAAATTAAAGGGGACGTACAGGTATGTGGTTTTGCCTGCCCGTGCCATTCTGTAGACGTATATCTACATGGGGCGGTCGGGAAGCGGTAAAAAAAAAAAAAAAATGTGCACTGTATCCTGGCACCGGGCGCCGGGCACAGTGCGGTATAGGAAACGCCACATCAATGCAATCACAAGATTGCAGACGAGGCGCTCCATTTGGCCAAAAAAAAGATGCTCTGTGGCGCTCCCGATCGTGCCACAGCTTCCGGTGCGATGGACTGGCCGGGCGAGTGCATAGACTTGCACTATGAGTGAGATGGGCGGCGCTTCCGCCACCTTTGAAGGAAGTGATGTTGCCAACGTCCCACCTGAGAGGAACAGGTAAGGCTCTATTTGCTTTCTCTCCGTGTGCTAACGTAATGGCTTTTTTTATTTGTGTCATATACAAAAAAAAAAAATATATAGCCAAAAACCATCCTTAATATTTTTTTAGTGTCGGCAGCACCCAGTCACCCACCCTTGTGTACATTGTGAACAAGAACATAAAAAAAACGTGGTGTATTCTCGGCGGCCCCCCTCAACAATGTTGTAACAGATGTAAAAGTGTGTGTATTCTCTCTCGGCGGCCCCCCCCCCCGCTCGGCGGCACCCCCCCCGCTCATCAAGATATGATGAATAATGTTTGTATTCTCGGCACCCCCCCCCCCCGCGCAACAACATGATGGTTACTGTGTGTATTCTCGGCAGCAACCCCCCCCCCCCCACTCAACAAGATGATGATTAGGCCCCTTTCACACTGGGGTGGTTTTCAGGCGGTACAGCGCTAAAAATAGCGCCTGTACACCGCCGGAAAAAACCGGCCCCATTCACTCCAGTGTGAAAGCCGGCGGGCTTTCACACTGGAGCGGTGCGCTAGCAGGACGGTAAAAAAAGTCCTGCTAGCTGCATCTTTGGAGCGGTGTAGGAGCGGTGTATTTACCGCTCCTATACCGCTCGTTCCCATTGAAATCAATGGGAAACCGCGGGGAAGGTTTTTAACCCTTTTGCGGCCGCTAGCGGGGGTTAAAACCACCCCGCTAGCGGCCGCATACCGCGGGTAAAACGAAGGTAAAGCAGCGCTAAATATAGCGCTGCTTTACCGTCACCGCCCCGCACCGCCCCAGTGTGAAAGGGGCCTTACTGTGTGTATTCTCGGCGGGAGGCAGTGTATTGTAGGCTGCACAGTCTACAGTTCCTTAAGGGAGTCTCACTGCTTTTGCTGCAGCAGGAGTGATTCTTCATATCAATAATGGAAAGTAAAAACACAAGGGTTTATACAGCAGCAAGAGATTTGCTTCCCCCTTGGAGTGCTGCTGAAGTGTCAAGTCACCTGTTTGCCCGATCCACACCACCATCCCTGCAGACTATTGGCTCTGCTTAGTCCTGTTATCCAGAGCGCCCCTTCTTCTTATCAACAAGATGATGAATAATGTGTATTGTAGGCTGCACAGTCTACAGTTCCTTAAGGGAGTCTCACTGCTTTTGCTGCAGGAGTGTTCTCTTTCCTCTTTTAACATTACCTATTACTGTATATAAAATAACATAAGAAAAGCCAGCTCCTGGCAAAAAGTTTTTTTTTTGTTTTAACCACTTCCCTACCCGCCCATAGTCATATGACGCCCACAAGGTGGATCTCCCATCCTGGGTGGGCATCATATGACATCCTACCATTCCTGGCCGCCTAGGGGGCGCACGCCCGCGGCGTCGCTTGGGACCCGGTGCAAGTGCCCGGCGGCCGCAATGTCCGCCGGGCACCCGCGATTGCCCGTTAAAACAGCGGGACCGTGGAGCTGTGTGTTTAAACACACAGCTCCTCATCCTGTCAGTGCAGAGGAGACCAATCATGTGATCCCAGTACGGAGGAACACTGATCGGTCTCCTCCCCTTGTGAGTCCCCTCCCCCCACAGTTAGAATCACTACCTTAGGGAACACATTAACCCCTGCAGCGCCCCCTAGTGTTAACCCCTTCCCTGCCATTCACATTTACACAGTAATCACTGCAATTTTATAGCAACGATCGTTGTGTAAATGTGAATGGTCCCAAAAAATGTGTCAAAAGTGTCCGAAGTGTGCACCGCAATGTCGCAGTCACGAAAAAAAAATGCAATAAATTGCAGATCGCCGCCATTACTAGTAAAAAAAAAAAAAAAAAAATGCAATAAATCTATCCTCTATTTTGTAGACGCTATAACTTTTGCGCAAACCGATCTATATACGCTTATTGCGTTTTTTTTTTTACCAAAAATGTGTAGAAGAATACGTATCGGCCTAAACTGAGTAAAAAAAATATTTTTTTTTTTTTAAAAAAATGGGATATTTATTATAGCAAAAAGTAAAAAATAGTGTTTTTTTTCAAAATTGTCGCTCTTCTTTTGTTTATAGCGCAAAAAAGAAAAAACGCAGAGGTGATCAAATACCACCAAAAGAAATCTCTATTTGTGGGAAAAAAAGGACGTCAATTTTGTTTGGGTGTAACGTTGCACGACCGCGCAATTGTTAAAGCGACGCAGTGCCGAATCGCAAAAAGTGCTCTGGTAAGGAAGGGGGTAAACTCGCCCGGTGCTGAAGTGGTTAAATAGAAGGTTTAAAGCTATGCAATTTTTTTCCTTTTTTGCTGTCTTTAACTAAAAGTGTGTGTATTCTCGGCGGCACCAGCCCCCCCCCCCCCCCCTCAACAAGAATATGTAAAAAAGTGTGTGTATCCTCTGCGGCACCCCCACCCCCCCTCCTCAACAAGAAGATGTAACAGTGTGTATAATCTCGGCAGTAGGGATGAGCCGAACACCCCCGGGTTTGGTTCGCACCAGAACCTTCGAACGGACCGAAAGTTCGTGCGAATTTTCGAACCCTATTCGTTACAATGGACGCGAACGTTCAAAATCAAAATTGCTAATTATAACGGCCAATATGCATGTTAATGTCATAAAACAGGTTTGGGGACCCGGGTCCTGCCCCAGGGGACATATATCAATGCAAAAAGAACTTTAAAAAACTAAAGTTTTTTCGGGAGCAGTCATTTTAATGATGCATAAAGTGAAAAAAAAAAGTGAAATATTCCTTTAACCACTTCTATACAGGGCTTTTAAACACCCTTCCTTACCAGAGTACTTTTTGCGATTCGGCACTGCGTCGCTTTAACTAACAATTGCGTGGTCGTGCGACTATACACCCAAACAAAATTGACGTCCTTTTTTCCCCACAAATTGAGCTTTCTTTTGGTGGTATTTGATCGCCCCTGTGGTTTTTATTTTTTTGCGCTATAAACAAAAGAAGAGCGATAATTTTGAAAAAAAAACACAATATTTTTTACTTTTTGCTATAATAAATATCCCATTTTTTTTTTCCTCAGTTTAGGCCGATACGTATTCTTCTACATATTTTTGGTAATCGCAATAAGCGTATATTGATCGGTTTGCGCAAAAGTTATAGCGTCTACAAAATAGGGGATAGATTTATTGAATTTTTTTTTTTTTTTTTTTTTTTGCTAGTAATGGCGGGGATCTGCGAAATTTTTTTAAATTAATTTTTTTTCGTGACTGCGACATTGGGGCGGACACTTCGGACACTTTTGACACATTTTTGGAACCATTCACATTTACAAAACAGCGATCGTTGCTATAAAATTGCAATGATTACTGTGTAAAATGTGACTGGCAGGGAAGGGGTTAACACTAGAGGGCGCTGGAGGGGTTAATGTGTGTCCCTATAGGAGTGATTTTCTAACTGTAGGGGGAGGGAACTTAAGGGGAGGAGACCGATCATGTGTTCCTCCGTACTGGGATCACATGATCGGTCTCCTCCCCGCTGACAGGACGTGGAGTTGTGTGTTTACACACACAGCTCCACGGTGCCCGCCCGGTCCCGTTGTTTTAACGGGCAATCGCGGGTGCCCGGCGGACATCGCGGCCGCCGGGCACTTGCACCAGGTCCCGAGCGATGCCGCGGGCGGCGCGCCCCCCAGGCGGCCGGGAATCCGTGGACGTCATATGACGCCCACCCAGGATGGTAGAAAAATCCCCCTTGTGGGCGTCATATGACTATGGGCGGGTATTGAAGCGGTTAAATATGGTACCTGGGGGGTGGTTAAAGTATGCCTGTGAAGTGGCATGTGTTTCCCGTGTTTAGAACTGTCCCTGCACAAAATGACATTTGTAAAAGGAAAAAAAGAAGCCATTTAAAACCACTTGCGGCTTTATGTCATGTCATGTCTTGTCCTGGCCATATGGCTGAAAATCCTTAAAAAAAATGGCATGGCTACCCCATCACCCCCCTCCACCCCAGCCCCTTTGGGTCTTGTATGGATATTAAGGGGGACCCCGCACCCAAAATGAAACCCTATACCTACAACCCTATATACTCTAAACAGCAGTATATAGGTGGTGCAAACAAGAGAGGGACTGTAGGTTTGTTCTTAAGTAGAATCTGAACAGGTACATTTTGAAGTGTAGCTCCATCCAAAAAAAATCAATTTTTAAGCTTTTTGGAGATCATAGGGAGGGGTTATCACCCCTGTAACATTTGCTGTCTTTGCACATCTGTTCAGAACATTTCACCTCACTTTCCGTCCCAATGACAAATGTTTTTGGAAAAGTGGGGTTTTAATTGAAACAAGGATTGGTGATAAAGCATCAGTAGAGAGGAGATACCTTTTTCCCAAATTAAATGTAACAGGATAGAATTTCCCTTCTTAGGGGTAGATTTCCTCTCACTTCCTGTTTTCTCCTTCCGTTTGCAAGTAGGAGTCATTTGTAAGTTGGATGTTTGAAAGTAGGGGCCTGCCGTATATACTCTGCAGAAATTTGCCCCATTAGATGTTGGTGTAGCCACAACACTGTAAGCCCTCACAGTTACTCTTGGTGGGCACAGGAATTGGCCCTGCTGTGAATTATTAGATCAAGATTTGTAATTGCAAGCACCTGTTGAACAGGGCAGAAAAATTAGGCCTTTGGTGGTGGTGGGGACGGTGTTGCCACAAGACTGTAAGCCCTCACAGTTACTCTTGGTGGGCGCAGGAATGGGCCCTGCTGTGAACTATTAGATCAAGATTTGTAATTACACGCCCCTGTTAAACAGGGGCTGATAAATTGGGCCTTAGGCACTGGTGCTGGTGCCACAACACTGCATCCCCTCACAGATACTGTACTTGGAGCACAGCAGTCAGACCTGTTGGGAAGCATTGCTTAAAAAATTGTAATTACACGCCCCTGTTATACAGGGGCTGAAAAATTGTGCCTTAGGCACTGGTGTGGTGGCACCCAGAAACAAAAATGTTCTTCCAAGCTATCAAGGAATGGATCATTGAGGAGGAGGAAGAGGATAGTCAGTGAACATAACAGGACAGTCACTCAGCATCAGCATAGGCAGTCTTCAAGGGATGTGACATTATAAATTATTCAGTTATATCCGCTTCAGGTGCCTGGTAGCTGGTGGTGATCCAAGACTGATTCATCTTTATGAAGGTCAGTCGATCAACCGAGTCGGTGGACAGGCACACCCTGTGATCGGTGACAAATCCTCCAGCAGCACTGAATGTGCGTTCGGAAAGAACGCTGGATGCAGGACAGGCCAGTAGCTCAATTGCATACTGTGCAAGCTCTGGCCAGTGATCCATCCTCAAGACCCAGTAAGCCAGAGGATTTTCGGTGGGAAAGGTGTCCAAGTCTGACCTTGCCCCTAGGTATTCCTGCACCATGTATATCAGACACTGGCGATGGTTACTGGAACCGATCATACCTTGGGGCTGCGGACTAAAAAATTGTCTGAACGCATCGGTCAGACGTCCACCTTCCCCACCGCTCCTTCTGCTACTGACCGAAGCCTCAGCAACTCGTCGTCCAGGACCAGGAGTTTGTAACCTCCCAGTTTCTGGGAACGCGTTGCACAGACCTTTCTGCAAGGCCTCCCTGAGATGTCTCATCCTCTGCTCCCTCTGCGACGGCAAGATAAGGTCCGCAACCTTACCCTTGTACCGTGGATCAAGGAGAGTGGCCAGCCAGTATTGGTCCCTCTCCTTGATCCGAAGAATACGAGGATCCTTCCGCAGGCTTTGCAGGATCAGGGAGGCCATGCAACGTAGGTTAGCTGAGGCATTCGGTCCGGAGTCTTCTGGGTCACTGAGGACGACATGATCGCCAGCCACCTCCTCCCAGCCACGTACAAGTCCACTGGTTTGTTGGGACTGTACATCATCCCTAAAAGACTGCTGCTGCTGCTGAGTGCCAGGCTCCACCTCCATGCTCACACAAGCCTCCTCCTCCTCCTCCTCATCCTCTTCCTGTGTGATGGGTGGGACAGAAGGAACACTGTCTGGATAAAGGGGGCCTTGAGAGGCAAGGAAGTCCTCCTCTTCCTGCCTCTGTTCTGCCTCAAGTGCCCTGTCCATTATCCCACGCAGCGTATGCTCCAACAGGTGGACAAGAGGTACAGTGTCACTGATGCATGCACTGTCACTGCTCACCATCCTTGTGGCCTCCTCAAATGGTGACAGTACAGTGCATGCATCCCTGATCATGCTCCACTGGCGTGGGGAAAAAAATCCAAGCTCCCCTGACCCTGTCCTGGTGCCGTAGTCGCAAAGGTACTCATTGATGGCCCTCTGCTGTGTGTGCAGTCGCTGCAGCATGGCCAACGTTGAGTTCCACCTGGTGGGCATGTCACATATTAGGCAGTTCTTGGGCAGGTTCAACTCCTTTTGCAGCTCAGCCAGCTGAGCACTGGCATTATACGATCGGCGGAAATGCACAGACTTTCCTGGCCTGCCTCAGGACATCCTGTAAGCCTGGGTACCTACCCAAGAACCGCTGCACCACCAGGTTGAGGACTAGAGCCATACCAGGCACATGGGTCAGCTGCCCCTGTCGCAGGGCGGAGAGGAGGTTGGTGACATTGTTAGAAACCACCATTCCTGGCTTAAGCTGGCGTGGTGTTAACCACCTCTCGGCCTGCCCCTGCAGAGCTGCCAGAACCTCTGCCCCAGTGTGGCTCCTGTCCCCCAAACACACCAGCGCAAGCACGGCATGGCATCTTTTTGCCTGCGTACTCGCGTAGCCCCTTGTACGCATACGGAGCACTGCTGGTTCCGAGGACAGAGCACTCGAAGAGGCCATGGAGGAAGAAGAAGAGGAGGGGGTGGAGGAGAGAGGTGTGTCACAACCAGTAGTAGCATTTTGGAGGCGTGGTGGCAGAACAACCTCCAACACTACTGCACCTTGTCCTGCACCCCTCCCAGCTGCCAATAGAGTGACCCAATGGGCCGTGAAAGACAGATAACGTCCCTGTCCATGCCTGCTGGACCATGAGTTAGCGGTAATATGCACCTTACCGCTGACCGCCCTGTCCAGAGAGGCATGGACATTGCCTTCCACATGCCGGTAGAGAGCCGGAATCGCCTTCCTTGAGAAAAAGTGGCGTTTTGGGAACCTGCCACTGAGGAACCGCACATTGAACAAACTCCTGGAAGGGGGCCGAGTCTACCAACTGAAAAGGCAGCAGTTGAAGTGCTAGCAATTTAGCCAAGCTAGCATTCAACCGCTGGGCATGTGGATGGCTGGGAGTAAACTTCTTTCGACGGTCCAGCAGCTGGGGCAGGGAAATTTGCCTGCTACAATCGGACGTCGGTGTACTGCAAGTACTTGGTTGTGACCAGTGTTGTAAGTAACGCGATTAAAGTAAACGGCATTACGTAACGCCGTTACTTTAAAGGGTAACGAGTAATCTAACTGATTACTCTTCCCCTCGCGGTAACGCCGTTCCCATTACTGGGGCGGCGTTACCGCAATTACTCGCCGCGATCCGCGGAGCCGTCCGCGGCCTCGGCCTTAGGAAAGGCCGCGGCTTCGGCCTAGCTCCGGAGCGGCGGCCATCTTGGTGCACCCGGCCGTTTACAATGTGATTACTCCGTCAAATGACGGAGCGATCACTTGTAAACAAACTGGCGTCAAGATGACGCCGGTTCCTCTCTCCCCTTTGTGTACAGATCTGTACAGTGGAGGGGAGAGATCGGATGCCAGCACATACCCTGCCAATACTCTGCAATACCAGCCAATACCCTGACAACACCCTGCAATACCCAGGTAATACTCTGCAATACTCTGCAATACTCTGCAATACTCTGCCAATACTCTGCAACACCCTGCCAATACTCTGCAACACCCAGCCATACCCAGCCATACCCAGCCATACCCAGCCATACTCTGCAATACCCCGCAATACCCCGTAATACCCATCCATACTCTGCCATACCCAGCCATACTCTGCAATACCCAGTAATACCTAGCTATACTCTGCAATACTCTGCCATACCCAGCCATACTCTGCAATACCCCGTAATACCCAGCCATACTCTGCAATACTCTGTAATACCCAGCCATACTCTGCAATACTCGGTAATACCCAGCCATACTCTGCAATACTCGGTAATACCCAGCCATACTCTGCAATACTCTGCAATACTCAGTAATACCCAGCCATACTCGGTAATACCCAGCCATACTCGGCAATACTCTGTAATACCCAGCCAATACTCTGCAATACCCGGCCAATACCCAGCCATACTCTCCAACACCCTGCAATACTCTCCAATACCCTGCCAATACTCTCCAACACCCTGCCAATACTCGCCAATACTCTGCAACACCCTGCCAATACTCTGCAACACCCTGCCAATACTCTGCAACACCCTGCCAATACTCTGCAACACCCTGCCAATACTCTGCAACACCCTGCCAATACTCTGCAACACCCTGCCAATACTCTGCAACACCCTGCCAATACTCTGCAACACCCTGCCAATACTCTGCAACACCCTGCCAATACTCTGCAACACCCTGCCAATACTCTGCAACACCCTGCCAATACTCTGCCATACCCAGCCATACTCTGCAATACTCGGTAATACCCAGCATTACTCTGCAATACACGGTAATACCCAGCCATACTCGGCGATACCCAGCCGTACCCAGCCATACTCAGCCAATATTACAGTTGAGGAGATGACGTGGATATTACAGTGGGTGAGATTATGGATATTACAGTGGGTGAGATTATGGATATTACAGTGGGGGCTTTATGGTGGTGGAATTTTACAGGTTTTTGCAAATTCAATTATTATTTGCTGATCCGAAAAATGGTCCGATCCGTGACTCTGATCCAAGCAACGATCCGATCCGTGAGTTTGGGGGGGACAGATGTACAGAGGGGGAACAGATATACATGTGTGGGGGGGACAGATGTGTAGTGGGGTACAGAGGGGAAACAGATATATGTGTTGGGGGGGAACAGACGTGCAGGGGGGTACAGAGGGGAAATAGACGTGCAGGGGGGAACGCGCCCCTTGCTTACAGTAATACTAGACCCGCCCCTAAGAATATAAAAAAAAAAAAATCTCAGTTACTTTTCTGAGTAACTAATTACTTTTCCAATGTAGTAACTGAGTTACTAACTCAATTACTTTTTTGGGAGAAGTAATTTGTAATGTAACTAATTACTTTTTTAAAGTAAGATGACCAACACTGGTTGTGACACACCTAATTCTACACCTTCAGTCCTCTCAGAGCAGCTTTCAGAGAGGACTGAAGATATAGTGGGGTTGGAGATCCCAGCTGATGAGGAGCAAGGAGAGGTCCGCTTTGTTCTTTGGTGTGGGTCTTTAATGTGCGCTTGCCAACGAGCTGCATGGCAGGTCGACATATGTCTGGTCATGCTTGTGGTGCCCAAGCGGCTGATGTTTTGGCCACGCGAGATACGCTTGAGACAAATATTGCAAATAGCAGTGGTGCGATCTGATGTACTCGTCTCAAAAAAGGCCCACACCAAAGAACTTTTGTGATAACGTGCAGAGGCAGCGCCCTGCACAGGCGGAGCTCTGCGGTGTGATTCAGTTGGTGTGCTGGCCTCTAGCTGGCCTCCGGAGGGCATCCTGCCTCGTTGGACATGTGCCACCGCCTCCTCCTCCTCCTCCTCTCTCCCTTCAGGCACCCACGTGGAGTCAGTGACCTCATCATCCCCTCCCTCTTCACCACTAGAGCAAACCTGGCAGTAAGCTGCAGCTGGTGGAACATGACTGCCAGATTGCTGTCCTTCAGCATCCCCTCTCACTGCGCGCACACTACTGCCTTCCTCAAGCTGGGTATCATCATCCGAGCCTTCAAATCCTTGGGCATCCTCCTGGAGCATGTACCCAACACTGTGCTCAAACAGTTCAGGGGACTCCTCAGGAGGACATGGTGGGTCTAGGGAAGGGGTGCCTGATAATGCCATTGAGTACGCGTTGGCAGCTGCTCTGCCAGTACCCTGAGCCTGGGTGAGAGAAGATGAGGAGGATGAGGAGGGCTTGGTCATCCATTCTACCAAGCCTTCGGCATGATGCGGCTCAACATGTCCAGCTGCCGAAAACAAGGACAAGCATGTCCCATGGCCACGTGCTGATGACGATGCACGGCCACGTCCACGACCTCGACCAGCACTGTTGTCTCTAGAAAAAGAGCCTGCTTGCCCTGTGTTCTTGCCTGGGGACTGTCTGCCTCTCCTTGGCGGTCTTCCAGGCATTGTAGTGGGTAGTGTATATTGTGCTGGAGTCACACAGCTCACACACTAACTCCTGCAGATGGATGCCTTAGAGGACAGCAACAGGGCCCTATGGCAGATAGAGGCTGCCTTAGATGACAAGAACTGGGCTGACACACACACACTAGCTCCTATGTGTGCTGACACACACACACTATAGCTCCGATGTGTGCTGACAACACACTATAGCTCCGATGTGTGCTGACAACACACTATAGCTCCTATGTGTGCTGACAACACACTATAGCTCCTATGTGTGCTGACAACACACTATAGCTCCTATGTGTGCTGACAACACACTATAGCTCCTATGTGTGCTGACACACACACACACTAGCTCCTATGTGTGCTGACTCACTAGCTCCTATGTGTGCTGACAACACACTATAGCTCCTATGTGTGCTGACAACACACTATAGCTCCTATATGTGTGCTGACAGAAGGTTGGGACAGACAGTTAGGGTGCAATGCTGTACTAACAGCACTGCAATGGGTGCTACTGCAATGCTGTACTAACAGCACACACCAGACTAATCCCCAGCAGCAGATAATGTCACACTCAGCAGTGCAATCAGCAGAAATGATCAGTATTCAATGAATCAGCAATGGTTTATGTTATACCTGAAGGGTTCCACATGTACTGTCACTTTAAGGCTGGCTCCACCCAGGAGTGATGACAAGGGTCAAGGGGCATAGTAGCCATCTTAGAGCACATGTAAGGAAGCATAATAAGATGTACTGTCCTGAGATGCATGTTGCAGTGTACAGTGAGTACTGAAATAAACATCCATTGTCCCAGACCAGAGTCTTGTGTCTCTCACAACTCAGAGGATATAACAGTGTGGATTTTCACCTGGATAAAAGCAATCCCAGCAGGGCAATGGCATTAATCGGGACATTAAGTGAATTTGATGGAGAACAGACATCCTGGAGTTCCTGGGTTGAGAGACTGGAACAGTATTTCAGTGCAAATGCCATCCCAGATTACAGGCAAGTAGCAGTATTTCTGACAGTGGTTGGTGCTAAGACATATGACACTCTTAGAGATTTGCTTTCCCCTGTAAAACCAGCAACTAAGACCTTGGCAGAGCTCCTGACACTGTTAGAGGATCACTTCCAGCCTAAACCACTAGAGATTGCAGAAAGATTTCGGTTTTATCAGAGGCAGCAGCAGCCAGGTGAAGAAATTAAAGCTTATGTGCTCGCCCTCCGCAGACTAGCCTCTACCTGTTCTTTTGGGGAGTACCTACCTACTGCACTGAGAGATAAGTTTGTCATGGGACTGAACAGTGAGTCTAGCCAAAAGAGACTGCTAACAGAGAAAGACCTTACCCTTACAAAGGCAATTGAAATAGCTTCAGTGATGGAAATGGCTGTGAAAGATACAGAGGAATTGAACCCCCAGGCCAGAAGGGAAGAGGTGAAACAGGAAGTTTTCAGAACAGCAGTCAAGCCCACAGTCGCAAACTGGAAAAATAGACCCCCACCAAGTCGGGAGTCAGCTTGCTACCGTTGTGGGAATACAGACCATGATCATAAAGTCTGCCGGTTTAAGGATCAGACCTGTCATAATTGTGGTAAAACAGGCCATCTGAAACGAGTTTGAAATCAACATCTGAGTCAGAGGATGAGGAAGTGCTCCACAGATTAGACATCATCTGAGTCAGAGGATGAGGAAGTGCTCCACAGATTAGACATACATCATATGCATTCAGCACCCTCCGCAATGACTGTAGAGGTAACCATTGAGGGAAAGAAACTCAAGATGGATGTAGACACAGGAGCAGCAGTTTCAGTTATCACTCAGAAACAATGGAGACAACTTCAGACCCGAACAACTGTCCGCCCAACACCAATCAAACTACAGACATACTCAAAGCAGATACTCCACCCACTGGGTTACGCGAAAGTACAGGTATTGTACAAGGGTCAGACAAAGAGACTGCCATTATATATCCTAGAAAATGGGGGACCCGCTCTCTTTGGGAGAGACTGGATTGCTCACTTTGGTATGCCAGACATCGCCATAAATCCCTGTAACACTGTTACAATTCCATTAGGAGATAATGAGAGATGGGTGGGGTCCCTGAAGCAGCGGTTCCCAAAGATCTGTGTGAGACTCAAGCTGAAACCCAACGCTCAGCCTAAGTTCTTCAAAGCTCGGAAAATAAAGAACAAGTGTCATCTGTGTGAGACTCAAGCTGAAACCCAACGCTCAGCCTAAGTTCTTCAAATTTTTGCTCGGACAGTACCTTTCGCACTCCGAGCAGGAGTGGAAGCAGAACTAAGTCGGCTGGAGGAACAAGGTGTCATTTCAAAGGTACAACACAAGCGGAACGTGGAGCTTGTGTTGGCGAGACTCCAAGAGCACACACACTAGCTCTATGTGTGCTGACACACACACACACACACACACACTATAGCTCCTATGTGTGCTGACACAAACACACTATAGCTCCTATGTGTGCTGACAAAACACTATAGCTCCTATGTGTGCTGACACACACACACACTAGCTCCTATGTGTGCTGACACACACACACACTAGCTCCTATGTGTGCTGACACACACACACTATAGCTCCTATGTGTGCTGACAAAAAAATATAGCTCCTTTGTGTGCTGACAACACACTATAGCTCCTATGTGTGCTGACAACACACTATAGCTCCTATGTGTGCTGACAACACACTATAGCTCCTATGTGTGCTGACAACACACTATAGCTCCTATGTGTGCTGACAACACACTATAGCTCCTATGTTTGCTGACACACACACACACTAGCTCCTATGTGTGCTGACACACACACACTAGAACTCCTATGTGTGCTGACACAAACACAATATAGCTCCTATGTGTGCTGACACACACACACTAGCTCCTATAAATACACTTGGACTTTGCAGGCCCGATCAGGGACATACCTTCTTGATCATAGTGTGGCCTGGGTAATTCCTGTTACTCAGCCAACGACTAAGGCAACGGTTTTCCATACTGTTACATCTCGCTGCTACGTTTGGATACCCCAGAGAAATCGTTACAGACACAACGGTGCACAATTCACCAGTCAGGAGTTTCAGCGTTGGCCCACAACATCAAGCACAAGTTGACCGCACCTTACCACCCGACAAATGGTCAAGCAGAACGGTTTTGTGCAGTATTTCAAAGGTAAACAACAGTCCCTGTCACCCCAGCAGCTGGACTCCTTCCTTTCTGCTGCTGTACTAACAGGGGCCCGATCTTATGGGGCTTCCAACACCCGTTGGCACTGCAAGATGGGCCTGCCATACTGCAAACTGCGTCCTCGTGCCCGAATCCCTGAACAGCACATGTCGCAAGGAACACATCCAGGGGACTAATCCTGAACTTTTGCACTCGGCTCCAACAGCCCAGCACCCAGATGACGGGGCCGATTCCGGCCAGCCCTGTTTCCTCCGGCCACAGTGCAATCAGCAGACATGATCAGTATTCAATGAATCAGCAATGGTTTAGCAATGAAATGAATCATTCAGCAGTCTGCCTATTCACAGGAGTGATTCTATCTTAGAGCACATGTAAGGAAGCATAATAAGATGTACTGTCCTGAGATGCATGTTGCAGTGTACAGTGAGTACTGAAATAAACATCCATTGTCCCAGACCAGAGTCTTGTGTCTCTCGCAATGAATGAATGAATCAGCAGTCTGCCTATTCACTCTATCAAAGCCGGAACACATGTGCACTGGGCCAACGGCGCAGCGGCCTTTTATACAGTGGGGCGTGTACTAAAGCCCCTGAGCTTTAATTGGCTACAGGCGTCCTGCCTGTAGCCAATTATTGCTCTCCTCGCTGCCGGCGCTGTGATTGGCCAAGCATGCGGGGTCACAGTGCATGCTTGGCCAATCATCAGCCAGCAATGCACTGCGCCGTCCGCAATGCATTGCGAGCTGCTCGCATCACACGAATGTGATGCGAATGGCCCAAATAGTTCTGGGCTCGCCGAGCGGGCGAACGCCCGGTGCTCGATTCGAACGTGGGTTTGAATCAAACACCGGGCCCATCCCTACTCGGCAGCACCCCTCCCCCCCTACATGTAAATTACATAGAAGTTATGAAAAAATGTGTTTGCCGCTGTCTGTGGTCTTCTGGTCATGCACTGCTTCTTCCCTAAGGCCCCTTTCACACTGTGTCGGGAGCCGCGGCGACGGTAAAGCAGCGCTATATTTAGCGCTGCTTTACCGTCGTTTTAGCCGCGGTTTTACCCCCCGCGAGCGGCCGAAAAAGGGTTAAAATCCCCCGCAAATCGCCGCCGTCGACACATAATCACCTGATAAATGCCCATTTAGAGTCCTTCATTACTAATAGTGTAATTTTTCAGTTTGTTTGCGCCGATCTGTAAGGCTGTGCTATATACCATGATTTGTGATGGTGGGGCTGTATACTCTGGCCTGTGATGCTAGGGCTATATACTCTGGCCTGTGATGCTAGGGCTATATACTCTGGCCTGTGATGCTAGGGCTATATACTCTGGCCTGTGATGCTGGGGCTATATACTCTGGCCTGTGATGCTGGGGCTATATACTCTGGCCTGTGATGCTGGGGCTATATACTCTGGCCTGTGATGCTGGGGCTATATACTCTGGCCTGTGATGCTGGGGCTATATACTCTGGCCTGTGATGCTGGGGCTATATACTCTGTCCTGTGATGCTGGGGCTGTATACTCAGTGCTGTGATGCTGAGCTGTATACTCCTGACACTGAGTGGAAGCAAGTGGAATACAGGGGACGGAGTGGGTGGATTCTATAAGGAGTATGGCTTTTGAGAAGTGGGAGGGGCCAAACATGGAGGGGGCAGTGTCTTTTGCCCCCCCAGCCTATTAGGTAAGGGGGGGAGGATTTTTGGTAAGTAGTGAAGATTGAAAAAAGAGAGCAATCCTAACGCTGCCTATATGGTTAGCCCTACCAGGTCCGCAAAATCTTCTGATTCAAGGCACAGAGAGACTTCACACAGGAGAAGCCATTCTGGCCACAGACGGAGCTGCTCCGGTCGCAGTAGAAATCGTTCAGGCCACAGACGGAGCCACTCCAGTCGCAGGAGAAGTCGCTCAGGCCACAGAGGGAGTCGCAGGAGAAGTCGCTCCAGTTCTTACTCTAGACACAGCCGCTCCTATCATAGAGGATCTCCTGTCCATAGACAGTGATCACCAGTGCGACCCTCTGAAAACGCATGTTTGATATGCAGGGCCGCAGCCCTTCCCGATAAATTGGCCTGCCGTAGATGCTTTGAGGAGGCTACTAGGGAAAAAGAATCACAGTTTAGAGAGCCAGTAGCTCCCCAGATTCTTACTCTGGAGACAGAGTTATCAACGCGAAGTGCCTCACCTGCTCCTCCCAGCACGTCAAAAAAGCAGGATTCCCCGTCTGACAATGAGGGGTTGGAAGCAACTGCAGGGTTTGATTTTTTGCTAAGTGAACCGTCTGTCAAATCGGTCAAGGAAGCGATCGGATGGAAGAAACCCCAGGAAGTCCAACCAAAGTGGAAAAAATACTTCCCAAACCTTAAATGGGACTCAGAGGCCTTTCCGTTCATTGAGGAATTGGATGATTTAATTAAAGAGTAATGGCAAGGACAAGAAAAAAATCGAGTCAGAACAACAGGCTTTCCAAATGATATCCCTTGAAGGAACCTAAAGTGAGTCCTTTTGTCTCTCCTCCCGTCGTAGACACATCTCTCATGCGGCTAGCCAGGCATGTGACATTGGAGATCGAAGATGCCATGACATTCAGGGATGTCTTGGATAGGTGGATCGACACCAATATGAAGAGGGCCTTGCAGCAGGAGGCGCTTGCAGACCGGCTGTGGCACTTGCAGCTGTAGGCAGGGCCATTTCCAGCTGGTCATCAAACACTGAGAGCTTGGTCTCAGAAGGCGCGGACCAGGAGAGCATAATAAAAGCTCTACAGGAGTTAAGTCTCGCAGGGGACTTTGTGGCAGAGGCTTCGGTGGATGCGATTAAATCGTCATCAAGTGCCATGTTGGCCTCCGTAATGGCCAGGTGGTCACTGTGGCTGAAACCCTGGTCGGCGGATCCTGTCTCCAAATCAAATTGGTGCCGCATTCCATATGACGGCGAGAACCTTTTCGGTGCAAAGCTGGACTCAGCAATTTCAAAGGTGACCGGTGGGAAGTCGGGACTGATTCCATCGGACAGAAAACTGAAACAGCAGAGGCTTCCTCCCTTCAGACGTAATCTGCCAGACAGATACAGGGATGCTAAATCCTATAGGCCAGGAAAAGAATACAGGGGGGGCTGGAAGAACCCCCAGACATCCTTTATAAAGTTTCAGAAGCCCAAGACTACCGCTTCCAGTGACCAAAAGTCTTTTTGAAGGTGCGCCCGCCCAGCCAGCAGTAGTGGGGGCAAGGCTTTTGAAATTCAGCTGGTTTGGGCGGAAGCAATAAGGGACCCTCGGACAGTGGCTACTGTCAGTTTCGGGCACAGATGGCCCTTCAAGAGACGTCCCCCAGGGGATCATTTTTGTCCCACCAGACTTCCACCTTCAGGGGAAAAACGGTTACTGTTGACCAGTTACGTCCAAGAGCTTCTCCAGAAGAAGGCGATAATAGAGGTACCTGCATCACAGAGGGGGCAGGGATTCTACTCACCATTATTTCTGGTCAAGAAAAAATCTGGGGACCTTTGGCCAGTCTTGGATCTAAAGAACCTCAATCGCTCCATTCGAGTGGAGTCGTTCAAGATGGAGAGTTTACAATCAATCCTCCAGGCCATAAATCTGGGAGACTGGATGCTCTCCATAGACCTCCAGGACGCATATCTTCACGTCCCGATCCATGTTGCTTTCCAGAAGTTCCTTAGGTTCTCGGTGAATCAGGGCCACTTCCAGTTTCAGAGTCTCCCGTTTGGGATCTCTACTGCCCCCAGAACTTTCACCAAGGTACTGCTACCAGTAATCGCATCCTTAAAGGGAGAAAGGGTTGAGAGTCCATCACTACCTGGATGACATCCTCCTCCTTTCAAGCAACCAGGAGTCCCTTGTCCAACATCGGGAGGTCCTAGTTGCCATACTACAAAGACTGGGCTGGTTGATAAACTGGAAAAAAAGCAATGCTCATCCCACCCAGAGGATGATCTTTCTGGGTGCGGAACTGGATACCCGGACAAACACGGTGGAACTACCGGCAGAAATGGAAGTGGGCCCAATGGAACGTAAGACCCCTTCAAACGTCCTTTCTGCGCCAATGGGACGGCTCATCCATGACCCAACCAATCTACATCTTGGAGGAGGTCAAGCGATCCTTGCAGTGGTGGACTCTTCCCTGCAATCTGAGGAGACGCAAGCACAAAGTTCCCCCTCCTCAGGAATCGGTAACCTCAGATGCCAGTTTGGAGGGATGGGAGGCACACTACCTGCACTATGCAGCCCAAGGGCGCTGGCCATTCAGGATCCAGGACACAATCTCCAATGTGCTGGAGATGAAAGCAGCCTTTCAGGCCCTCCTGGCCTTCAGTACTTACCTGAGGGGGAAGCAAGTCCTCCTGAAGATGGACAACAGGGTGGCCGTTGCCTACATCAACAGGCAGGGGGGCACCAGAAGCTCCTCCCTGATGCAGGAAGTTTGCCCCGTGATGGAGTGGGCACAATCAAACCTATTGGACCTGAGAGCGACCTATATCCCAGGGGTCGAGAATCTCCTAGCCGACTCACTCAGCAGAAGATTTGTTTCCAACAACAAGTGGTCTCTGAGTCCCCAAGCATTTGCGATAATAATTCAGACCTGGGGCCCTCCAGACATAGACCTGGCGGCCACACCAAAATGCCGGAGGTTCCTAACAAAAATCCCCTTTCCATCAGCGGAGGGAGTAGATTGTCTACAACATCCCTGGAACTTCAACCTTGGCTACATTTTCCCTCTGGCTCCCCTCATAGCGAGGTTCCTTCTGAGGCTCAAGAGGTCGACAGCACTAGTAGTGGCGGTGATCCCTTTCTGGCCGAGGAGGCCATGGTTCACTACTCTCCTTCAGTTGAACACAACGGATCCTCTCCCTCTTCCGCTGTCAGCAGATCTGCTCTCTCAGGACCAGCTTCTACATCAGAACCCGGAGAGGCTACATCTGATGGCCTGGAGGCTGAGAGGTCTAGGTACCTAGAACAGGGTTGTTCTCAGAGGGTAATGGAAACATTACTTCAGGCTAGGAAGCAGACTACCAACAACACCTACAGAAGGATCTGGGAGAAGTTTACCGCCTTCTCTCAACAACAAGGTTGGGACATATCTTCTCTGACAGCTCCTCAAATGCTTGAATTTCTGCAGTCAGTCCTAGAGAAGGGTCTTCGATCCAGTACCCTTAAGGTCCAGGTTTCAGCCTTATCCGCCCTGACCGGGGTCAAATGGGCACATGATCCTCTGGTTATCCAATTTCAGAGGGCCTGCCCTAAACTAAGGCCACCTAGGAAACCATCATTCCCAGCATGGGACCTCTCAGTTGTCCTGGAAATACTGTCTAATGATCCATTCTGAATGAATGAAAGAAAGATTTGTATAGCGCTGCAACTGCGAACTGAATCGCCTCGAGGCGCTTGATCCGACCTGGGTTGATTCCTTCTTAGAAGAGGTGGGTCTTGAGTTTTTTCCTGAAGGCCCAATGGTCTTTTTCTAAGCGGATGTTCGTAGGTAGAGCGTTCCATAGCCGTGGTCCTTGGACTGCAAATCTTCGTTCTCCCCTTGATTTGTACCGGGACTTGGGGACGAGGAGGAGCTTTTGGTCGTTAGATTGGAGGTTGCGATTGGGAGTGTAGTGTTGTATTTTTTCGCATAAGTATAGAGGAGCATCTCCTTGTGTGCATTTGTGGGTCAGGCAGAGGGTCTTGAATGTTATACGATCCTTTACAGTTAGCCAATGGAGGGTCCTCAGGGAGGGGGAGATCGATTCCCATGGTTTTTTTCCTGTGACTAGTCTTGCTGCCGTGTTTTGAACGACTTGTAGTCGTGCAATCTGGAATTTAGGTAGTCCTATGTAGAGGGAGTTTGCATAGTCGAGTCGAGAGTTGATGATTGTTCATTCCAGAAAAGGACAAAGCCATAGTGGTAGGAAGGGGATGAGTCTACGTAGCAGGCGTAGAAGGTGGTAGGATCCGCTGACTACTGATCCTATTTGTGCATCCATTGACATTTCTGAATCGAAAGTGACTCCGAGACTTTTGGCTTTTAAGCTTAGGGGGATGGTCTGTCCAAGGATGGTGGACGGAGTCCATGGTGTTGTAGAATTAGTTTTCCTGTTTGCATTTAGGAGAAGGAGTTCTGTTTTGGTTCCGTTAAGTTTGAGGGAGTTTGTGGACATCCAGTCGTCTATTGATGCAAGGCATTTTTCCAATTCCTGATATTGGTCTTTTTGTCCGGGGATCCGAAGGTAGAGTTGAGTATCATCTGCGTATGAGTGGAAGCATAGGTCAGATTTTCTGATGATTTTAAGAAGTGGACGGATGTAAATGTTAAAGAGTACGGGTGATAAAGGTGATCCTTGAGGGACTCCATAGGAGACTGCACGAGATTCACTGGTGAAGGCTCCAAGTTTCACTGTCTGTGACCGATTTCTTAAGAAGGAAGTGAACCATAGTAAGTCTGAGTCTGTGACTCCTGCTACTTCTTTGAGGCGGGTGAGTAAAGTGCTGTGATCCAGTGTGTCAAACGCTGCACTAAGGTCCAGGAGTACCAAGAGACATGATTCTCCGTCATCTGCTGCTTCCAAGGCATCGTCCCATATTTTGAGGAGTGCTGTTTCTGTGCCATGGCCCGGGCGGAAGCCTGATTGCAGAGGGTCCAGGAGATTGTGTGTGTCCAGATGGAGTTGTAGCTGTTGTACCACTACTTTCTCCATAATCTTGGAGATGGTGCTCAGGCTAGTTATCGGTCTTCGGTGGTTAGGGTTTCTTGGGTCCAAGTTGGGTTTCTTTAGGAGGGGTTTGACTATGCCTTGTTTGAGGGAGTTAGGAACAATTCCTTCTTTGAATGACTGATTTATGAGAAGCGTTATAGTAGGTGCCAAGATGTCAGAGCATTCTTTCAGAAGTTTTGTGGGGATGATACCATTGGGTGATGTGCTGTCCCGTAGGCTTCTGATGATGTTTTTTGTGGTGTCTATGGCGATCGGGGTCAGCGAAAAGTTCGATGGTTTTGAATTTTGAATGTTGTTCGAATCGGTTTCCTCTTTTTGGATGTGGTCGATTGTATTTTTCTGTTGGATTTTTTCCCGAATGCTGTTGATTTTGTTGATAAAAAAAAATCCGATAACTCGTTGCAAAATTCTTGAGTTTCGTTAGTAGGGGGCTCTAAGCAGGTAGGGTTCATAGTCTGGGCGACTAGTTTGAATAGTTCACGAGGGCGGTTTAGGGCTTTTGTGATGGTGTTTGAGAAGTGTTCTTTTTTAGCTTTGAAGATAGCTTTGTGATATTTCATTGTGAGGAGTATTGTAGTTTGTGTGGTTTTCCTTTGAAGAGTTTCTTCTCCAGGCTCTTTCAGCTCTTCTGCGTTCCTGCTTCAGTAGAGTAAGAGTTCCATTAAACCATCCAGAATTTCTGTTGCGGATGAGTGTTCTGCGTTTCGGAGCGACTGCGTCTGCTGTTTGTAGTAACGCTTTGTTTAAGGAGCTGAGTGTTTTTTCCGTCGAGTGGTTTAAATTTAGAATTGTTACTTTGTTGGATAGTGTGGTTTTGAAGAGTTCCGAGTGTAGTTTCTTCGGAGATCTGGTCCAGTATGTTGTTGAGTGGTTCGGTTTCTGGAGGGTGTTGTTGGTGGTGATTTTGAATTTGATGGCGTGATGGTCAGTCCATGGTAGCGGCGAGTTGTTGAGTATGTTAATATCGATGTTTTGTTTAAAGATGAGGTCCAGAGTGTGTCCTGAACCATGCGTTGGAGCATTTATCAGTTGTTGAAGACCTAGTTCTTCCAGTTGGTTTATGCAAGCAGAGGCGATGGGGTCTTCGGTGTTGTTTGCCCAGAGATTGAAGTCTCCAAGTACCAGAACGTTTTTAGTTTTCAGGGTGTGCATTGAGATAAATTCGGTGAAGGGTATCAGGAGATTTGTCTTTGGTCCTGGTGGTCTGTAGCATAGCAGTATATGAATGCTGTCTTGGGGTGTTGTTTGCAGCTGTAGAGAAAGTGTTTTCATAAAAGGCACTGGGTTCTGTAGCGTAGGTTTGCCAAGCGTAAGGTGAGATTTGAAGATCACTGCTAGGCCTCCTCCTTTTTTTTCCTATTCTATGCTCCGTTAGGATCCTGTATTTTTCAGGGACCAATTCGGTTAGGATGGTGTTGCAGTCTCGGGTGTTAGCCAGCTTTCTGTGATGATGAGAAGTTGTTTTGGGTGATGAAGTCGTGGACTTCTTGTCTGTGCTTGACTGCCGATCTGGTGTTAATCAGGGCGCATGTTAAGTGTTGCGGCTGATTTGGGGTCTTCCTTTGATTGGTGGTTGGTTGTGGGTTGATCCTTAGTAGTTTACTCTTTTTGTAGTATTTTTTGAATGGGCGCTGGCAACGTTGAGGTGATGTTTTTTAGTCTCTGAAGGGTTTCCGCTGAGTATTTGTAGATACACATGCTGAGAGAAAAATATAAGTATGACGATGGTGGTATTGATTTGACGACGATGTGGTTGCTAAAGGTCCTGCGAGGTTGTGGCGACGATGTGGTTACTGTGGTGATGATGGTCCTGCGAGATGTGGCTATCGATGTGGCGAAGATGCGGATGATGAGGAGGCGGTGATAGTCGTGGGAGATGTGGCTGACGTGGGTCCTGCTAGATTTGGCTGTTGATGTGGCGACGATGTGGTTGCTAAAGAGTTGATGGTCCTGCGGGATGTGGCTGTCGATGTGGCGATGTTGTAGTTGCTGGGGAGATGATGGTCCTGCGATATATGGTTGACGAAGGTCCTGAGAGATGTGGCGACGATGTGGTTGCTGAGAAGGTGATGGTCCTGCGAGATGTTTCGACGATGTGGTTGCTGAGGAGATGATGGTCCTGGGAGATGTGGCTGACGAAGGGCCTCCCGGAAATTCTCTCCACTCGACAACATTTCCCTTTGGAACCTGACTCATTTCTGATTGCTATCACTTCAACAAAAAGGGTCTCAGAGATGCAAGCCTTGATGGCCAAAGAACCGTATCTAGTCGTCTACCCGGACAGGATAGTACTAAACCTTCAGATCGTTTCATACCTAAGGTATCCTCCTCATTTCACTTTAATCAGGAGATCAACCTTCCAGCCCTTATCACAGATCAAGGTGATCCTCATCCTCTGGATGTCAGGGGCAACATCCTGAAGTACCTCTCAGCAACAGAATCCATCAGGAGATCGGAGAACCTCTTAGTCATCGCATACGGCCATAGAAAAGGTCAGGCGGCCTCGGCTCACACCATCGCTTCATGGCTGGTGAAGACTATCAAAAAGGCATACTCACTGAGTGAGCAACAGATTCCGGAGGGCTTAAAGGCACATTCTACCAGGGCAGTGGCAACTTCTTGGGCATCCTATTGTAGGGTCTCGGCGGAGACTAATGGTAAGGTGGCTACCTGGTCTTCCAGAAACACCTTTATGTCACATTATAGAGTGGATTCTGCACAACTTTCAACAGTAGATTTGGGAAGGGCCGTAGTCCAGGCCAACTCCTCTGTTTCTTGTTAATAAATGTATTTTTCTTGCATTCCCACCCAGTCTGCGAGTTACTCCCCAGAGTGTATGCTGCCATGATGTGAAAGGAAAACGGAAAATTGTATACTTACCTTTCTGTAATTTTCCTTTTCTGTCGCATCTTCATGGCAGCATAAAATAAACCCACCCATAGAAGGTGATTAATATATATATATGGAGAATGCTGGGGCGGGGGCCGTAGCTTCATCTTATAGTTATGTGGTCCTATCAGGTTGTGGAGGCGGAGTCACAACCCAGAGTGTATGCTGCCATGAAGATGTGACAGGAAAGGAAAATTACGGAAAGGTAAGTATACAATTTTCCGTTTTTTTTTCTAGTGATCTCCAGAATAATAAAAAAAAATTCTAGAGATCTCCAAAATAATATTTTTTTCTAGTGATCTCCAGAATATAATTTTTTTTCTAGTGATCTCCAGAATTATAAAAAAATATTCTGGTGATCTCCAGAATAATACATATTTTTCTAGTGATCTCCATAATATTTTTTTCCTACTGATCTCCAGAATAATACATTTTTTTCTTGTGATCTCCAGAATATAATTTTTTTTTACCTAGTGATCTCCAGAATTATAAAAAAAAAATTCTAGTGATCTCCAGAATAATAATTTTTTTTTTTTGTAGTGATCTCCAGAATAATATTTTTTTTCCTAGTGATCTCCAGAATTGCATTTTTTTCTTGTGACCTCCAGAATATATTTTTTTTTCCTAGTGATCTCCAGAATAATATTTTTTTTCTAGTGTTTTCCAGAATATTTTTTTTCTAGTGATCTCCAAAATAATATTTTTTTTTCTAGCTATCTCCGGAATAATACATTTTTTCTTGTGACCTCCAGAATATAATTTTTTTTCCTAGTGATCTCCAGAATAATATTTTTTTTTCTAGTGTTTTCCAGAATATTTTTTTTCTAGTGATCTCCAAAATAATATTTTTTTTTCTAGCTATCTCCAGAATAATACATTTTTTCTTGTGATCTCCAGAATTTTTTTTTTCTAGTGATCTCCAGAATAATAAAAAAAATTCTAGTGATCTGAAGAATAATATTTTTTTTTCCAGTGATCTCCAGAATAATATTTTTTTTCTAATGATCTCTAGAATATAATTTTTTTTCTAGTGATCTCCAGAATAATAAAACATTTTTAGCTGAGCTTCACTGGAGCAATCCTTGCTGGGGCTAGCCATGCTGACCGGATCCATTCAAAGTGTCTCTTCTGGCCAAATTGACTGGTACCCGGGCCTCGTGTCCGAAGAAACTAGGTTTTTGCCTGTGAATGCATCTCTTTTTAGAGAGCTGGACCCCTTTTGGTCGTAAGGCCATAAGGTTTTACTGGTGGGATGCTGTTGCAGGTCCAGGACTGTGGGTTTCCTCAAGGATCCCCAGCTCCTGAAGGTTTAACGGAACCCACCGTGAAGGGTGAAGATTGGGTCTGTTGGTTTACCACAGAAAACCCTGCGGCGGGAAAAGGTAAGTGGAGTTTTATAAGAAATTTTCTAAATTTTCTTATGAGTCTCCTTTAAAATCAGTAAAATGTTGTCATGCCTATGTGTCACCACTGGGGGCTGTATTGAGCCCTCACCGCCTCATGCTGGAAACAGCGCTGTCAGAGAGCTGAAATGCTTCCTCCTCCTCCAGCCGGACAGCAGGACCTCCGGTAAGCTTGAGGGGGGGTTTCTCTCCCCGCTTATCACCCCCTCTGTTGACAGTCTCCCCCTCATGGGGAAGGAGCGCTCAGAGTTGTTTGCTAAAAAAAAAAAAGACAAACTAGCGCAATCAGCGCGCAGTTTGGCGGCTTGCAAACCCTCCCGCGCCATGCTGTCTCTCGGTAGGTCAGAGAGACTTAAAAAAAGTGAGAGGAGCCATAGGCAATGCGGGGCGGCGCTTAGCGGCATCAGCGTTCTCCGACGCCCAAACACGAGGAGGCAAGTTTTTAAAAGCACACTGTGTGTTACTGTAGGCTGTGGAGGGACACAAGAGCAAAGAGGTGGCATTAACAGGTTTGGTGACACAGACATTTCCTTTGACACATTTTTTACTGCTGCGTCAGGCTGGGCATTAATAGCAGCAATTGTGCTGGACTATAGACCTAGCAGTGTATGCATTCCTTCTGGTAGTGCCTCTGCTTTGTGCATCAGGCTATGAGCGGAAGAGGGACAAGGAACACCTCAAAGGGTTCCAGAGGATCGATTGTTTCATGACAACCTAAATCCAGGTCTAAAAAGATGGCATCCTCCTCTGAGAGTGATGTGGCCGGTCAGAGTGAGCCGTTAGGGGGGACTGGTGTTGCAGCAGCTCTGGACACTGCAGCCCCTATATATATATATATATATATATATATATATATATATATATATATATATATATATATATATATATATATATATATATATATATATATACACACACATACATATACACTCAGGAGGTTTTTTCTTCTACCATTTTAAAGCGGGGGTTCCGCTGTTTTTTTTCCTCTTAAAGTCAGCAGCTACAAATACTGCAGCTGCTGACTTTTAAAATAAGGACACTTACCCATCCAGCGCGCCCGCGATGTCGGCACCCGAAGCCGATCTGTCACTCGGCTTTTGGGTGCTGCTGCCGCCATCTTTGGTATGGGAATCAGGAAGTGAAGCCTTGCAGCTTCACTTCCAGGTTGCCCACTGTGCATGCGCGAGTTGGGCTGCGCAATAAGGACGGTCCCTGCTGTCTCTGGGATCCGTGTGTTTCCCAGCAGACAGCGGGGGCCCCACAGGAAGTGGCGAAATAGCCGCAGAATCTGCGGCTATCTATGCCCGGAAGTGGGTGCAGATACCTGTATTATACAGGTATCTGCACTCCCCTCCCCCTGAAAGTTGCCAATTGTGGCACCGGAGGGGGGGAGGGTTCCGAGCGGAAGTTCCACTTTAGGGTGGAGCTCTGCTTTAAGTTTGGAACAGAAGATTGATGCTTTATTCGCTTCCCACAGTGGGCCCAAGCATAGCAGATCCCCGTCCATTGCTCAGGACCCTCATGCTGAGTAACAAGGGGCGAGAGATCATAAAGTTCTTTCAAAGGACCAGGAAGAGGCTGATGACTCCTCTTCCGAAGATCCTAA
The DNA here is from genome assembly GCA_028564925.1 of Lithobates sylvaticus. Taxonomy (NCBI): domain Eukaryota; kingdom Metazoa; phylum Chordata; class Amphibia; order Anura; family Ranidae; genus Lithobates; species Lithobates sylvaticus. The sequence goes on along the minus strand of CM053037.1, from coordinate 115,371,535 downwards.
TATGGAGGGATCGGCCTCACAGGAGAGACTGTTGGTACACTCCCTTACTTAGTTGGTCCGCTCAACTTTTTTACTGCCTGTAACGTAGTCTATTGATGAACCCACCTCTGGCTTGGGATTGCTAAAGCCTCCCCAATCTGTTGATACCTTTCCTATCCATTCATGGATAAAAAAAACTGATGTATTCTGAGTGGGAGCACTCAGATAAACAGTTTTTCCTCCAAAAAAGTTTTCTATACTTTATCCTATGGAGGACGAATTCTAATAGAAATGGGGGATTCCAGCAATTGATGCCGCTATATCCTCTGTAAACAAAAACCTGACTTGTCCTGTAGACAATGTGCAAATGTTGAAGGATCCAACAGATAAATGTTGCAATTTATTTTTAAGATCAACATTGCTCTTGCAGGTTCAGTCGACTCTTGTGGCGATTGGAGTATCTCAGTCCATAAAGGACCAGTTTGTACTCAAAATTATTCCTGATCAGCAGGCCCAGCAGATGGCTGGCCTATCAGAAGCACTGTGTTCCAGAGTGGATGCTATGAAAGAGATTCTATTATTCAAGCCTTACGGCTTATGCTAGGGCTGGTACATATGCGCAGAGTCCTATGGTTGAAAAATAAGTCAGCCGAAGCGCCATTTAAAAAGCTTTTGGCCAGTTTCCCATTTCATGGTGAACGGTTGTTTGGAGACGATCTGGATAAGTATATCCAAAGAATTTCTAATGGAAAAAGTTCCTTTTTACCAGTAAGAAGAAGTTTAAACATTTTTCCTTTAAACGTGCATCTTCTCCGGTGCCAGGGGCATCGGTCTCCAAGCAGTCTCGACGGCCTCCACCGTCGGGTTCAAGATGAAGACCTCAAGGGCAGTCCCAGGAAACCCGCAAAGCAAAACACCAAAGCCTCCTTATGAAGGGGCGCCCCCGCTTCTAAACTTTTCAAAGATCTGGCAGGAGCATTGTCAGGACAGATGGGTGGCTTCCTCAATTTCTCTAGGTTACAAACTGGAATTCTGAGAATTCCCATCTCCCCGTTTTTTTTAAGATCAAACGTTTCCAGAGATCCAGGGAAAAGAAAGTCTCATCTGGATCATCTCTTGTCTCAGAAAGTGATATTAGAGGTTCCCACGGAAGAGCAGGGATCAGGGTTTTATTCAAACCTCTTCATGGTACCAAAACCAAAGGGTTAGGTAATGATCTAAACCGGCACTTGAATATCCGTTCCTTTCGCATGGAGTCAATCCGATCGGTTGTCTCTATTCTAAAAGGAGGAGAACTTTTTGCATCGATCGACATCAAAGATGCCTATCTCCATGTGCCAATTTTTCCCGCTCATCAGAAATTTCTACGCTTCGAGGTAGAAAATATTAATTTCAGTTTGTGGCTCTGCCTTTTTTTCTAGCCACCACACCTCGAGTGTTAACAAAGATCCTGGCCCCTCCTTTAGCCAGGTTAAGGGCTCAGGGTATAACAATTCTAGCCTACCTAGATGATCTGCTCTTAGTAGATCAGTAAGTCACCTGTCTAAACCAAAGTTTAGTCTCAGCCGGGAGTTACCTAGAATTCCTAGGCTGGATTCTCAACCTAGAAAAATCCTCCTTAAAACCATAAAGGAGATTACAGTACTTGGGGCTGATCATAGATACCGTTCAAAAGAAGGTATTCTTACACCAGGGAAGGATCAGTTCCATAAAGGAGCTGTTTCGACTTGTCAAAACAAAGAGAAATCCTTCCATTCGGCTTTGCATGAAATTGTTAGGAAAGATGGTGGCCTCCTTCGAGGCAGTTCCTTATGCACAGGTTTCATTCAAGACTGCTGCAAAACAGTATTCTGTTGAATTGGAACAAGAAGGTTCAGGCTTTGGACTTTCCAATGCGCTTATCCCCCCAGATGCGTCAGAGCCTCAATTGGTGGTTGATATCCAACAACCTTTAACAGGGGAAATCCTTTCTAACAGTATCCAGGAAAGTGGTAACAATGGATGCCAGCCTTCTAGGCTGGGGAGCAGTCCTGGAAGAGGCATCTGTCCAGGGGAAGTGGTCCAAGTGAGAAAGGACCTTGCCCATCAATAATGTAGAAATTCAGGCAGTTCGTCTGGCGCTAGAGGCCTGGTCACTCAGATTATAAAATTGCCCTGTCAGGATTCAATCTGACAATGCCACGGCTGTGGCCTACATCAATCACCAAGGGGGCACGAGAAGTTGTGCAGCCCAAAAAGAGTTGAATCATGTTCTATCTTGGGCAAAAAACAACATTCCTTGCCTATCAGTGATTTTCATTCCAGGGATAGAAAATTGGCAGGCAGACTACTTGAGTCGCTAACAATTGTTTCCAGGAGAATGGTCCCTTTACCCCGACATCTTTCTGTCGATATGTCAAAGATGGGGTGTTCCGGACATGGATCTGTTCGCGTCCAGATTCAACAACAAGGTCGACAACTTTGTGTCAAGGGATCCGCTGGGATGCGGAACAGACACCTTGGTCTTTCCATGGGATCAGTTTTCACTGATCAATGCGTTTCCTCTAATTCTGCTGCTTCCGCAGGATCAAGCAGGAAGTGAAGGAGGTGATTTTGGTGGCCCCAACGTGGCCCAGAATGTCTTGGTTTGCAGAGATCATAAAGAGGCGGTAGGGGACCCTTGGACCCTGCGCTGTGGCCAGACCTTCTTGCACAAGGTCTGGTATTCCATCCTACCTTACAAACGCTAAATTTAATGGTTTGGCTATTGAAACCCACATTGTAAAGGACCATGGGTTGTCTCCTTCACTAGTGTCTACTTTGGTTAATGCTAGGAAGCCAGCCTCCAGAGTCATACACTATAGAGTTTGGAAGGCATACGTCTCCTGGTGTGAATCCAGGGGCTGGCACCCCAGAAAGTATGTCATAGGTAGGATCCTTGAATTCCTGCAGATGGAAATGAAGCTGGCCTTGAGTACTATCAAGGGCCAGGTCTCGGCCTTATCAGTATTGTTTCAACGGCCTCTTGCTTCTCACTCTCTGGTTCGTAACTTTGTTCAGGGGGTAACGCGGATTAATCCTCCCGTCAGGACACCCCTGAACCCTTGGGATTTGAATTTAGTCTTGTCGGCTTTACAGAAACAGCCTTTTGAGCCTATATGGGATATTCCCTTGGTTCTTTTGCCGAGGAAGTTCATTTTTTTGGTTGCCATATCCTGTGCCAAAAGAGTATCGGAATTGGTGGCTCTTTCTTGTAAAGAGCCATATTTGATTATTCATAAGGATAAGGTGGTATTGCAGCCTCATCCTACTTTCCTTCCAAAGGTAGTGTCAGGTTTTCATTTAAACCAGGATATTGTTCTGCCTTCTTTTTTTTTTTCCAGAACCTCGTTCTGTGGAAGAGAGGTCACTACATTCTCTTGATGTAGTAAGAGCGGTCAAGGTCTATTTAAAGGTGACCGCTCAGATTCGTAAAACAGATCTTTTGTTTATGTTGCCAGAAGGTCCTAAAAGAGGACAGGCAGCATCAAAATCTACGATTTCCAAATGGATTAGTCAAGTGATTGATCAAGCTTATGGTCTAAAGAGGAAAATTCCTCCTTTTCAGATTAAAGCGCACTCCACCAGGGCTGTTAGTGCTTCTTGGGCAGTGCATCACCAGGCCTGCAAGGCCACAACTTGGTCTTCAATCCATTCTATCAAATCGATGTAAAAGGTCATGAGGATATTGCCTTTGGGCACAGTGTACTGCATGCTGCAGTATGAGTCCTCTAGTCTCTTAATTCCCTACTTTTTTGTTGTGTCTCCCTCCCTTCAGTTGCCATTGCTATGGGACATCCCACATAGTAACTACTATGGCTCTGTGTCCCGTGATGTACAATAAGAAAATAGGATTTTTATAACAGCTTACCTGTAAAATCCTTTTATTTGAAGTACATCGCGGGACACAGAGGTCCCTCCCTTCTTTGGTATACACGTGTATTGCTTGGCTACAAAACTGAGGTACTCCCAGTAGTGTGTGGGGTTATATAGGGAGGGCACTTCTTGTCTACTATGGCTCTGTGTCCCGTGATGTACTTCAAAGAAAAGGATTTTACAGGTAAGCTGTTATAAAAATCCAATTTTTCTCTAGTGATCTCCAGAACAATATATATTTATTTTTTTCTAGTGATCTCCAGAATAATAATAATAAAAAAAATAATAATTTCTAGTGATCAAGATAAATATTTTTTTTTCCAGTGATCTCCAGAATAGTATATTTTTTTTTTTTTTCTAGTGATCTCCAAAATAATAAAAAATTGTTTCTAGTGATCTCCGGAATAATAATTTTTTTTTTCTAGTGATCTCCGGAATAATATTTTTTTTTTCCAGTGATCTCCAGAATAATATTTTTTTTCTAGTGATCTGGAGATCACTAGAAAAAAAATTATTATTCCGGAGATCACTAGAAACAAGTTTATTATTCTGGAGATCACTAGTAAAAAATTAAAATAAAATTATTATTCTGGAGATCACTAGTAAAAAATTTAAATAAAATTATTATTCTGGAGATCACTAGTAAAAAAAAAAAAAAAAAAAATATTCTGGAGATCACTGGAAAAAAATTATTCTGGAGAATAATATTTTTTTTCCCTTATGATCTCCAGAATAATATTTTTTGTGTCAAGTTACCTCAGCTCCTCAGAGGCCGTGAGGCATTAAATTCTTTCCATATTTGCCATGTCGTTATTATCTGTTTTTTTTAACCTTTTTCGGTCACCATTCTCTCCTCCAGGGCACACATATCGCTCATCTCACACTCCCATTCCTCTATAGGAGGGTGCTATCCTACTTTTCCATTTTCTGGCTATAATGGTTAGGAAGTGTTTTAATGCTGTTAGGAAGTGTTTTAACATACCTTTATTTATATTTTTCACCGATCCTGGGATCATTGATAGTACTGATATTAATATATCCAGCTGTATCTGCATTCCTGTCACAGCCCAATATATTTTATATATTTTTTCACAAAATATCTGGACCCCGGGACAGAAGTACCAGATATGTGACATTGTACCTTTTGCCCCACGACATCAACATATATCCTAATTTTCTGGATTTATTTTATGCATATCTACTGGACATCTATACCATCTGGCTAATATTTTATCATTTCTTTCCTGATGTCTATTAGAGATAGATAATTTATGTGTTAATATAATAGCTTTTTCCCCATTTTGCTCCGGGGATGGTAATCCCCAGTTCTTCCTCCCATCTTTTTATATATGTCATCTTTTGCTTGTTGTTTTTTTTAATTAAATATTTATATACGTTGGATTCTGTTCATTTAAAAATACTTTTTCCAGCTCTGTCAATGGTCTATCCACTATACAATCTTTCGTTAGAGAGAGAGGATATACTTTTGGAGCTGCCGATATTGCATCCATTTCGTTTTATATTCCATACCCAAGGTGTCCAGTTGAAGGGGTCTATTCCCCTCTATCACCTCTAGCATCCTCATTTCTCTGCCATTTAAGGAAAGTCCTACCTTCTAGTGCCGGTGGAAATTCTGGATTACTGAAAAGGGGGGTCATTGGGCCTATATATTTTGACCCTGTCCCCCATTTCATTAATCTGTCTCATACTTTCAGTGTTGATACAACCAAAAAGGTCATATCCCCATCTGGGGGGCGAATTTCTCTCTTTATCCATGGTAATGATTTAAGTTTAGTAGTCGAGACCTCCTCCTCGAGTGTCACCCACTGCTTACAATCTGCATTGTGAAACCAGTCCACAATCCTAGTTACAAACACTGATGATCTGAGATACACCAATTAATCTGGGAGGACCAGACCTCCGTCCTTTTTTAGTGTTTCTCTACTAATTCTGGCAGGCTTGCCCGCCCAGATGAAACTCCCTATGGTCTTACATATTTGATTCAGGATTTTTGTTGAAGGAAATATTGGGATGGTCTGAAATATATATAGTATCTTGGGCAGTATATCCATTTTTATGATGTTTATCCTACCCAGCCAAGAAAAAATCCCCTTATCGAATCGTTGGAGTGTCTTTATTATTTTTTGCATTATCCGAAGGTAATTATACTCTTGAAGCTTCTCCAATTCTCTAGGGATAGATGTTCCAAGATATTTAATTGCATTTGGCTGCCATTTAAAGAAAAATATATTTTTGAAGAGTTCCACCAAATTGTGTGATAATGTAATATTCAGGGCTTCTGATTTATTATAGTTCACCTTAAAATTAAAAATTTTAGCGAAACATTTGAATTCTGTATTAAGTTTGGTAACGTCACGAATGGGTTGGTAATATATACTAGCATGTCATCTGCATATATTCCGTCTCCCCCACTTTTATTCCTTGTATATCTTTGTTATTCCAAATGCCTATCGCTAGTGTAGGGGATCAGGGGGTGAAGAGTTGGCTCAGAGACAGTCCAGTGAAATAAAAATGGCTTTAATCAGCAAAACAGCAAACCAAAAGTAGACATAAGGCCAGACAGACTTGTCTTATCACACGGATGTGCACACGGGCACAGTTCAGCAGCACACAGGCTTATAAGTAACAGTTCATGGCTCCAATCAGAGCTACAGTCTTTATGTGGTTTATAAGCTCACCCAGCAAATTCACCATCCAGCAATGGACATTTCCGCACAGCGTCCTGCTGTGTCTCTCTCTCCTACTCAAACAGCTCCTCACTGACACTTTCAGCACACCTGATAATAAGCAGGTCTGAAGGGGAAGTACCTGCCTTCTTTGATTAACCCCTTCTTAACCCTGCCCCAGGCTGACCCTCTACATACCCCCCCCCCCCCTCTGTTCCAGGCCAGGGGTCTGGACACCACAAATCCAGTGGGCATAGACCCAGGTCTATGCCCCCTTCCTCCTCTGAATCCACATCATTTCTAGACCGGATTGTTGCTGTAAACCTATCATAGTCATTTTTATATCAGTTTCCATTAGGCGGTACACTTCCTGGTACTCCTCTGTGAGGAGCGGTTGCACCAATTCAGCCCAGCGGCTTCTGGGCCAGTTTTTAAACGATGCCATGTTTTCAAATTCAGCCAGGCAATCCTCAATGTGGTCGTCTGGTAGCATCGGCTGTAAAAAGTCACCAGCACAGATTCTGCCTTCGTTACCACTAAGAGCAGCGCCAACCTTTTCTACCATCTCAGAGGGTTCCTGTCCCTCTGCGAGACACCTGCTCTCCACAGTAGGTTCAACCACTAACACTTGATCCCCAGGTTTAGACTCTCTGACCCTGGCAGACCGGTAGGCCACCCCCCTCCGGGTCCTCGCTAATGGTTTATGCCCATGTTTAAGCACTTTGCGATTTTTGGCTACCCTGTAGCATAGAGTATGATGCACAGCAACTCGGGGAGATCGCATATCTTCCGCAGGATGCTGTGGCTCACCACTCAATGATGTGACCTGTTACCTGGCGGGGACCGAAGGGGAGTCCTTCCTCTGAGCACCAAAAAAAATCACTTCGGGAACCCCCAAGATATGACAAATCAGGCCCAGAGGGGGAACTCTCTGCCTCCAACCCTACAAACACCTCCAGAGGATCTAGGTCAGATCCTGCAGGTTCACATATTTCTTTACCATTTACCTTCTGCAACACAGTATTTAACACTTCACATGGGGGTTTCTTCTTTTTAGGGGAGGCCCCTGAACCTTTGAACTTTTGTTCACACAAGTCCCAAAACAGGGGGCAGTCTCGCCCAATTAGCAAATCATGCGGTAACCCCGGGATCACCCCAACTCTCAGTGTAGCAGTTCCTGCGGTTGTGGACAGGTTTACATGGGCCATTGGATAGTCCCTGACAACCCCATGTACAGAGACCACTCCAATTTTTTTCCTGGGTATCAGATTACCCCGTAACCTGTCCGATCGGAGCAGGGTAACCCCACTCCCAGAGTCAAGAAGTGCTACAACCCTCTTCCCATTAACCCGCACCACAGTCTCAAGTGGGCTTAGACTGTTCATGGGACCGGTGGCAAAAGCAAACATAGAGCCATGTCGAGCCATGTCACATTCCATTGGCTCCTCCCGTCTTGGACACTGGGCCGCCATATGACCCAGTTGTTGGCAGGACCAACAGCGAACCTTACGGGGTTCCCGTTCTCTCTGCCGATTCTCATGAGGGTTTGTCGTTAGGGTGCCCCTAGCGGGGGTGTCAGGCACCCGAGCATACACCATGCGTTCAACTGGTGCCATCTTCGCGCTAGAACGGACCAGCTCTCTGGTAACCGAGGGACTCTCCTGGACCTTTTCTGCACAACTGTAGCGCTCAACAGCTGCAGCCATCTCATCCAGGGACTGAGGCTCGGACTGAGCCACCCATCGGTGAAGCTCCTTGGGTAGTCCATGCAGAAAACAGTCAAGTGCGACTCGCTCTACAATCTGACTGGGTGTCTTTTCCTCAGGTTTCAGCCAATCTTGGAACAAGTGCATCAGGTGGTAGAGCTGCGCACGGGCAGGCTTAGTCTTGTCAAAGCGCCAGTCATGGACACGGTTTGCCCTTAAAGCGACAGACACTCCCAGCCTTGCTAGGATTTCTGCTTTCAGAAGCTTATAATCCCGTGCTGATTCAGGGGCCAAGTCACAGTACGCTTGTTGGGGGTCTGCGGTCAGGAAAGGAGCCAGTACATCTGCCCAGTCTTTATCAGGCAGACCTTCCCTTGCTGCAACCCGCTCAAACATCGCTAGGTATGCTTCCACATTATCTAAGGCCGTCATCTTTTGCAGGGTCCGCTGCACTGCCTTCCGGGGGCCACTCTTTACAGCTGGGTCACCTTTCATCATTTCAGCCTGCTGGGTCACCGCCTTTTGTAATCCCGCTATCTGTTCACTCAGTAAGCGATTTGTTTCCTGTTGTACAGCGACTGTCTGCACCAGGATCTGTTCCTGCCGAGCCTGTGCTTGTACCAGGGCCTGCTGGGCCTCCTGATGGCGGGCCTGCGCTTGCGTATTAGCCAGTACCAGCTGCTTAACCACATCCTCCATGGCTTGTTCAGAAGTTTTCACTGTCTGTGCAGCTTTAACCCAGGACATAGGATTAGACTGGACCCCTCAAACTGCCCGCATTCTCCACCAATTGTAGGGGATCAGGGGGTGAAGAGCTGGCTCAGAGACAGTCCAGTAAAATAAAAATGGCTTTAATCAGCAAAACAGCAAACCAAAAGTAGACATAAGGCCAGACAGACTTGTCTTATCACACGGATGTGCACACCGGCACAGTTCAGCAGCACACAGGCTTATAAGTAACAGTTCATGGCTCCAATCAGAGCTACAGTCTTTATGTGGTTTATAAGCACACCCAGCAAATTCACCATCCAGCAATGGACATTTCCACACAGCGTCCTGCTGTGTCTCTCTCTCCTACTCAAACAGCTCCTCACTGACACTTTCAGCACACCTGATAATAAGCAGGTCTGAAGGGGAAGTACCTGCCTTCTTTGATTAACCCCTTCTTAACCCTGCCCCAGGCTGACCCTCTACACTAGATGTTCCATAGCCAGTACATATAGCAGTGGGGACAACAGACATCCCTGTCGTGGTCCATTGGCTATTGTAATTATATCAGATACATCCCCATTTGCCCGTATTCTCGCAGTAGGACTATGATATAATACCATTAACTTTTCCAGGAGCAGTGGAAGCAGGACCATTGTCTTAATGTCTCCTCAAAGAAACGACATCCCATCATGTCAAAAGCCTTCTCGGCATCAATATCCAGAAGGCAGGTGTCACGTACCTTACAGCGGAGTCCGAAATGACGAGGGTGGCCTCTTGCGCGGTCCCGGTCCTAGCACCCCTGGAGGTGGAGACAGGAACTGCTAGGGCAGCGGAAGGGTGCAGGTGCTTGTAGGCAGGTAATAGCAGATCAGGAACAAGCAAGAGTTGGCAACGGGCTGGCAGAGAGGTACACAAACGGCAGGCAGGCTCGTAGTCGGGGACAAGCAGAGGTCAGTAACAGGCTGGCAGCAAGGTACAAAATCAGAAGACAGAGCCGTAGTCAGAAGTCCAAGCTGGGTGTCAGGGATACCCTGTGGCAGGACAGGCACACGGACGTGCGCGCGTGCGCACACATGTTCCCACGAGAACAGGCCGCACTGGGCAGCGGCGCATGAACGTGCGCAGTGACACACGACAGGCACGCGTGCGCAGGAATGGACAACAATTGCATGTGCACATGCGCCAACTCAACTTGGTGCCAGTTCCCCTTTAAAAGGACAGCAGCTGCTCCAGTGCAGTGCTGTCTGATCTGCAGCTCTACCTGAGTCTGATCCTGTACCTGCTGTTATCTGATCCTGCTACGTTTGACTACTGCTGCCTTCTCCTCTCCTGACCCGGCCTGCCTTGACCCTGCTATTTCTGAACCTGCTGACCTTCTGTTGCCAAATCTCTGCCTGCCTACTGGCCACTCTCTGCCTGCTGTTACTACCTGATTACCTGTGTTTGACCCGGCTTGTCTCACCTGCTTCAGTCTAGTCCTGATCCAGTCTCTGCCTAGATCTAGGGATCGCCGACCTACACCTGGTACCACTGCTGCTACTGCCTCACCAGTCCAGTTCATCAGGTGGATCCTCTCTACTCATCTGTATCAGCTACTACGGATCATACAGGCACTCCTACCTCGCTGCGCTCCTGTACCACTGTTGCAACCCCAGTGGTCCTCGAGCCAGGGCTGTAAGAGAGGTCTCCTTCTACAGTTGGGCTCTGATACCAGGTACGTTACAGTATCAGACAGCCATGACTGAGCCTACAGAAGGAGCCTCACAGATGGAGGAAGTGGGCCGCCACCTCTCAGCCCTTACATGAGGGGTATCTTAAGTTGGAAGGACAAATTCAGGCACTTCCTGTCAGCTCAGCTCCAGTATCCTTCACTACACCCCCACCTGAGCCCAGAGTCCCCATTCCTGAGAAGTTCTCTGGGGAACGCAGCAAGTTTCGGGCCTTCCGCAACGCATGTCACCTGCATTTTTCTTTGCAACCTCGGAATCCACCAAGGTAGGATTTATAATTTCCCTGCTGCAAGGGGATCCTCAAGCCTGGGCTCACCGGTTGCTGGAAGGAGACGACATACAGACGCATACAATGTCATCTTTTTTCGATGCTATGTCTCTATTGTATGATGATCCACTACGCACTTCCACGGCAGAAGCTGCGCTCCATGCACTCCAGCAGGGCCACCGAGCAGCTGAGGACTATATTGCAGACTTTAGATGCTGGAGCGCAGACACCCAGTGGAACAACGCAGCTCTGCGGCACCAGTTCCGCATGGGTTTATCTGAGAAGTTAAAGGATGAACTTGCTCGAGTGGAGATACCTGATACCTTGGAAGGACTTATCAGTCTAGTAATTCAGATTGACCGACGGCTCCGTGAGCGTCAATCAGAGAAAAGCACCCAGCGGAATCACCCTGTATGGATGACACCCAAGATCCCAGTTCAGCTCCCTGTCAATTCAAGTTCTGTCTACCCTGCACCTGCCACTCCCAGGCCCATGCCACTCGGAGTAATGCGACACACATTATTGCCAGAGGAGCGTTCACGCCGCCGGCAGAGGAATCTTTGTCTTTATTGTGTTTATTTATGTTCATGGGTGTCCCGCAAAATTCAGCAGGTTCCTCTCCCACTAACCTCACAATGCTGCCTGCCCAGGCGAACCACCTTACTCTTCCTCTGCTGGTCCAGCTTCCAGGAAAGACTATTCCAGTTAACGCTATTGTGGACTCCGGAGCTTGTAGTTGCTTCGTTGATTTAAATTTTGCCGCTCAGCAACATATTCCCTTGCGGCCAAAAACGCATGGACTATCCGTCTTTTTAGCTGACGGCTCACGTATCAGATCTGGACCAGTAACCCAAGAAACACCTCCTTTGCCTGTTACTTCCTCATCTCAACATAAGGAACTATTGACTCTTGATGCTATCACCTCCCCTTTGTTTCCGGTCATCCTGGGTCTACCTTGGCTCCAGGCCCATAACCCCCAGATCAACTGGGTGTCCGGGGAGATCAAGTTTTCATCATCATATTGTCAAAAGCATTGCCTGCCAGAACCTATAAGCACACCAGAACCCTACTCTGCATGGACTCTGATCAAGATGATCTTCAGTCTGTACCTAAAGCCTATCACCAGTACCTTGATGTCTTCAGCAAACAGGGAGCAGATACCTTGCCGTTTCACCGCTCATATGACTGTCCTATTGACCTCTTACCCGGAGCTGCGATCCCGTTTGGACGTGTATTCCCATTATCAGAACGGGAACAAGAGGCATTGAAAGAATATGTCGATGATAACCTCAAGAAGGGGTTCATCCGCCCATCCACCTCCCCGGCCGGAGCCGGGATATTTTTCGTAACTAAGAAGGATCACTCTCTCCGTCCTTGTGTGGATTATAGGGAGTTAAATAAAATTACGGTAAAGAACCGCTATCCTCTGCCCCTCATGACTGAGTTGTTCCAGAAACTGAGATCTGCACTAATTTTTACTAAACTGGACTTGAGAGGTGCCTATAACCTGATACGCATTCGAAAAGGAGATGAGTGGAAGACGGCCTTTCGTACCAGATTCGGGCACTTCGAGTATCTGGTCATGCCCTTTGGGCTTTGCAACGCCCCGGCCACCTTCCAACATTTACTGGATATCTTCGTAATTGTCTACTTGGACGATATCTTAATCTTCTCTGGGTCCCTTGCTCAACACCGAGAGCATGTCAGCATTGTCCTAGGCCGACTTCGCCAACACAAACTATATGCAAAACCGGAGAAATGTGAATTTGAGCGGCAGAGCATCCAGTTCTTGGGATTAGTAATTTCTACAGCAGGAGTGGAAATGGATCCCCAGAAGGTGTCCGCCATACTGGAGTGGCCGGTACCCACAGACAAGAAGGGGGTACAACGCTTCGTAGGTTTTGAGAACTTTTATAGAAAATTAATTAAGGGGTTCTCTGCCATAATCACCCCAATAACACAACTAACTAAACAAAACCTGCGATTCTGCTGGAACTCCGAGGCGCAGAGCGCCTTCGAAACGCTAAAAAAGCTTTTCACCTCGGCTCCTATCCTCAGCCATCCTGACCCCTTCCTTACCCTATATCCTTGAGGTGGATGCCTCCGAAACAGCAGTGGGGGCGGTTGTCTCCCAACGGCAAGGGGTTAAGGCCTTAATGCACCCTGTGGCCTTCTTTTCACGGAAACTTTCTCCAGCAGAGAGAAATTACGATGTAGGAGATCGTGAACTACTGGCCATCAAAGCAGCACTGGAGGAGTTCAGATATTTGTTGGAGGGCGCTAACCATCCCATACTAATATATACCGACCATAAAAATTTAGAGTACCGTATTTATCGGAGTATAACACGCGCCGGCGTATAACACGCACCCCAAGTTTAGGAGGGAAGGTTAAGGAAAAAAAAAAATTACATTTCAATGCCCATTAATGCAGCCTTCCACTGTCCACCTGCAGCCTTGCACTGTCCACTTGCAGCCTTGCACTGTCCCCCTGCAACCTTCCCCAAAATTGCAGCATGGTATATTTTAAATTTTTACCGCTGCCGCCACTGAGATCTTCGGGTCCTCCCGCCGCCGAGATCTTTGGCTCCTCCCGCCGCCGCCGAGATCTTCGGCTCCTCCCGCCGCCGCGATCTTCGGCTCCTCCCGCTGCCGCGATCTTTAAATCCTCCCGCCGCCGCCATAGACCGAGCCGAGCCAAATGTGTACTCGGCTATTCGGCTCCGCTCGCAGTAACGCCCCTGCCCCGCCTCTTGGCCCGGCTCCTATGATGGACACAACACCGGGCCAATGGCGGGACGTAAAGGCTAGGGAGGCGGGACTGGGCGTGACTGCGAGCAGAGCCGAGTACACAGTACACTCGGCTCTGCTTGTAAATGTCGGCGGGGGCTCCGGATCTGCGGGGTATCAGCGTATAACACGCACCCACGATTTTCCCCTGATTTTAAGGGGAAAAAAATGCGTGAGAACTGCCAAAAGACTGAAGCCACGACAAGCTCGATGGGCTCTATTTTTCACTCGTTTTTCCTTCCATATAACGTACCGACCTGGATCAAAAAACACAAAACCGGACGCTCTATCCCGTATGTACGATGATCCCAAGGACTTATCAACACCAGATACCATCCTACCTACAGGGAACTTCCTACTGTTGCAAACGGATCTCTTGTCTCAAATCAAACAGGCTTCCAGGAACATGCTCAGCCCCCCCGGAGTCATGCTAACCTCTAGAGATGGTCTGCTTTGGAAAGAAAACAAAATTTTTGTTCCTGAGAATGTGCGAGTTGGGGTCTTGAAGATGTTCCATGACCATCCGCTGGCAGGCCATTTTGGCATACATAAGACCCTTGAACTTGTACGACGTACATTTTGGTGGCCTGATCTAGAAACTTTCTGTAAGAAATATGTGAACTCATGCTCTGTTTGCATTCAGAACAAGACAGCAAGAAGTAAGTCCTGGGGCCTGCTGAAACCTCTACCCATTCCTGATAAACCATGGAGGATGATCTCCATGGATTTTATAGTAGAACTTCCACCGGCCGAGGGATGCGCGGCAATCTTTGTAGTAGTGGACCGATTAACCAAGATGGCTCATTTCTTACCCTTAAAGAGTACCCCATCTGCTATGGAGACGGCCCGAGTATTTATTAAGGAGATCGTCAGGTTGCATGGGGTCCCGGCAAACATTACATCTGATCGTAGTGTACAGTTCACCTCACGTTTCTGGAGAGCTTTATGTAAAGCGTTGAAAATTGAGTTGGCATTGTCCTCAGCTTACCATCCCCAAACCAATGGGCAAACAGAAAGGACAAATCAAACGCTCGAACAGTACATCCGTTGTTTCACTTCCTTTACTCAGGATGATTGGGTATCTTTACTACCACTGGCAGAATTTGCCTACAACAACGCCAATCACTCAGCTACAGGTCAATCCCCTTTCTTTTCTAATTATGGTTTCCATTTATCATTTCTGCCTGATTTCATTTCAGAATCTACAGTTCCAGCAGTACAAGATACCATGGATTTCCTCAACCACAACAACAAGATCTTGCAGGAAGCAATGGCCAAAGCACAAGCCGACAACAAGAAGGCTTTTGATAAAAAGAGGAGAGGAGAACTGAACCTGCAGCCGGGTGACCAGGTATGGCTTTCTACAACCAATCTTAAGTTAAAATGTCCGTCTAAAAAGTTGGCACCCAAATTTACTGGTCCCTTCCCGGTGAAGAGGAGGTTAAATGAGGTATCATATGAACTTTCTTTACCTGACTCATTTAAAATTCATCCTATATTTCATGTTTCACTACTAAAACCTGCAGTACCTGATCCCTTCCCTGACAGAGGACCCAAGCCACCGGAACCTGTTCTGATTGATGGGAATGAGGAGTTCGAAGTGGAGGCTACCCTGGACTGCCGGAGAAGGCAAAATCGGGTACAATTTCTGGTCAAATGGAGAGGATATGGCCTGGAGGATAACTCCTGGGAACCCGCATGCAATATCCATGCAAGAAGGTTAGTTCGTGCCTTTTTCCTTGCTCACCCAGAAAAGAAGAGCCTGTTGGGCATCCGGAGGCTGCCCCTTGGGGGGGGGGGCAATGTCAGGGATACCCTGTGGCAGGACAGGCACACGGACGTGCGCGCGTGCGCACACATGTTCCCACGAGAACAGGCCGCACTGGGCAGCGGCGCATGAACGTGCGCAGTGACACACGACAGGCACGCGTGCGCAGGAATGCACAACAGGTGCATGTGCACGCGATCTCAACTTGGTGCCAGTTCCCCTTTAAAAGGACAGCAGCTGCTCCAGTGCAGTGCTGTCTGATCTGCAGCTCTACCCGAGTCTGATCCTGTACCTGCTGCTATCTGATCCTGCTACATTTGACTACTGCTGCCTTCTCCTCTCCTGACCCGGCCTGCCTTGACCCTGCTATTTCTGAACCTGCTGACCTTCTGTTGCCAAATCTCTGCCTGCCTACTGACCACTCTCTGCCTGCTGTTACTACCTGATTACCTGTGTTTAACCCGGCTTGTCTCACCTGCTTCAGTCTAGTCCTGATCCAGTCTCTGCCTAGATCCAGGGATCGCCGACCTACACCTGTTACCACTGCTGCTACTGCCTCACCAGTCCAGTTCATCAGGTGGATCCTCTCTACTCATCTGTATCAGCTACTACGGATCATACAGGCACTCCTACCTCGCTGCGCTCCTGTACCACTGTTGCAACCCCAGTGGTCCTCGAGCCAGGGCTGTAAGAGAGGTCTCCTTCTACAGTTGGGCTCTGATACCAGGTACGTTACACTGGGATTAGTGCAGGTAAACAGAGGCAGTCAAGGTTGCAGGGATAATCCAAGAGAGTAGTCAGGGAGAGATGGGTGTTCAGGATCAGGATAAGTCAAGCAGGTATACAGGAACAAGCTGAGAAAATCCAGCACTGACAATATGTGGCTCCTTGTTTAAATAGGGCGACGTGATTCCTTGGCGTGCGCGCATGCACATGCATACCAGTGCAATGGATGTGCCTAGTGCGCATATCTGTTCCGGTGGATGCGCCAGTGCGCATGTCTGTTCCGGTGGATGCGCATATCGGTTCTGGTGGATGTGCCAGTGTGCACATCTGTTCCGATGGATGCACCAATGCGCATATCTGTTCAGGTGGATGCGCCAGTGCGCGTGCTGGATCCGGGACTTGCTTGTTCTCTCTTGCGACTTGGCGTTCGCATTGGAGGGACGGAGATTGGTGGTTAGTACACGGGAACGAGCGTTTGCTATGGAGGTTCCCTGACAGCAGGATGGGATGACGTGTCTTCGGGCATCTTCCACAAGTGTCAGTGTCTTTAGAGTATTGTCTCTTGCCTCTCGATCCAAATGTATATATGTCGGAAGTATCAGGGTGAGTCTATTTGTCAAAGATATTGGTCGATAGTTTCTGCAAATAGTATGATCTTTCTCGGGTTTAGGTATAAGAGAAATATATGCCTGCATTCCGTGTGGGACAAAGGGTTGGGAGGCTGTCACTGAATTAAAGGTCCGTTTCATGATTGGGGTTAGCAGATCTTTACATTTCTAGTAGAACCAAGGAGTAAAGCCATCTGGGCCAGGGCTCTTCCCAAACTGTCCTTTTTTAAGTAAAACACATAGCCAAGTATTTGGCAAAAACAAAATTCTTTATTCAATAGGAAGCACAAGGTCATATCAAAATCAAGAGGAAGGCAACAATGGAGAAACAGTTGGAATTGGTGAAGCGTTTGTACCCCAGGCCAACAAATGTGTGTTGTCTGATTTTCCGATCGTGTGTACACAAGTCTGTCGGACAAAAGTCCAAAATACAAACGCATACTTGGAAGCAAGGACAAGCCGGAAGCGTTCGGTCTTGTTAAACTAGCATCCGTAATGGAGATATCACATTCGTGACGTGGCAAATTATGAAATCTCTCAATGCAGTGCATTCTCTTCTTCTTTATAATGGTATAATAATGAATCTGCTTTGCTGGTGATATTCCCAGAGTTCTGACAAACATATTTATTTTTTCTAGTGATCTGCAGAATACATTTTTTTGTAGTGATCTCCAGAATAATATTTATTTTATTTTTTGTGTCAAGTTACAACACTTTTATTATCTCATATTTTTTAACCTCAAAAGATACAACTATGTTGGTGTCCCTTGTTAATTTGACATTGTATTTTAGAAATGCACCTGCCTACTCAAAAACAAACTTCAATACCGGGCCATAGTAAAATGACATCCTCTAATTTGTGGGGGGATATCTGAATAATGCCTGCAGCTACAGGCATCATTCAGATATCATTCTTTCCAGCCGGCGATTCTGTGCACGATAAGAATGATCATAGCAGCAGTTCCACCGCTTGATCATTCTTATAGGTGACGGGAGGGGACTTTCCCCTCCCACCGCCATCCGGTGCTTCTCTGGGCTATCCCGTGCCATCAGGGGCCCGGACAAAAAATTGGCCAGCGCCGGATGACAACGATAGAGATTTCCGTTATTTTCTCTATCTCATGCTTTCCAGCCAGGGAGAGAGTTGTGGGGTCTTATTGACCCCGCATCTCTCCATAAAGTGGACCTGTCACAATAGATTCCTATTACAAGGGATGTTTACATTCCTTGTAATAGGAATAAAAGTGATCAAAAAAAAAAATTTAAGTAAAATAAAAAATTTAAATTGCCCCTGTCCCCGGTAGTTTGCGCTCAGAAGCGAACACAAACGCAAGTCCCGCCCACATATGTAAACGCTGTTCAAACCACACATGTGAGGTATCGCCGCATGCATTAGAGCGCAAGCAACAATTCTAGTACTATACATCCTCTGTAACTCTAAACTGGTAACCTGTAAAAATGTTCACAGCGTCGCCTATGGAGATTTCTAAGTACCAAAGTTTGGTGCGTGCAATTTTAAAGCGTGACATGTTAGGTATCCATTTACTCGGCGTAACATCATCTTTTACATTATAAAAAATTTTGTTTTGTTATTTTTTAATTCATGAAACCTTTTTTTTTTTTCAAAAAAAGGCGTTTGAAAAATGATTGCGCAAATAGCACGTGAGATAAAAAGTTGCAATGACAGCTATTTTATTCCCTAGGGTGTCTGCTAAAAAAACAAATATAATATTTGTAAAAAACAACATTTTTTATTCAATAGGGAGCGCAAGGTCATATCAAAATAAAGAGGAAGGCAACGATGGAGAAACAGTTGGAATTGGTGAAGCGTTTGTACCCCAGAGCAGACATCAATTATTTGACTGTCAAAATTTGTAACCTGAGGAGTCCATTTAATAGGGAGCACAATACGGTCCAGGACTCCGAGAGACTTAAGGCCCCTACACACGATCTGACTTTCCGACGGGAAATGTTGGATGTGAGGTTGTTGGTGGTATGTCAGACAGTGATATTCACAGAGTTCTGACAAGCGTATTTTTTTTTCTAGTGGTCATCAGAATAAAAAAAATTTCTTGTGATCTCCAGAATAATATTGTTTTTTTTTTTGTGTTAAGTTACCACAACACCATAACTAGCTCGAATTATTTAACTTCAAAGATACAACTATGTTGGTGTCCCTTGTTAATTTGACATTGTATTTTTGAATAATATTTTTTTTCTTGGGATCTCCAGAAATATCAATTTTTTTCTAGTGAATGAATGAATGAATGAATGATTTGTATAGCGCTACAACTGCGAACTGAATCGACTCAAGGCGCTTGTCTGCTCTTGTTGGGATGCCATGTTTAGAAGAGGTGGGTCTTGAGTTTTTTCCTGAAGGCCTGATGGTTTTCTTCCAAGCGGATGTTGTTCGGTAGAGCATTCCATAGCCAGGGTCCCTGTACTGCGAATCTTCGTTCTCCCTTCGATTTGTATCGGGCTTTGGGGATGAGAAGGCGATTTTGGTTTGTTGATCGAAGCCTGCGATTTGGTATGTATTTTTCTATTTTCTCACAAAGGTATTGAGGCGCATTTCCTTGTGTACATTTGTGGGTGAGGCAGAGGGTCTTGAATGTGATCCTGTCTTTTACCTTGAGCCAATGGAGGATCCTTAGGGATGGGGAGATGGATTCCCAGGGTTTCTTTCCGGTGACTAATCTTGCTGCTGTGTTTTGGACAATTTGAAGGCGCGCAATCTGGTAATCCGGTAATCCTATGTACAGGGAGTTTGCATAGTCGAGACGCGAATTGATGATCATTCCTACTGCTACCGCTTTTTCCTTTTCCGGGATGAAGGGGATGAGTCTGCGTAGCATGCGAAGGAGATGGTGGGATCCGCTGATTACGTATCCTATTTGTGCCTCCATGGTCATCTCTGAATCAAAGATTACTCCGAGGCTTTTGGCTTTGTTGCTTGGAAGGATGGTCTGTCCCAGGATGGTTGGTGGTGTCCAAGGGGTCTTAGTATTTTTCCTTGAGTTTGCGTCGAGGAGCAGTAGTTCTGTTTTTGATCCATTTAGTTTGAGGGAGCTAGTGGTCATCCAGTCATCTATCAATGTAAGACATTTTCCTAGTTCCTGGTATTGGTCTTTTTGTCTGGTGATCCGGAAATACAGTTGAGTGTCGTCCGCGTATGAGTGGAAGCACAGATCCAATTTGCTAATAATTTTGAAGAGTGGCCGGATGTAAATGTTGAACAGTACTGGTGACAATGGTGATCCTTGAGGGACTCCATAAGTGATTGCCCGGGTTTCCGATGTGAAGGCTCCTAGCTTCACTGTCTGTGACCGGTTTCCTAAGAAGGAAGCGAACCATGGCAGATCTCCATCTAACTCCTGACACTTCCTTGAGGCGGATGAGAAGTGTGTTGTGGTCCACTGTGTCGAATGCCGCACTAAGGTCCAGCAGTACCAGAAGACACGATTCTCCATCATCTGCTGCTTCTAGGGCATCATCCCATATTTTCAGAAGTGCAGTTTCTGTGCCATGGCCTGGGCGGAAGCCCAATTTGTAGTGGGTCCAGGAGCTTGTGTGTGTCCAGATGAAGTTGAAGCTGTTGTACTACTGCTTTCTCCATGATCTTGGAAATGGTGTTCAGGCTTGTTACCGGTCTGCGATTGTTCGGATCCTTGGGGGTCGAGGTTGGGTTTCTTTAGCAATGGTTTGACGATGCCTTGCTTGAGGGAATTCGGAACCAATCCTTCTTTGAACGACTGATTTACTAGGTGTGTAATAGCGGGGGCCAGAATGTCGGAGCATTCTTTGAAGAGTTTTGTGGGGATGATGTCGTTTGGCGATGTGCTGTCTCAGAGGCTCTTGATGACATTTTTGGTTTCATCCGCGGTAATCGGGTTAAGTGAAAAATGTGGTGCTTTTGTGCTGTGGATGTAAAATTCCTTACCTGGGTTGAGTTGAGTAGAGTTGGTTGTTATTTTTTTTTTGTTGAATTATTTTCTGAATGTTGTCTATTTTGTTGATGAAAAAAATCGGATAATTTGTTGCAGTATTCTTGAGTTTCGTTTCCTAGGGGCTCAAGGCAGGTGGGGTTCATAGTCTGGGCGACTAGTTTGAAAAGTTCCCGTGGTCGGTTGACGGCTTTTGAGAGGGTGTTTGAGACATGTTCTTTTTTTGCTGTGAAAATTGCTTTATGATGATATCTCTTGTTGAGTATTCTGTAGTTTGTGTGATTTTCCTTTGTGGTGTTTCTTCTCCAGGCTCTTTCTGCTCTTCTGTGTTCTCGTTTCAGTTGAGTAAGCGTGCCATTAAACCATCCAGAATTTTTGTTGCGGATGGGTGCTCGATGTTTCGGGGCGACTGCATCTGCTGTTTGTAGAAGTGCCTTGTTTATGAAGCTGAGTGTTCGTTCTGTTGAGTGGTTTTGATTTAGTGTAGCCATTTTGTATGTAGTGTGGTTTTGAAGATTTCCGAGTGTAGTTTCTTCTGTGATCTATTTCAGTGTGTTGTTGCCGCCGGGTTTGGTTTTTGCAGGAAGATGTTGGTGGCGATCTCAAATTTGATAGCGTGGTGGTCTGACCATCTTAGCGCTATGTTGTATCGAATGCTGATGTCCGTATTTTGCTTGAAGATGAGGTCCAGGATGTGACCTGACCCATGTGTGGGAGCCTTTACTAGTTGTTGAAGCCCTAGGTCTTCTAGTTGATTGATGCAGGTGGTGGCGATGGGGTCTTCGGTGGAGTTCGCCCAGAGGTTGAAATCTCAGAGTATCAGAAACTTGTTGTTTTTCAGGGTGTGTGCCGAGATGAATTCCGTGAGTGGTATCGGTAGATTTGTCTTTGGTCCTGGTGGTCTGTAGCATAGCAGCATGTGGATGGTTTCTTGTGGTGTGGTTTGCATCTGTAGAGTTTGCATCCATAAAAGTTGCTGTGTTCTGTACCGTAGGTTTGACGAGCGCTAGATGAGCTTTGAAGATCACTGCTAGGCCTCCTCCTTTTTTTCCTTTCCTATGCTCGGTTAGGATCCTGTAGTTTTCTGGCACTAATTCTGTTAGGATGGTGTTGCAGTCGGGTGTTAGCCAGCTTTCCGTGATGAAGAGGCAATCTATGTTGTTTTGTGTGATGAAGTCATGGATTTCGTGCCTGTGCTTGACCGCCGATCTGGTGTTAATCAAGGCGCATGCTAACTGTTGCGGTTGAGTTGTAGTCTTCTTATGTTTGATCGTTGCTTGTGGATCGATCCTTAGTAGTCGTTCTTTTTGTAATATTTTTTGAATGTCGGTCGGTAGAGTTGCAGTCAAATTTCTTAGTCTGCGGAGGGACTCTGCTGAGTATTTGAAATTGCACATGTTGAGGTGCTCCAAAAATTTTCCCTGCTGTGGACGAGATGATGCTGTTGAGGCGGTAACGGTCTTGCACAAGCTGGTTGAAGATGTTGCGGATCTGTGGGAAACCCTGTAGACCTACACCCTCCCTCCCGTTGATCCAGAGGAAGGCGAAAAACCCCTACTAGCGCGGCCAATTGCTATTGCAGAGGAAAAAATTCCTTCCTGACCCCCTGATCTCCATAATAATAATTTTTTTCTAGTGATCTCCAGAATATTTTTTTTCTAGTGATCTCTACAATAATAAAAAAATTCTAGCGATCAAGAATAATATATTTTTTCTAGTGATCTCTAGAATAATATTGTTTTTTTTTGTGTCAAGTTACCACAACACCATTATTGTCTCATATTTTTTAACCTTTAAAGATACAACTATGTTCGTGTCCCTTGTTAGTTTGACATTGTATTTTAGAAATGTACCTGCCTACTCACAAACTAATTTTTTTTAAGTAAAACACATAGCCAAGTATTTGTCAAAAACAAAATTTTTATTCAATAGGGAGCACAAGGTCATATCAAAATAAAGAGGAAGGCAACGATGGAGAAACAGTTGGAATTGGTGAAGCGTTTGTACCCCAGGGCAGACATTTACTTGACTGTCAAAATTGGTAACCTGTGGAGTCCATTTAATAGGGAGCACAATACGGTCCAAGACTCCGAGAGACTTAAGGCCTGTACACACGATCGAACTTTGACGGGAAATGTTGGATGTGAGGTTGTTGGCGGTAAGTCAGACGGTGATATTCACAGAGTTCTGACAAGCGTATTTTTTTTTCTAGTGGTCATCAGTAGGGATGGGGCCGGTGTTCGATTCAAACCCATGTTCTAATCGAACATCGGGCGTTCGCCCGCTCGGCGAGCCCAAAACTATTTGGGCCGCTCGCATCAAATTCGTGTGATGCGAGCGGCCCGCAATGCACTGCGCCAGTCGCAGTGCATTGCTGGCTGATGATTGGCCAAGCATGCACTGTGACCCGCATGCTTGGCCAATCATAGAGCCAGCGGCAGGAGAGCAATAATTGGCCACAGGCAGGATGTTTGTGGGCAATTATAGCTTAGGGGTTTAGTACATGCCCCACATTATAAAAGGCCGCCGCGCCGGCAGCCTCGTATATTGTGTTCCAGTCATCCAGTGTCAGTGTTATGTGCTGCTGACTGCTGAGCTGACATTATGTGCTGTGATTCTGGGGATTAGTGTGTGCGTGCTGTTAGTACAGCATTGCAGTATCACATCTGGGGGGTGTCTATAGTATGCCTGTGAAGGGGCGCATGTTTCCTGTGCTTAGAACTGTCCCTGCACAAAGTGTCATTTTTGCAGGAAAAAAAGCTATTTAAAATCACTCGCGGCTAATGAATTGACGGCTCCCGTAACACAGAGAACAGTCATTCATTGAAAGTCATTGATTAAAAAAAAAAAAAAAGCGTGGCGGTCCCCCCAAATTCAATAACCAGGCCCTTTAGGTCTGCTATGGATATTAAGGGAAACCCCAGCCAAAAAATAAAAAATGGCGTGGGGTCCCCCTCAAAATCCAAACCAGACCCTTATCCGAGCACGCAACCTGGCAGGCCGCAGGAAAAGAGGGGGGACGAGAGTGGCCCCCCCTCCCTCCTGAACCGTACCAGGCCACATGCCCTCAACATTGGGAGGGTGCTTAATGAGGACAAGGGCCTCTTCCCCACAACCCTGGCCATTGGTTGTGGGGGTCTGCGGGCAGGGGCTTATCGGAATCTGGAAGCCCCCTTTAACAAGGGGACCCCCAGATCCCGCCCCCCCCCGTGTGAAATGGTAAGGGGGGTACCCCTACCATTTCACCAAAAAAGTGTCAAAAATTGTAAAAATTACAGGAGACGGTCTTTGACAATTCCTTTATTAAAATCTTCTTTCTTCTGGTCTTCCTTCTTCCTTTCTTTAGCCTTCGGTTTCTTCATCTTCTCCTTCCGGCATCTTCTTCCATCTTCTTCTTCCATCATCTTCTTCCTCCGATTCGCTTCTTCTTGCTCTGGTCTTCTCGTCCGGCATCTTCTTCCATGGCGTCGGCGTCTCTTCTGGGCCGCACAATGGGAGGCTCCCGCTGTGTGAGGCTTTGCTGCGTCTGACAGGTCTTTTATAACGGAGGGCGGGGCCACCTGGTAACCCCGCCCCCTCTGACGCACGGGGACGTCATGGGGAAATTCCTATGGCTTTCCCCATGACATCAGAGGGGGCGGGGTCACCAGGTGGCCCGCCCTCAGTTATAAAAGACCTGTCAGACGCAGCAAAGCCTCACACAGCGGGAGCCTCCCATTGCACGGAGCGGCCCAGAAGAGAGACCGACGCCATGGAAGAAGATGCCGGACGAGAAGACCAGAGCAAGAAGAAGCGGATCGGAGGAAGAAGATGGAAGAAGAAGATGGAAGAAGATGTCGGAAGGAGAAGATGAAGAAACCAAAAAAGGATGAAGAAAGGAAGAAGGAAGACCAGAAGAAAGAAGATTTTAATAAAGGAATTGTCAAAGACCGTCTCCTGTCATTTTTACAATTTTTGACACTTTTTTGGTGAAATAGTAGGGGTACTTTTGTACCCCCTTACCATTTCACACAGGGGGGGCGGGATCTGGGGGCCCCCTTGTTAAAGGGGGCTTTCAGATTCCGATAAGCCCCCCGCCTGCAGACCCCCACAACCAATGGCCAGGGTTGTGGGGAAGAGGCCCTTGTCCTCATCAACATGGGGACAAGGTTCTTTGGGAGGGTGCTTTGGGATCCCCCCCATTGTTGAGGGCATGTGGTCTGGTACGGTTCAGGAGGGAGGGGGGGGCGCTCTCGTCCCCCCCCCCCCCTTTTCCTGCAGCCTGCCAGGTTGCGTGCTCGGATAAGGGTCTGGTATGGATTTTGAGGGGAACCCCACGCCTTTTTTTTTTTTTTTTTGCCGGGGTTCCCCTTAATATCCATAGCAGACCTGAAGGGCCTGGTTATTGAATTTGGGGGGACATCCACGCTTTTTTTTTGTGTTATTTTTATTTTTTATCAATGACTTTTTTTTTTATCAATGACTTTCAATGAATGACTGTTCTCTGTGTTACGGGAGCCGACAATTCATTAGCCGCGAGTGATTTTAAATAGCTTTTTTTCCTGTAAAAATGTCACTTTGTGCAGGGACAGTTCTAAGCACAGGAAACATGCGTCCCTTCACAGGCATACTATAGACACCCCCCAGGTACGTAATTTAAAGGAATATTACACTTTTATTGTTTTCAATTTAAGCATTATTAAAAATCACTGCTCCTGAAAAAACGTCCGTTTTTAAAAAAAAAATGTTACATCAATACATGTCCCCTGGGGCAATATATGACAATAACATGCATATTAGCCTTTAAAATTAGCACTTTTGATTTCGAACGTTCGCATCCATTGTAACTTATAGGGTTCTTATGTTCGCACAGACTTTAGGTCCGTTCGCGGGTTCTGGTTTGAACCGAAGCCGGGGGTGTTCGGCTTATCCCTAGTCATCAGAATAAATATTTTTCTTCTAGTGATCTCCAGAATAATACTTTTTTTCTAGTGATCTCCGCAATAATAAAAAAAAAAAATACAAACTATGTTGGTGTCCCTTATTAATTTGACATTGTATTTTTGAAATGTACCTGCCTACTCACAAACAAACTGTCCTTTTTTAAGCACTTCAATACCCAACCATAGTCAAATGACACCCACAGATGGGATCTCCCACACTGGGTGGGCGTCGTATGACATCCTTGGCTTTCCGCCGCTACTGCAGACCCCCGAGGGGCCCGCAGAGCAGCGATCGGGGATCCGGTTTTTACTGCACATGCGCAAGATGGAGAGGTGCATGCTGGTTACCCAGCATGCTCCTCTCTCCAGAAAACCCGGAAGATAAATCAACTGGGCTTCACATGCCCATACCTAACATGGAAACAGCCACAAGATCGCTGGCAAGATTTTAAAATAGATTAATGACCCGATCTTTAATAGATTATAAGTGTTCCTGCATATATAGTAGATGAATTTTCAGATAGGAAAAAAAAAAAAAAATAATGGCCGGATCAATCCTACTACACTGTAAAAACTGGGTAACCAGCATGCACCTCTCCATCTTGCGCATGTGCAGTAAAATGGTGCTCGTATCGTCGTTAGAGTGTATAGTTGCCATAACAACGGGCGGCAATGGAGTAAGAGCCCTCCCTGTTATGACAATGAAGATAAACCTATGGAGATAATAAAACAAAGAAATGCCTAACCTTCCAAGCATTGTGTTTCCAGCGCTTGGATAAGGTGTTTTTTTTTACATGCATTTAGAAATATAGCATTTATTTAAAAGAGATTACATACACACACACACACACACACACACACACACACACACACACACACACACACACACACAGTGTTGTTCCTGGGTGATTAGATTCAAGTGGTGCATGCAATTTTCCAGAAACGTGCCACTCCAGACTTGCGTTTTTAGGGCATGGCAGTCCACTTTTATTTAAAGGAAACGAAAAGTTCAAACAAACAGAAATCTTCCCTCGCAGGGGGTTCCACCATCACTGTATAAACAATCGATAGCCTCCTGGCTTACTCACTGTCAGCTTTGTGCTGCTTTAGTCACAGGCTACACCTGCCTGCTTCAGACGTACACACAGACTGTCACAGTCTTAAGCCCCATACACACGGTCGGATTTTCCGATGGATTCTGTCCTATCAGACAATGTTGTCGGAAATTCCGACCGTGTGTAGGCACCATCGGACAGTTTCCATCGGATTGTCTGACGGACAAAGTCCTATCTCCTGCTGGATAGATTTTTTGACAACAAAGTCCGATCACACCAAATCCGATCGTGTGTAGCGAATTCCGACGGACAAAGTGCCACGCATGCTCAGATCACATTACAAGACCAAAGCTATTGGCTACTAGCCTCTACGTAGTCCCGTCGTAGGCAACAAACGTCACCACGTTCAGAATGATCGGATTTTCCGACAACTTTGTCCGACCGTGTGTACGCAAAACCAACATCGGACAAAGTACGACGGACATGATCCGACGGACCTGGTCCTCGGATAATCCGCGCGTGTGTATGGGGCTTAAGGCTGCATTCACACCTGAGCGTTTTGTCGCCTGAAGCTACAAAACGCTAGAGGGGAAAAAATACATTATTCTCTATGGAGATGGTTCACATCTCCACTCCAAAACGCCTGAAGCCCTACGCCTGAAGCTCAAACAAGTTCCGGACCCTTTTTTTGTTGCACGAATTGGGCAGATTTGGCCTTTTTTATTCTTTTTACATTGGTGACCTTTTGCTCTGCACAAAATTTGCGGCAAAACACGCGAATCGCGGTAAAAACGCCACAAAAATGCAGCAATTTGCGCGATTTTCTGCCTGAAAAGCTACGCTCAGGTGTGAATGCAGCCTTAGGCTCTGAGACCTCCTGTCTCTTTCTCCTGGAACCCTCCCGACCTCCTGGCCAGACTTCCTGTCTGCTGGGCGGACCCGTCTCCAAGTCTGTGCACTGACTTCTCTTCCTGGGATGTTTATGGGATGTTTATGAACCCAGCCCACAGGTGTGCAATTAGTATTCCTGCCAAAATCAGGTATACATTGCTCATATGCACCTGTGACATGGGGCCGCACCTCCACATATCCTCCCCCCCTGTTTCGCATCGGAGGGAGAAATACAAAACCCTTCTTCCTAAAGGGGCACTCCACCCAACTTTTTCTGGGTATGCTTCCATGTGGACTTCTTCCTAATTTTTGGGAGCTTACATTTCTTCTCACCTCCCCCAGATCTACTCTGCCAAAACTGTAGGGGTCCTACTTTGACATCTGTCCCAACTTTACCCAGCACTTGTTGGGTTTCAGGTTCGCTGATACCTGCGTGGTTACCCCTGGCAACCGCTTTCTCAAAATTACCCAGTTCAAAACTACCAGGAACTCTGGTCCCATCGCTTGCTAGGACAGTGTCTGAGGAGGGACCGCACACAGGGAAGCAGTTACTCTCTACCTTCCCACAGTTTCACATCGCCCCCTGTTGTCCAACACTCCATCAGCGACTGTTCTTGCACAACACTTTTTTCCACACAAGTTTTCACCATTACTATTACCGCTGGTATTTTCGATACCTCTGCCTTGTCTAACAGCGCTCCAGAGTGCTTGTCATACACAATCTTTGTATGAAGCAATCCAGCACTCTGTGAGACAACTTTCCACATCAATACAAAACATTGCATTAAACGATTCAAGTATTTGCGATTTCTGCACAGTACAGCCTGCAATATCCAGCTCCAATCAGTCATACCCCATGGTACCAGTTCTCCAAATACAGGAGGAGAGGATGGCAGGATATACACTGGCTGTACACTCCATGATGCTAACATTTCATTAAACATGTCTGTCACAAAATACACATTTTCTCTTTTTATCATTGTGGACACAATTTCCGCTGTGCGTTTACACTCGCTGGGACCTGCAGTCATGAGAGGATTGGTCTCTGCAACAAACCAGTGCATCTTGGCCTATAGGCTGTTCTGCAGACACCTCTCCTGGCACAGCAGCCATAGCATCCACTACTCTTTTAGCCACAAAAGCTTCTTCCAGCATTGCTCTTAGTCTCTTGGCCAAATCATCCCAGTAGGTATTGCTCTGTTGGACTACATCATCCCAATGAGACCTAGACAGACCAAGAGGCTCAACAGCATCTGAAACACTGTTCTTGTTAGTTTTACACTTCTCAATAGGGATGAGCCGAACACCCCCGGGTTCGGTTCGCACCAGAACCCGCGAACGGACCTAAAGTTTGTGTGAACATTAGAACCCTATTAATTACAATGGATGCGAACGTTTGAAATCAAAAGTGCTTATTTTAAAGGCTAATATGCATGTTATTGTCATAAAAAGTGTTTGGGGACCTGGGTCCTGCCCCAGGGGACATGTATAAATGCAAATTTTTTTTTTTTTAAACGGCTGTTTTTTCAGGAGCAGTGATTTTAATAATGCTTAAAGTGAAACAATAAAAGTGTAATATTCCTTTAAATATCGTACCTGGAGGGTGTCTATAGTACGCCTGTGAAGGGGTGCATTTTTTCCGTGCTTAGAACTGTCCCTGCACAAAGTGTAATTTTTGCAAGAAAAAAAAGCTATTTAAAAATCACTCGCGGCTAATGAATTGACGGCTCCCATAACACAGAACAGTCATTCATTGAAAGTCATTGATAAAAGAAAAAAAAAAAAAAGCCAAAATTCAATTACCAGGCCCTTAAGGTCTGCTATGGATATTAAGGGGAACCCATGGCCAAAAAAAAAAAAAAAAAAAAATGGCGTGGGGTCCCCCTCAAAATCCATACCAGACCCTTATCCGAGCACGCAACCTGGCAGGCCGCAGGAAAAGAGGGGGGGGGGGAGATGAGAGCGGCCCCCCCTCCCTCCTGAACCGTACCAGGCCACATGCCCTCAACATTGGGAGGGTGCTTTGGGGTCCTCCCCCAATGCACCTTGTCCCCATGTTGATGACGACAAGGGCCTCGTCCCCACAACCCTGGCCATTGGTTGTGGGGGTCTGCGGGCTTATCAGAATCTGGAAGCCCCCCTTTAACAAGGGGACCCCCAGATCCTGGCCCCCCCATGTGAAATGGTAAGGGGGTACAAAAGTACCCCTACCATGTCACCAAAATTTTTTAAAAATGACAGGAGACGGTCTTTGACAATTCCTTTATTAAAATCTTCTTTCTTCTGGTCTTCCTTCTTCCTTCGGTTTCTTCATCTTCTCCTTCCGGCATCTTCTTCCATCTTCTTCTTCCTCCGATCTGCTTCTTCTTGCTCTGGTCTTCTCGTCCGGCATCTTCTTCCATGGCGTCGGTGTCTCTTCTGGGCCACTCCGCGCAATGGGAGGCTGCCGCTGTGTGAGGCTTCGCTGCGTCCGACAGGTGTCAGGTCACCTGAGACCAGGTGACAGGTGCACTCAGTAGGAATTGGAAGTGCACCGCTAGGTAGTGGACCTTAGGACTGACTGCTGCGGATTGTACCCAGGGAGATTCAGAACACAGGTCTACTGGATCACTGACACAGATCCCAGTGCGAGCTAGAGCAGAGATTCCCCAGGGCGCGGAGTCTAAGAGCCAGCAGGTGTTCACCAGAGCCTCTAGTGGTGAGGATGGACTTCGCTGCAGTCTGGCTCCAGGTCGCGACCCCCAGGGTCTCACAGCTCACGCTCACAGTAGACTACAGGAGAAGGAAGCAGCAGGCTGGAACGACAAGGATAGTAAGGGAATAAGGCAGAGGTCAGGGTAAACAGGAACAACAGAGTACACGCCAAAGGTTCAGGGTCACAGGCAGACAGGGATGGTCGGGGACATGCCAAAGGGTCAAGATCACAAGCAGACAGGAATAGTTGAGAACACGCCAAGGTCGGTAACAGAGACAAACATAGAGCACACGACAAGCAGGAACCAGGAAGCCGAACACACCACGGATACACAATGGTTGATCAGCACCACTGGCTTGCAGTGCACAGGTTAATATAGGGTTCCCTGATGGGGCCTGGGGTGGAGCCATGCTTAGAGGAGAGGTTATAAAACCCACCAGGTGAGAGTGGCTGGCCTCTTAGTTGGAACACATGAGGAGAGGTAAGCAAACAGGGAAAGATTACTGCATAACCATGACAACAGGTCTTTTATAACGGAGGGTGGGGCCACCTGGTGACCCCGCCCCCCTCTGACATCATGGGGAAAGCCATAGGGAATTCCCCATGACGTCCCCGTGCGTCAGAGGGGGTGGGGTTACCAGGTGGCCCCGCCCTCCATTATAAAAGACCTGTCAGACGCAGCGAACCCTCACACACCGGCAGCCTCCCATTGCGCAGAGTGGCCCAGAAGAGACATCGACGCCGTGGAAGAAGATGCCGGACGAGAAGACCAGAGCAAGAAGAAGCGGATCAGAGGAAGAAGAAGATGGAAGAAGATGCCGGAAGGAGAAGATGAAGAAACCGAAGGATGAAGAAAGGAAGAAGAAGATTTTAATAAAGGAATTGTCAAAGACCGTCTGTCATTTTTACAATTTTTGACACTTTTTTGGTGAAATAGTAGGGGTACTTTCGTACCCCCTTACCATTTCACACAGGGGGGGGCCGGGATCTGGGGGCCCCTTGTTAAAAGGGGCTTCCAGATTCCGATAAGCCCCCGCCCGCAGAGCCCCACAACCAATGGCCATGGTTGTGGGGAAGAGGCCCTTGTCCTCATCAACATGGGGACAAGGTGCTTTGGGAGGGTGCTTTGGGGTCCCCCCCAATGCTGAGGGCATGTGGTCTGGTACGGTTCAGGAGGAAGCTCTCATCCCCCCCCTCTTTTCCTGCAGCCTGCCAAGTTGCGTGCTCGGATAAGAGTCTGGTATGGATTTTGAGGGGAACCCCATGCCATTTATTTTTTTTGGCCGGGGTTCCCCTTAATATCCATAGCAGACCTGAAGGGCCTGGTAATTGAATTTGGGGGACCCCCACGCTTTTTTTTTTTTTTAAATTTTTTTTATCAATGATTTTTTTTTTATCAATGACTTTCAATGAATGACTGTTCTCTGTGTTACGGGAGCCGTCAATTCATTAGCCGTAAGTGATTTTAAATAGCTTTTTTTCCTGCAAAAATGACACTTTGTGCAGGGACAGTTCTAAGCACGGGAAACATGCGCCCCTTCACAGGCATACTATAGACACCCCCCAGATGTGATACTGCAATGCTGTACTAACAGCATGCACACACTAATCCCCAGAATCACAGCAGATAATGTCAGCAGTCAGCAGCACATAATATCAGTGACACTGGAACACAATATACGAGGCCGCCGGCGTGGCGGCCTTATATAATGTGGGGCGTGTACTAAACCCCCTGAGCTATAATTGGCCACAGGCATCCTGCCTGTGGCCAATTATTGCTCTCCTCGCCGCTGGCTCTATGATTGGCCAAGCATGCGGGGTCACAGTGCATGCTTGGCCAATCATCAGCCAGCAATGCACTGTGACTGGCACTGGGCTCGCCGAACAGGCGGACGCCCGATTCGAACATGGGTTTGAATCGAACACCTGGCCCATCCCTACTTCACAACATTAAACACATCACTTTGTTTTACCATGCATTGTGGCAACACATTTTTAACCACACCATGTTGCTGTACCCCACCCTCATCAGCATGAGCAGATGGAGTTACATTGCAGACCGCAAGCTTTTTAAGTTTAACACTTGCCTCCACACTGAACAGGGCACTGCAGCAAGGCAAGTCCTTTTTAGCACAAACAGGGGATCTCCCATTTGGGGGTCACTATCACTCCCGTGTGCACAATGTGTCACAATGAGTCTTTCTCACCCAGTCTGCAGACTTGGAATCCTAGGCGTTGCTACCGGCAACCGCTCTCCTCTTGAACTTCCACTGTTGCTTTCTCCTGCTGTATTTCCCCATGCAGTTACCGGGTGAAATGAAAGACTCTCAGGCTTCCCAGCCCTCTTTGTGGGAACAGTGAGCCACCTCTTCATAGGAGCCCCACCATCCAGATGACACTTCACTGGTTGCTATGGGAGACTGCATTCTCCCTGCAGAGGTTCTCCTGTAACTGTAACAATCCTCTTGAGCCCACCAGCCAGGACTCTCATCAGGATCATTCCACCATTTGCCATAGGTCTCACGACCGACCTTGCCTTTGTTGCTACGGGCAACAACACGCATCTTTGCAGCAATAGATGCATAGTTCCTTCAAAAAAAAAAATTTGCGTACTGTCTCCTTACAGCTGAGACACAGCACCCATCACTTTGCTTCATACAGCAACAGCAATACACACAGTCTCTGACACTCACGGTTTCTGGCATGCGAGGACCTGGACCAACACCATTCGTGCCCAATGCCAATTTCTCCACCAGTTGTGATGATCCGGGGTGATTAGATTCAAGTGGTGCATGCAATTTTCCAGAAACGTGCCACTCCAGACTTGCGTTTTTAGGGCATGGCAGCCCAATTTTATTTAAAAGGAGACAAAAAAGTTTAAACAAGCAGTAATCTTCCCTCGCAGGGGGTTTCACCATCACTGCATAAACAATCGATAGCCTCCTGGCTTACTCACTGTCAGCTTCATGCTGCTTTAGTCACAGGCTACACCTGCCTGCTTCAGACGTAAACACAGACTTTCTCCTGGAACCCTCCTGACCTCCTGGCCAGACTTCCTGTCTGCCGGGCGGAGCCGTCTCCAAGTCTGAGCACTGACTTCTCTTCCTGGGACGTTTATGAACCCAGCCCACAGGTGTGCAATTAGTATTCCTGCCAAAATCAGGCATACATTGCTCATATGCACCTGTGACATGGGGCCGCATCTCCACAACATATATACACACACACACACACACACATTTTTTATATATATATATATATATATATTTTTATTATTTTTTTATTATATCTCTCTCAGTATATAAATTTGTTTAATTAAAAAAAAAAAAAAAAGAGAGACGCTTTCTCCTTATCTCTAAACAAACCCCCTCCCCCGATTTTTTTTTTTTTTAATCTCTCTCTGCCAGTTATGTTAACATTTCTAATCGTGGCCATAAAAAGCCATACAAGGTCGCCTTATTTTTTTTCGAGTCAGCTCCCTAATTAGCATGCTTTCCATGAGTCCTTGTGCAAAATTATCTTCATTTATAGATATATATATCTATATCCCAACTTGCTTGCTGTATTTAGGTGCTGTTACTAGGCCAGAGGCCTTCATCCTCTCCCTGGCCAATTCAGTAATTTAGTTGCACGTGCTGCTTGGTGGACTCCTGCTCTGTTCAGCGCCATTGATTTTACACTTTTCACCTAGTCTAAATTCTGGCATCACACCCAGCTCCCATGGCATGTCTCATCCAGAAATTCAATGTGTTACAATCGCCGACATTTTTCAGCACCGTGTTCATAATTTATTTGGATTGTAAGACAGTATTTTTCCATGAGGTGCCATGTTTAACTTCAAGTCACCAGTATGAGAGAGTGAGAGCCGGTTCACACAGGGGCAACACGACTTCCAGCGCAACTTTTGGAGGCAACTTGGACACGACTTGAGTATGAATAACAATGCGACTTGGGGCGACTTACAACATGACTTTAAGTTGCCCCAGGCCAGTCGACTTTGGCCGAGGCCAATCAGAGAATAATCAGCTTTCAAGGGGGAACTCCACGCCAAATTTTAAATAAAAAAACAGCATGGGTTCCCCCTCCAAGAGCATACCAGGCCCTTAGGTCTGGTATGGATTTTAAGCCTATGCCAAAATCCATACCAGACCCTTATCCAAGCACGCAGCCCGGCCGGTCAGGAAAGGGGTGGGGATGAGCGAGCTCCCCCCTCCTGAACCGTGCCATGCCCCCATGTTGATGAGGACAAGGGCCTCTTCCCGACAACCCTGGCTGTTGGTTGTCGGGAGCTTATTGGAATCCGGGAGCCCCCTTTAATAAGGGGCCCCCAAGATCCCAGCCCCCCACCCTATGTGAATGAGTATGGCGTACATTGTACCCCTACCCATTTACCTGGGGAAAAGAGTCAATTAAAAAAAAAACACTACACAGGTTTTTAAAGTAATTTATTAGGCAGCTCCGGTGGTCTTCTTCCGACTTCAGTGGTCTCTTCCGACTTCTTCACACTCTCCGGCTCTTCTCCTGCTCTCTTGCTTCTTCGCCCGCTCTCTGGTTCTTCTTCCGGGCTCCTCCACTATCTTCTTCCAGCTCTTTTACTAGCGGTGGCCCGGTCTCCTCCATCCTTCTTCCCTCTTATCTCTTCTTCCAATGTTGACACAACGCTCTCTCCCGCTGTAATGGCTTGTGCGACGTGCACGGCGACTTATATAGGCATGGGGCGTGGTCACCGGGTGATGTCACACTTTGACCCCGCCCCTTATGAAGTCACAGTCCCAGCATGCCCAGAGACTTGAGAGAGAGAGAGCAGGTGAAGAGGACGGAGAGCGAAAAGGAGTTGGAAGAGACCACCAAAGTCAGAAGAAGACCACCGGAGCTGCCTAATAAATTACTTTAAAAACCTGTGTAGAGACCTTGTAACACTAATGAGTTGCATGACACTTTGTAGTATAAATGGCTGAGTGACCAATTTATCATTTTCACTTAGGGGTTTAATCGCTTTGGTTGCCAGCGGTTTAGACAATAATGGCTGTGTGTTGAGTTATTTGAAGGGGACAGCAAATTTACACTGACACTCACTACATTACATTGTAGCAAAGTGTAATTTCTTCAGTGTTATCACATTAAAAGATAGAAGAAAATGTTTACAAAAATGTGAGGGGTGTGAGAGATAGTGTGTGTACACACACACACACACACACACTTTTGAGAGATAGTGTGTGTATATATTTATTTTTTTTAGTCTGGCTTTAGAAGAAGAGAAATTTATAAATTCACCCATTATTATTCACCATTATTATTCACCATATTTAATTGCGATGGTAAGTTAAATTTAATTAAAACTGGACCATTTTGCTGGCTTAAGACCAGACCACTTTTTGCACTATGGCACTGCGTCGCTTTAACTGATAACTGACAATTACGCGGTCGTGCGACGTTGCTCCCAAACAAAATTGACATCCTTTTTTTCCCACAAATAGAGCTTTCTTTTGGTGGTATTTGATCACCCCTGCAGTTTTTATTTTTTGCGCTTTAAACAAAAAAAAAAAAGAGCGGCAATTTTGAAAAAAAATATATTATTTTTTTTTATTTAATGCTATAATAAATATCCCCCAAAAATGTATTAAAAAAAAGTAGTTTAGGCCGATACGTATTCTTTTACAAATTTTTGGTAAAAAAAATCAATTGATCGGTTTGCGATTTTTATTTTTTTTTAACATAAATTTGTAAAAGAATACGTATCGGCCTAAACTACCTTATTTATCGGTGTATAACACGCGCCGGCGTATAACACGCACCCCAAGATTAGGAGGGTATTTTTTAAAGGAAAAAAACTTTTAGGAGGGAAGTTTAACCACTTCAGCCCCGGACCAATTGGCAGCCAAAGGACCAGGCACCTTTTTGCTAGTCGGCACTGCGTCGCTTTAACTGACAATTGCTGGTTGTGCGACGTGGCTCTTTGGCGTCCTTTTTTTCCCACAAATAGAGCTTTCTTTTGGTGGTATTTGATCGCCCCTGCGGTTTTTATTTTTTGCGCTATAAACAAAAATAAGCGACAATTTGCTATAATAAATATCCCCAAATAATATATAAAAAAAAATATTTTTTCCTCAGTTTAGGCTGATACGTATTCTTCTACATATTTTTGGTAAAAAAAAAAAAAAAAAAAAAAAAAAAACGCAATTAGTGATTATTGATTGGTTTGCGCAAAAGTTATAGAGTTTACAAAATAGGGGATAGTTTTATAGCATTTTTATTAATATTTTTTTTTTTACTAGTAATGGCGGCGATCAGCGATTTGTATTGTGACTGCGACATTATGGCGGACACATCGGACATTTTTGACACATTTTTGGGACCATTGTCATTTATACAGAAATCAATGCTTTTTAAATGCATTGATTCCTCTATAAATGACACATGCAGTGAAAGAGTTAACCACTAGGGGGAGGGGAGGGGTTATGGGCTGTGACGTGTGTTTTTTTACATTAGGGGCGGGGCTGACGTCTGACATCATTGATCGGCTTTTCCGATGACAGGGGACAGCCGATCAATGACAGGCAGAGTAGGAAGCGCGGGGAGAGGTTTGTTTACACAGACCTCTCCCCGTTCTTCAGCTCTGTGACCCGATCGCGGGACATCAGCGGCGATCGGGTCCGCTGGTCCCGCGGCCGGGGTCACGGAGCTCCCGACCAGGTCGCGAGCGCGCCGCTGGCGGCGCGTGCGCAACCCACGGCCAGGCAATTAAAGGGCCACGTACCCGTACGTGATTTTGCCTGGCCGTGCCATTCTGCTGACGTATATATGCAGTGGGCGGTCGGGAAGCGGGTAAGGAAAAAAAAAAAAAAAAAAAAAAAAAAAAAAACTTACATTTAAATGCCCATCAATGCAGCCTTATCAGTGTCATTGCAACCTTGTCAGCTCCCATCTGCAGCCTTGTCAGCTCCCATCTGCAGCCTTGTCAGCTCCCATCTGCCTTGGTTTTCTCATGTGTGTTACACTGGTAAGTGTTAGCTTTTGCACACCATGCCTTATTCCTTGGATTACTTTGATATTACGTATAACTTGTAATTTTCATTCCAGACCTTATGTAAATGTATCCTCCTGAAAAAACTGTAGATTTCTGCAAAACATGTCATTGTCAGTTCCCATCTGCAGCTTTGCCCCAGTGTCATTTACATTTAAAAATGGCGCCGCTGAGATACAGAGCCGGATGTCCTGTGTATCTCGGCGGCGCTCGATAGCTTTCAGCCGTTCTCGCCGACTTTCGGACGCTTTCGGCCGTTCTCGCGGCTTTCGGCTGTTCTCGACGGCTCACGCAGGACTGCGAGAGCAGCCGAAAGCCGGCAAGAACAGCCGAGAACGGCCGAAAGCCAGCGAAAACGTCCGAAATCAGCCGAAAGTCGGTGTGCCGCGAGAAAGGCCGGGAGGCTGACAATTGGTGGGGGGATCGGCGTATAACACGCACCCACGATTTTCCCCTGATTCTAAGGGGAAAAACGTGCGTGTTATATGCCGATAAATACAGTGCTTTTTTTTTTATATACATTTTTGGGGATATTTATTATAGCATGAAAATAAAAAAACAACAACGCTGATGGGCACTCGTAGCCGGCACTGATGGGTACTTATTGGTGGCACTGTTGGGCCCCCCCCTCCCCCTCCTGAACCGTACCAGGCCACATGCCCTCAACATTGAGAGGATGCTTTGGTGGTCTGAGACCCCCCAAAGCACCTTGTCCCCATGTTGATGAGGACAAGGGCCTCATCCCCACAACCCTGGCCATTGGTTGTGGGGGTCTGCGGGTGGGGGGGGGCTTATCGGAATCTGGAAGTCCCCTTTAACAAGGGGACCCCCAGATCCCGCCCCCCCCCTGTGTGAAATGGCAAGGGGTAAAAAAGTACCCCTACCATTTCACCAAAAAAGGTGACAAAATGGTAAAAATGACAGGAGACGGTCTTTGACAATTCCTTTATTAAAATCTTCTTTCTTCTGGTCTTCCTTTCTTCATCCTTCGGTTTCTTCATCTTCTCCTTCCGGCATCTTCTTCCATCTTCTTCTTCCTCTGATCCGCTTCTTCTTCCTCCGGTCTTCTCGTCCGACATCTTCTTCCATGGCGTCGGCGTCTCTTCTCTGGCCACTCCTCGCAATGGGAGGCTCCCGCTGTGTGAGGCTTCGCTCCGGCTGTCAGGTCTTTTATAACGGAGGGCACCTGGTGACCCCGCCCCCTCTGACATCATGGGGAAAGCCATAGGGAAGTCCCCATGACGTCCCCATGCATCAGAGTGGGGCGGGGTCACCAGGTGCCCTCCGTTATAAAAGACCTGTCAGCCGGAGCGAAGCCTCACACAGCGGGAGCCTCCCATTGCGAGGAGCGGCCCGAGAAGAGACGCCGACGCCATGGAAGAAGATGCCGGACGAGAAGGACGAGAAGACCGGAGGAAGAAGAAGAAGCGGATCAGAGGAAGAAGAAGATGGAAAAAGATGCCGGAAGGAGAAGAAGATGAAGAAACCGAAGGATGAAGAAAGGAAGAAGGAAGACCAGGAGAAAGAAGATTTTAATAAAAGGAATTGTCAAAGACCGTCTCCTGTCATTTTTACAAATTTTTGTCACCTTTTTTGGTGAAATGGTAGGGGTACTTTTGTACCCCCTTACCATTTCACACAGGGGGGGGCGGGATCTGGGGGTCCCCTTGTTAAAGGGGGCTTCCAGATTCCGATAAGCCCCCCCCCCGACCCCCACCCGCAGACCCCCACAACATGGGGTCAAGGTGCTTTGGGGGGAAAAAAAGGAAGAAATGACACTTATTCAGGAGTATGGATTTGTGAGGAGATGAGGCCCTTGTCCTCATCAACATAAGTCAAAGATAAAAGAATAAATGTTTTATTGTATTGACACCACTGTGACAATAAGTTTAAAAGACATGAGCCTCACTTCAAGAATACCATACAACGATCATATAATAAAACACACAGTGTTACATGGACAAGCAGTGCTTTTCACAATATCATGTTTGCTGAAAGCAAAAAAGAAACAAAAAGTAAAACCGGACGCGTTTCAACTATTATCTGTATAAGTCTTCTTCAGAGGATTACTTTTTTAGAAAAGATGTCTTTGTCTGCTGGGATATAAAACATAATGGTATAACATGCTTTGACCAGCCGCAGCCGATTGAGTCGGGTGGCGTTCGGGACAAGGGAAGGGGGGATAGAACCCAATTCCTGCATCGATAGTCCAAAAGGGGGAGAGGGTTGAAAGAATTTTGTTCTGATTCTACTGTATAGATTATTTATCTTTTTTGTACATCATATGGACGTCATATTAGGACGTCTTATTGGAAAACCTGTCCCTCATACAGATAGTGTATGACCTAATTATATATGCCCTATTGTGACCTACACAATATGGCCTACCTATCCCATGTGCACCATTTCTTCACATATGCATACCTTCCCTTTCCTCTTTCATTGTAAATTCTGTATATTAGGTGTTGTTGTGAACAGACCAATGTGAGAAAACGGGGAGTTCGTGTGGGGGAAAAAAGGGGAGGGAAAGGGGCTGGAGGGAGAGGGGGGAAAAAAAAAAAAAGGGGGGGGGGGGAACAGAAGAGGAAAGGGAGAGAAGGAAGCCGGGGGAAGTTGGTGGGTGGGACCTGAAGGGATAGAAGCAGGATGGGGAGGGAAAGGGGGAAAGGTGTAAAGGAAAAACAGGAAAAGAGCGAAAGGAAAGTGAAAGGGGGGGAAGAGGGAAAAAGGAAAAGAGTGACTGTATGGCGCGCACATACAGGCGGAGGAGGGGAAACGAGGGAAGAAAGAGGGGAAAAGGGGGGAAGGGGAGGAGGAAAAAGGAGGAAAGCTGGGAAGGTATTGACACACTGAGGAGCTAT
Organism: Lithobates sylvaticus; assembly: GCA_028564925.1. NCBI lineage: Eukaryota > Metazoa > Chordata > Amphibia > Anura > Ranidae > Lithobates > Lithobates sylvaticus. The sequence continues at coordinate 115,331,277 of CM053037.1, read as the reverse complement.
GGGTAGCTGCTCACCCCGAGTTTGGATAGAAAAAGACGGTTCTCCCTGTGTGGTGGGGTTTTTAGGCAGCGATAGGTCTGACATGAATTATCAAACCAATGGATTATAGTAAGAGACCAATACCATCCAGATCAAATTTTGAAAAGTTTATTCAAATTTAAAAATAGAGTGACACATAAAAAAAAAAGAGGTGTAAAACACAAGCCCATACAGCATAAAAAAATACACAGATACAATACACAGGGTATAATAGACTAACGGGTAGCACCTAACCCCTCAACTGATGATATCAGAAGTGGTGGTTTGTGAGGTAAGACCAAAATGACTGACGCGTTTCGACCTGTTATTTGTATCGGTCTTCTTCGGGGGTTTTATTTGGTCTATTGGGATAAAGAAGACAATGTAACAGCAAATACTCTATTACGTAGTTCTATATATTGCACTTATGTCCATATATATCCTTATCATTAATATAGTTACCAGTGTATGTATAGTGTCTGTGATGGTCCTCTGTATGGGTACTTATAAAACTCCCATCATCCTTCCTGGTGGCTTCCAAATTTGACTCCCATCGGTGGACCACGGTATAGCAGGTTATCCAGGCCGTATGTGGCTTACAAAGAGTCACACTTGAGATTGACCTGCCAAGGAGAGACCCCCGGGCAGCTCCCAAAGGAGTGCAGCAAGGAGGGGGGAGAGGGGGGGAGGGGGAAAGGAGCCAGCGAAAAAACACCCGCAGCTACGGATTCCTGGAAAAAATACCAAGAAATCATTCATAGGCACAAATGCTAAAGCAAAATATAAGAAAAGAGGGGACTCTCATGTTTTAAAGAGAGGTCTCTGATTTCAGTGTACAGAAGTACTATTTGTGTTTAAAGAGGTGGTGACATGGGTATCATACTCCTAAAGGTCAAAAATAGATTTATTGTATAGGGTAAGACCCTTTATTTAATACACTATATATTTCTGGTTGACTGTAGGGTTTATGAGCAATTAAATCTACTCAAAGTGTAGAAGGAAATCTCAGAAATGGGGAGGGGTGAGTGGGAAGGGGCTAGGGGAAGGGAGGAAAGGGGAAGGGAAAAGAGGGGGAAAAAGAAGAGGGAAGGGGGAGAGGAGGGGGGAGAGGGGGGGGGGAGGGGAAAGAGAAACGAAAAAGAGGGGAGGGGGGAGAAAAAGGGGGGGGGAAGGAAAAAGGGAGGGAGAAAAGGGAGGGGGGAAAAGAGGGGGATAAGGGGCAATCTATGTGTATGGCGCGCTTCATACACACAACGGGATGAAGAAAGGGAAAAGAAATGAGAGGGAAGAGGTTGGGAAAAGTTCATGTGAGTAAGGGTGGGATGTGATGGGGGGGGGGAAGGGGGGGGGGGGAGGGAAAGGGGGGGGGAGGGGAAAAAGATGGGGAAAAGAAAATAAGGGGAGGGAAAAATGGGGGACACGGTGAGAGAAGGAGGAAAGGGAAGAGAGATAGATAGAGAAAAAGAAAAAAAAAGGGGGAGAAGCTGAGGGAAAGGGGAGGAGGGGGAATAATGTAAAGAATAAGGATTTAGGGTAGGTGAGGTTAATAGTGTTGAAAGAAAATATTACAAAAAACCAGTGTGGTGAGTAGTCAATTGTGGGGCAAAGGAAAATGCAGTGAGAAAGAAGAAAAAAAGAAAAACAGGGGTGTGCTATGTGATGAAAATTGTATCGGAAGTGGGAAGGATGGTAAAAGGGGGGGTGAAAGGAAGAGGGGGGGGGAAAGGAGGAAGAACAGGAGATGGGAGTGAGGGAATGGGAGACTGTGTGGTGTGTGGAGCGTGTAAGTGTGGAGGGTGTGTAGTGATGTGAAGTGAAGAAGAAGGGGAGGGGGGGGGAAAGAGGAAGGGAAGTGATGGGAAATGGGGTTGTGGGGGTGAGGTGAAGGGAAAAGGGAAGGGGCTGGTAAGGGGGAGAGGGGAGGGAATGGGAAGGGGGGGAAGGGGAGGGTGGTATGGGAAAAACGGGGAAGGAAAGGGATGTGTTGGAAAACATGGAGGGGGGGGGGGGGGGGGGGGGGGGGAAGGAGGAACAAATGACGATTACCTTCAGATGTTAGATAGGGTCATATGGGCCGCAGGATGGGAATGTGTGGGGCTCTTAGCCTAAACACAGCAGCCTTGGGGAGATCGGGTTGGAATCTCCAGAATGGTCTATAAAATAAAAGAAAAATAAAGACAAAAGAAAGGGGGGGACTTTATTAGGCCCCTCTTAAAATAAATATCTAGAAAAAAGGGTCTGAGGTAGGAGGAAATGCTTACCCAGGTTCCAAGGAAGTGCCTAGAGCGTGCTGAAGCCTCCTGCAAAGGTGGAGTGTCAGTCTCCACCCTGCTTGGCTTATAAGGGCGCGCTCCCGAGATTGATTGAGCCGACGCCGCGGGGGGCCAGGTCGTCCCCGCCCCCCTCGCCCAAAAGCTGCACCCAAAGGGAGCCCCAACGGCACCCCCCAGGCCGGTCATGGCGGCCAACTGGTCCGCCTCGTGTGTCCTCTCCCGGCGTCCTCCGGAGGCGTGCCCCGCATTTGCGTCATTCACGTCGCAATACGCGTGACGTCACGACCATGCGCGCACGTACGGGGCCCCGCACATGCGCACAGCGTCCGTGAATGCCGGAGGACGCCGCCAGCAAGGGGCCAACCCCCCCAGGAACGCCCAGGACCAGCCTAGACGCCTAAGGGGGGAGGTTTTTGCGGGAGGGACAAAGTAAATTGGCCACTCCCTCACCCTTGCTGGGAAGGCACAACGGTCAGACACTGCTAGAAAACCTGGCCCATACGGCGGGAGTCAATGGCGCCACCTAGGGAAGGAGAGGGGAAATTGATCAAACAATTATTAATCATACATGAATTTGATTTTATTTGAACAGAATTGATCTGGGGCAGAGAGTTGGGAATTACATGAAACTAACTGTGTGACATATAATTCCTTGGTACTAACTTTATTATTGTCTCTTGTTTGATCCAAAATATAATAGCAGTCATCCCACTAAATTCCAGCGGGATATTTTCATTATATGGATCATATAGTAAAGGTGTTCTGTTTAGGAATACCCTATTTTTTTATATATAGTAAGCTCTAATGTATAAATATGACATTGAATCACATGATTGATTATTTTCTCAAAGGAAAAGGCAGTAGATGTGGAATGTTTAAACCGCCCCCCGATGGAGGGGGGGGGGGAAGAGGAAAACGAAGCAGGAGTGACAAGCAGGATGGTATATGAGTAAAAGGACCCTCATTGGGTTTTGCCAGACACAAAGCCCTTAAGAAAGGGGGCATATGAGATGGATTCATTCAGGCCTGGAGGCAAATTAGCCTGCAGTCTGTGAATCCATCTTTGTTCATGCTGTAATAGTATTTTATTCCAGTCACCGCCTCGGCCGGGAATGTGTACCCGGTCGAGGGCGGTGAAGGATATGGTGGGCATTTTATAGTTGTGTTGGGCAACAACGTGCCTGCCTAGGGCTAGGTAATGGTTCCCTATTTGCATGGAATATATGTGTTTTGACATCCTGCGATGAAACTCCTGCCTCGTCTTCCCCACATAGAAAGCCCCACATTCACAAGACATAATGTAAACAATGCCTCTGGTTTGGCAATTGACATAATGTGAAGGTTTAAAAGTCGTCCCGTCAGGGAGGCTGAAAATCCTCTCACGTCTAATATATTGGCAAAAGGAGCAATGTCCACATGGAAAAGATCCAAAAACATTACAATGTTTTAGGCGATTTTGTTCATTTTTGTATTCGCTCTGTACAAGTTTATCCTTAAGGGAAATAGCCCTTTTAAAAGTGATTGAGGGTTGTTCAGACAGAAAGCCATTTATTTTGGGGTCATCCAACAGAATACTCCAGTGTCTCTTTAAGATGTTACGGATATGCTTGTGCTCGGGAGCGCGCCCTTATAAGCCAAGCAGGGTGGAGACTGACACTCCACCTTTGCAGGAGGCTTCAGCACGCTCTAGGCACTTCCTTGGAACCTGGGTAAGCATTTCCTCCTACCTCAGACCCTTTTTTCTAGATATTTATTTTAAGAGGGGCCTAATAAAGTCCCCCCCTTTCTTTTGTCTTTATTTTTCTTTTATTTTATAGACCATTCTGGAGATTCCAACCCGATCTCCCCAAGGCTGCTGTGTTTAGGCTAAGAGCCCCACACATTCCCATCCTGCGGCCCATATGACCCTATCTAACATCTGAAGGTAATCGTCATTTGTTCCTCCTTCCCCCCCCCCCTCCCCCCTCCCCCTCCATGTTTTCCAACACATCCCTTTCCTTCCCCGTTTTTCCCATACCACCCTCCCCTTCCCCCCCTTCCCATTCCCTCCCCTCTCCCCCTTACCAGCCCCTTCCCTTTTCCCTTCACCTCCCCCTCACCCCCACAACCCCATTTCCCATCACTTCCCTTCCTCTTTCCCCCCCCCCTCCCCTTCTTCTTCACTTCACATCACTACACACCCTCCACACTTACACGCTCCACACACCACACAGTCTCCCATTCCCTCACTCCCATCTCCTGTTCTTCCTCCTTTCCCCCCCCCTCTTCCTTTCACCCCCCCTTTTACCATCCTTCCCACTTCCGATACAATTTTCATCACATAGCACACCCCTGTTTTTCTTTTTTTCTTCTTTCTCACTGCATTTTCCTTTGCCCCACAATTGACTACTCACCACACTGGTTTTTTGTAATATTTTCTTTCAACACTATTAACCTCACCTACCCTAAATCCTTATTCTTTACATTATTCCCCCTCCTCCCCTTTCCCTCAGCTTCTCCCCCTTTTTTTTTCTTTTTCTTTATCTATCTCTCTTCCCTTTCCTCCTTCTCTCACCGTGTCCCCCATTTTTCCCTCCCCTTATTTTCTTTTCCCCATCTTTTTCCCCTCCCCCCCCCTTTTTTTTCCCCCCCCCCCCCCCTTCCCCCCCCCCCATCACATCCCACCCTTACTCACATGAACTTTTCCCAACCTCTTCCCTCTCATTTCTTTTCCCTTTCTTCATCCCGTTGTGTGTATGAAGCGCGCCATACACATAGATTGCCCCTTATCCCCCTCTTTTCCCCCCTCCCTTTTTCTCCCTCCCTTTTTCCTTCCCCCCCCTTTTTCTCCCCCCTCTCCCCTCTTTTTCGTTTCTCTTTCCCCTCCCCCCCCCTCTCCCCCCTCCTCTCCCCTTCCCTCTTCTTTTTCCCCCTCTTTTCCCTTCCCCTTTCCTCCCTTCCCCTAGCCCCTTCCCACTCACCCCTCCCCATTTCTGAGATTTCCTTCTACACTTTGAGTAGATTTAATTGCTCATAAACCCTACAGTCAACCAGAAATATATAGTGTATTAAATAAAGGGTCTTACCCTATACAATAAATCTATTTTTGACCTTTAGGAGTATGATACCCATGTCACCACCTCTTTAAACACAAATAGTACTTCTGTACACTGAAATCAGAGACCTCTCTTTAAAACATGAGAGTCCCCTCTTTTCTTATATTTTGCTTTAGCATTTGTGCCTATGAATGATTTCTTGGTATTTTTTCCAGGAATCCGTAGCTGCGGGTGTTTTTTCGCTGGCTCCTTTCCCCCCCCCCCCTCTCCCCCCTCCTTGCTGCACTCCTTTGGGAGCTGCCCGGGGGTCTCTCCTTGGCAGGTCAATCTCAAGTGTGACTCTTTGTAAGCCACATACGGCCTGGATAACCTGCTATACCGTGGTCCACCGATGGGAGTCAAATTTGGAAGCCACCAGGAAGGATGATGGGAGTTTTATAAGTACCCATACAGAGGACCATCACAGACACTATACATACACTGGTAACTATATTAATGATAAGGATATATATGGACATAAGTGCAATATATAGAACTACGTAATAGAGTATTTGCTGTTACATTGTCTTCTTTATCCCAATAGACCAAATAAAACTCCGAAGAAGACCGATACAAATAACAGGTCGAAACGCGTCAGTCATTTTGGTCTTACCTCACAAACCACCACTTCTGATATCATCAGTTGAGGGGTTAGGTGCTACCCGTTAGTCTATTATACCCTGTGTATTGTATCTGTGTATTTTTTTATGCTGTATGGGCTTGTGTTTTACACCTCTTTTTTTTTTATGTGTCACTCTATTTTTAAATTTGAATAAACTTTTCAAAATTTGATCTGGATGGTATTGGTCTCTTACTATAATCCATTGGTTTGATAATTCATGTCAGACCTATCGCTGCCTAAAAACCCCACCACACAGGGAGAACCGTCTTTTTCTATCTAAAGGAGGAAAGCTAAGGGGAGAAAAGGGAGGAAAGGAAGTCGGAGGGAGTGATGAGACAGGGATTGTGAAACGGGGACGGGGAATGGGGGAAAAGGGGAAAGGAAGAAAAGGAAAAGGGTGGGGGATTTGTGAGGGACCTGTTGGTATCGTGAAGGAGGGGTGTATGGATGTGTGTTGGGAACCTAATGTGATAAGCTGAAGGCAGTGCAAGTTGGTGTACAAATGGGGGTGAACTGTGAAGAGAATAGTGTGAACTGACAATTCCGGGTGAACAAAAGTGGAGGTGAGTGGTGGATGTGAAACAGGTTGAAGAAACCGTGAACCGAACTAAATAGCGACAGTGCCAAGAAAAAGAGGATTGTGAGGGAGGGGGGGGGGGGGGGAGAAAAGTGAGAGGGAAAAAGGGGGGGGAAGGGGGAGGGGGGGGGGGAGAGGGGTGTGGGGAAAAGAATGAGATAGCATAGTGCAGGTGGTGGAATTGTGATAGTGTATCTGAGGTATGTTTAACCAAACACATAATACAAGTATCTAACCAAACACATGATGTGCATTTAAATGAGTATGAAAAAAGACATAGTTAGTGTCGATAATTACCTTGCTATGGTCAAATGCCAGGGGCGCCCCCCTTGGTAGTGTTGCTATTGCACAGGTCCTGATCCCCACACTGAAGTAGGCCACAGTACCCTCTTGGGGGACCGTGCAGGGGGAGAGGAGGGGGACTTGTGGGGGTATATGTCTACAGCTTTAAATATATGACTGCGGTTTTAAACCACCTGGTGGAATAAAAGATATGCAAGGTAAGTATTTGGTCAGTCATCTGGACGAGATAGTTTTAGAGTGGAGAGGGAAGGTATACTTACTGGTTCGGTGCTGGTTGAGTGCGTACCCTCACATGGAGATGAGGATTACTCTCTCCTGTGGGGTATTTATGGGTATAGGCTAATGAGATGGAATTGGACTTATGGATATCAGGTGTATGGGAGCGGATGGTAGGAATGGGAGGTGGGCGGGAGGTGGGGAAAGGGGAGGGGAAACGAGGGGGGGGGGGGAAAGGGGGGAAGGGCCCGATACTTACCACTCCGACGCTCGGCTGCAGCCGTCATGGCGGTCATTCGACCGCCTCGTGTGGCCTCCTCGGCGTTCCCGAAGGCCAAAGCGGTCCCGCGATTGCGTTGTCTCCGTCGCAAACGCGTGACGTCACGCGCCGTGCGCACGCACGCGGCCTCGCGCATGCGCACTGGCGCTAGACTGTTGTCCGGAAGACAATCGGGGATGCCGCCGGCAAGGGGAACGTTCCTCAACGCCAGATTACCTGGACCAGCCAGGACATTGGCCGAGGGAGTATGTGGAGGAGCAAATGTTGGAAAGAGCTCCTCCTCCCCTTGCCGTGAAGCCGTGCACCTCGGTATAGCCTAAGCACACTCAGACCGATGGGGGCGGAAGGGAGCCACCTAGAGGGGACAATCAAAATGGCAAAAAGTATTTTCATAAGTACAATGGTTGCAAAAGTTGTCCTTGCTTGATGGGCATAGTAATCTAAATAGATTTAAGATGCAGGGGTCGTTCTCCATCAATGGACATATAGATGCCATATAGTCTTTGACAGTACATATAAAACATAATACACATTATATTCGATTTTTAAAGAATGAAGTGTCAATTTTAATGTTTAATAGACATGTAATCTTAAGCGCATAAATATATATAAAGGAATACCATGCAAAATGGTGTTATAAAGCTATGAAGTTATGAAGAGAAAGCAGGAGTCCCACCCCGGAATAAAACTAGTCCAAACATGTCCACCCATAAGCCCAAAAGGGGAATGGGAAAGCTGATTAATATTATTGTGTTTTTCCCCGAAACAAACCCCTTCAAAAAGGGGGCGAAAGAGATGGACTCATTGAGTCCTGGTGATGAGGTGGCATCTAGATTGAAGATCCATCTCTGCTCACACTGTAAAAGTATTTTATTCCAGTCGCCACCTCGATCGGGGATATGTATCCGATCGATTGCGGTGAATGTTATATTGGGCATTCTGTAGTTGTGCTTGACAACCACATGGCGACCCAAAGGCAGATAGTGAATCACTATCTGCCTTTGGGTCGCCATGTGGTTGTCAATCGCGGGACCGCTTTGGCCTTCGGGAACGCCGAGGAGGCCACACGAGGCGGTCGAATGACCGCCATGACGGCTGCAGCCGAGCGTCGGAGTGGTAAGTATCGGGCCCTTCCCCCCTTTCCCCCCCCCCCCTCGTTTCCCCTCCCCTTTCCCCACCTCCCGCCCACCTCCCATTCCTACCATCCGCTCCCATACACCTGATATCCATAAGTCCAATTCCATCTCATTAGCCTATACCCATAAATACCCCACAGGAGAGAGTAATCCTCATCTCCATGTGAGGGTAAGCACTCAACCAGCACCGAACCAGTAAGTATACCTTCCCTCTCCACTCTAAAACTATCTCGTCCAGATGACTGACCAAATACTTACCTTGCATATCTTCTATTCCACCAGGTGGTTTAAAACCGCAGTCATATATTTAAAGCTGTAGACATATACCCCCACAAGTCCCCCTCCTCTCCCCCTGCACGGTCCCCCAAGAGGGTACTGTGGCCTACTTCATTGTGGGGATCAGGACCTGTGCAATAGCAACACTACCAAGGGGGGCGCCCTTGGCATTTGACCATAGCAAGGTAATTATCGACACTAACTATGTCTTTTTTCATACTCATTTAAATGCACATCATGTGTTTGGTTAGACACTTGTATTATGTGTTTGGTTAAACATACCTCAGATACACTATCACAATTCCACCACCTGCACTATGCTATCTCATTCTTTTCCCCACACCCCTCTCCCCCCCCCCTCCCCCTTCCCCCCCCTTTTTCCCTCTCACTTTTCTCCCCCCCCCCCTCCCTCACAATCCTCTTTTTCTTGGCACTGTCGCTATTTAGTTCGGTTCACGGCTCCTTTAACCTGTTTCACATCCACCACTCACCTCCACTTTTGTTCACCCGGAATTGTCAGTTCACACTATTCTCTTCACAGTTCACCCCCATTTGTACACCAACTTGCACTGCCTTCAGCTTATCACATTAGGTTCCCAACACACATCCATACACCCCTCCTTCACGATACCAACAGGTCCCTCACAAATCCCCCACCCTTTTCCTTTTCTTCCTTTCCCCTTTTCCCCCATTCCCCGTCCCCGTTTCACAATCCCTGTCTCATCACTCCCTCCGACTTCCTTTCCTCCCTTTTCTCCCCTTAGCTTTCCTCCTTTTTCCTCCTCCCCTTCCCCCCTTTTCCCCTCTTTCTTCCCTCGTTTCCCCTCCTCCGCCTGTATGTGCGCGCCATACAGTCACTCTTTTCCTTTTTCCCCTCTTCCTCCCCTTTCACTTTCCTTTCGCTCTTTTCCTGTTTTTCCTTTACACCTTTCCCCCTTTCCCCTCCCCATCCTGCTTCTATCCCTTCAGGTCCCACCCACCAACTTCCCCCGGCTTCCTTCTCTCCCTTTCCTCTTCTGTTCCCCCCCCCCTTTTTTTTTTTTTCCCCCCTCTCCCTCCAGCCCCTTTCCCTCCCCTTTTTTCCCCCACACGAACTCCCCGGTTTTCTCACATTGGTCTGTTCACAACAACACCTAATATACAGAATTTACAATGAAAGAGGAAAGGGAAGGTATGCATATGTGAAGAAATGGTGCACATGGGATAGGTAGGCCATGTTGTGTAGGTCACAATAGGTCATATATAATTAGGTCATACACTATCTGTATGAGGGACAGGTTTTCCAATAAGACGTCCTAATATGACGTCCATATGATGTACAAAAAAGATAAATAATCTATACAGTAGAATCAGAACAAAATTCTTTCAACCCTCTCCCCCTTTTGGACTATCGATGCAGGAATTGGGTTCTATCCCCCCTTCCCTTGTCCCGAACGCCACCCGACTCAATCGGCTGCGGCTGGTCAAAACCTGTGTGACCCCCTGCAAGCCCTGCGCCCAGAAATCTGTTGCCTGGTTCGCCCCGACCGGTGGGGAAGCGCCTCGGAGCCGCATGGAGAAGGAGAATCATTTTAGATATTTACCATGTATAGTTACTAAGAGATGACTGCATTTACTCCATGCTTACAAGCATGTTATATCACTATGTTTTATATCCCAGCAGACAAAGACATCTTTTCTAAAAAAGTAATCCTCTGAAGAAGACTTATACAGATAATAGTTGAAACGCGTCCGGTTTTACTTTTTGTTTCTTTTTTGCTTTCAGCAAACATGATATTGTGAAAAGCACTGCTTGTCCATGTAACACTGTGTGTTTTATTATATGATCGTTGTATGGTATTCTTGAAGTGAGGCTCATGTCTTTTAAACTTATTGTCACAGTGGTGTCAATACAATAAAACATTTATTCTTTTATCTTTGACTTATGTCGTGTCAATTATCCCACTTTACACACTGTGCTGCCTAAAAACCCCACTTCCCTCTTTGGGGGGGAAAACTTCTCTTCTCTAGGTGCTTTGGGGGGGACCCCAAAGCACCCTCCAAATGTTGAGGGCATGTGGCCTGGTACGGTTCAGGAGGGAGGGGGGCGCTCTCGTCCCCCCTCTTTTCCTGCGGCCTGCCAGGTTGCGTGCTCGGATAAGGGTCTGGTATGGAATTTGAGGGGGACCCCACGCCGTTTTTTTTTTTTTGGCCGGGGTTTCCCTTAAAATCCATCCCAGACCTGGAGGGTCTGGTATGGATATTTAGGGGGGACCCCATGCCATTTTTTTTTGGCTGGGGTTCCCCTTAATATCCATACCAGACCTGAAGGGCCTGGTTATTGAATTTGGGGGGACCCCCATGCTTTTTTTTTTTTTATCAATGAATGACTGTTGTGTTACAGAGCCGACAATTCATTAGCCGCGAGTGATTTTAAATAGCTTTTTTTTCCTGCAAAAATGACACTTTGTGCAGGAACAGTTCTCTATATTAGATATACTGAATCTCAAATTCATTCGAATCATTTGAAGCATTCTTTATATCCGCTATAATAATTTCTTTTGTATTAGTTGAAATTCGATATTTGTAGTTGGATTCGAATTGTTCTCTGTGTTACGGGAACCGACAATTCATTAGCCGCGTTAACGATTCGTAACTTTACTAACGATTCAAAAAAAAAAAAAATTTACGGTCCGTACGAAATTCGTATTTTGTACGAATTCGAACGGAATTTCGTACACAAATTTTTTTTATATACGAAACAGAACAAATTTTTTGACAGTTCCCATGTCTACTTGGAGGGTTTCCTGCAAGTGGATGCTAATAATAAATCGGTAAGTGAGATACTACAATTGCCTAATAAATAATATTTACAATTTATTTTATTTTTTTATAGAAGATTACGGAAAATGGCATATAGAACATTCATTGCCTGGATATATGGCATCTTAGGGAAGGGAAACAGAAAGTTGATCCCTTCTTGTGCTGAAAACGCTGTGCGAGAAGTGTTTCCCGACCCGACTACTTGTTATGTTGGCTTTCTGTACTGTAACGACTACGATGCTGGTGAAATGGCTTTTTTTTGTTGTAATACAGTTAATAAAAATAATTTAAATAAATTTATGTTTTTTTTTTAATGTATGTAAATCATGTTATTTTTTTTATTTATATTCATAGCTTATATATAAAAACAAAACCAGGAAAAACAAATTACACTAAAGCATAAATATAAAATTTAAATTAATTAATTATTGTATCTTTTTTTTTTTTATTCTTACAAATATTAAATTATTTAGACAGTTCAGGAAAACGCCTTCTATGTTTTTTTAATGCTTCACTAGTTTCAGGCCTTTTCTCTGTAGCAATGTTTGCAGGCATGTCCACATTTTTTTGGTTTCCATGTTGTATGCAAAGTATCATCTGCTCAAAACCGTGTCAGACAAAATTTTAAAAACATGGTCATTTGACATTTTTTTGTACACGTTGCTTACTATCCATTTTTTCCTACCTCAAGAAAATTGCAAATATTTTCTTGGAACTGAGGTTTCTGATCCACTAGCGTCTTTTTTGATTACTTTAGCAGGCCATCGCACAACATTGTGATTGTGATACAATGCGGCAAGTTTGGTTCTAGCCTCCATTGAATCATATTTGAAGTGTAGTCTTTTAGGACGGTATTTCAAAATCATGCTATGGTATGTCTCAATTGTACCTGTCTGACAAAATAATGTCAAATGTTTGATATCCTTTATTATTTGTGCATCCATAAGAATTGTGGACAATGCATCGAATGTAGGGCTATTTTTTACAATCCAGGTAACCTTAGTTGTATCATCATTTTTAGAATGCTTGCAATTATGTGTAATTTCTCCAACTTTCCACACATGCTCATTAACTATATGGTGTAGCAGAGAATCCCACCTTTGTTTAAATATCTCCTTTGCATGTTCTGCTACACCAATAAAAATGGTTAAGTATGGCTCCAATCCACGTCAAAATTGGACAAAAATCGTATTTTTTTGGGAGATTTGAAGCAATTTTCTTTTTATATTTTTCACATAGTGCCAAATATTAAATTGGTGATCAATAGTTTCATATTTTGGGGTCGTCAATAATTTTCTAATGCCTGTGTGTCTGCCGGTTCCTACAATTTTAACAGCCAAATTTTGTTCTCGTATCCTGTCTAAGGTTTTGGTGAAGCCAACTTTTTCCATTGCTACTGACGATGTAGTTTGGGACACCTGCACCAATTCAAAGTCCACAATTTTTGGGGTAAATATCTCCATAAAGGTGCAAGTTGAGTATTTTGCACAAAATCCTGGGCTGTCGCACTGCCCATAAGCGACCAGGAATAGGGTTTACCTGTGAATTCATTAATAATCTCAGCATGATTTAAATTCCAGTTGTGATCGATAGCAGGGAATATTAATCTTCTTTGAGAAAGATTGGAAGTTGATTTTCCAAATATTTCTATTCCTGATAAATCAAAAATGTCTTTAAATTTAGCAAAGGTACCACCAGTTAGACATATGGCACCTGCCAATATTACATTGCCTGCTGCATAAAGATTTAATTTTGGTTGGCTTTGCCACAATTTCAAGCGATGCAGCAAGATACACGTGGAATACACCACAGCCATTGTGCCAATTGTTTTTTTTTTTTTCAATTTTGAGAATTCAGTAAACTTTTATCACTTTTAGGTGGTGTATCCACATCGGATTCGTGGAATGTTGGGTCATCATAGTAACCAAGTTTACGCTTTGGTCCTATGTCTGGACTGTCAGATGTTACGTAAATTGACTTGAGAGTTTCTGTTCTCAGGGCGGTAGGAAAACTGGATGATCCTCCTGCTCTCTAGCTCCCGTGTTACCTCCTCCCATGCTCGCCTTCAGGACTTCTCCAGAGCCTCTCCCATCCTCTGGAACTCCCTGTCCCATTATGTCCGATCAGCCCCTACCCTGTCCACCTTTAAGAGATCCCTGAAAACTAATTTATTCAGGGAAGCATATCCCACACCCACCTAACAACTGTCCCTTGCCACCCCATCAAATCATTCATTCTCTGCAGCTATTACCTTTTGTCCCTTTAGAATGTAAGCTCTACGAGCAGGACCCTCTTCTACCTTTTGTATTGTACTGTAATTGTCCCCCCCCCCACATACTTTGTAAAGCGATGCGTAAACTGTTGGTGCTATATAAATCGTTTACAATAATGTAATAATAATCCTGGGGATACCACACTCAATAGTTCCACTTCTGGGGAAGTCATGATGTCTTCCATTATATTTGCATGTGTTACAACACTTTTACTTTTGTAGTGTGCATCGGGTGTTGATGCTTTGAGCGGTGACATTAATTCCTCATCATACATATAATATGTATGATTTCATTTAACATCTTCAATTTTTGCCATTTTGAAATCGCTATCTTGGGTCTCGTCACAGTGAAAATCAAAAAGACCTATTTGTGTCCCGACATCTTTATGTTGTACCATTGCTGGTTGTCCTTCCTTATGGCACTTGCAACTGCACGTAGTCACGTCACTTGTCGCAGACTGTGAAGTTCCTGCCATCATGAATTCTGTTCTTGCTCTTTTTTAGAAATGATGTTTGGTTGTTTTTTTTGCAGTAGTTGGAATGAAAATGGTTGGTACAGAACCAATTCTAAATTTTCTTCCAACACCTTGCATGTAAACACAATCGTCGACAAAGTGTGCCGAACAAATTCTGAAGTGATCTCCTCGCTTATCTGCCATAATCCGCGGAATCAATTCCTCGATTATCCTTGGATCAAAGCTGGCATTATTCAACCAAGATTTTATCAAATCTGCATCTTTTGCAAGAAAAGAAATTGTATTTTTTTCCCACTGCCATGGCCGCAAGAGGGGATAATGCAGTCAGGCATGTCTATGAGAAAAAAAAACACACGTAAAATTAATAATTTGCATAAATATAATAATTATGTCTATTAAACTGTACAAAAAAAATTCACGTATATACCCATATTTTTTTTTTTATTATTTTAATTGAAAAATATACAAGAAGGAATATTAAAAGCAATCCCCAATTTTGAATACAATGTTTAAATAAAATGTAATAGTTTTCAAACACAAATTACATTTGAGAGAGACAGAAATTCAAAAAGAGAAAAATGAGAGAGCGAGAGCGAATAAAGGAGAGATCTAGTGAAGAGTGAGCGAGTGAAGAGTAAACGAGAGCGAGAGAAAGAAAGAGAAAAAAAGAGAGAGGGGTAGAGAGAGGGGGAGAGAGAGGGGTATCTTAGGATGAGTATAAAGGATAAGGAGGTGGACAATTAGGATAGATAAGAAAGATCATAAAGGGTGGCGGTGCTGGATTATTGATGCAGAGGATAAATAGGATAGAGGAAGGACCAGGAGTAGGACGATGATGGAGTATAGAGAATAAGGTGGAGTAGTATAGTGGATGAGGATGAGGAGGAGGAGGACAGAGCAAGATAGTGGATGAGATGGTGGATAAAGCTTGAAGGTGGAGGAAAATGGTTAGTGTATGTACGATAGAGGTGGAGAACGATGAAAGATAGTGGATGAAGGAGGAGGGAGAGGAAGAAAATGAAAGATCGAGAATGTGATTGTGCATAAATGATAAATTCGGTGGAAGGAAGGGGAGAATAGCGCAGGTGGAAGATTGTGGATAATAGAGGTAGAGGAAGGAAGTGGAGAATAGAGCAGGTGGAAGAGGAAGATGGAAGATACATGATTAACAGGGGAGTAGGAAGATAGGAGGATGAGATGAACTAAGATGGAGGAAAGAGGAAGACAAAGCTGGATGATTTTGTTTAGAGGATGTGGTGTAGCATAAAGGATGGACATATACAATACATTACCTGTAGAATCGCATGGTTTAGAAAAATATCTAAACCAATTTTCAATATAAAAATAGATATAAAGAAAGATAAAAAAATCTCATGAAATTTTTTTTTTTACTGCATGATTTTTTGTACATTAAAAAGGAAGATAATAATGTGAAATGTATTTTTAGGGTGGCCCCCCACTTTAAGGCCCGTACAAACAATCAGACTTTCCGACTGGAAATGTTGGATGTGAGGTTGTTGGCGGTAAGTCCGATGGTGATATTCACAGAGTTCTGACAAACGTATTTTTTTTTTTCTAGTGATCTCCAGAATAAAAAAAAATGTTCTAGTGATCTCCAGAATAATAATTTTTTTTTTAGTGAATTTTTTTTTAATAATTTTTTTTCACCATTATTATCTTGTATTTTTTAAACTTAAAAGATACAACTATGTTGGTGTCCCTTGTTAATTTGACATTGTATTTTTGAATAATATTTTTTTTCTAGTGATCTCCAGAATAAAGGAAAATTTATTATCAAATACTTACCGTAATTTTCCTTTCCTGATGGACTCCATGGCAGCCTACGTGTGGGTTAACCCCGCCTCCTCTCCAATGCTATAGGACCCCTTTCAAATAAAAGAGCACTCACCCCATGATACTACGTTCCGTAACTAGCCTACTCAATAACCAAATGGGTGGGAACTCCGTCTGCCATGGAGTCCATCAGGAAAGGAAAATTACGGTAAGTATTTGATAATAAATTTTCCTTTTTCCTGACAGACTCCATGGCAGCCTACGTGTGGGAAATAACTAGCCAAACCACACGGGAGGGTATGCTTAAACAAACAGAAAATGTATTTTGTCCTATCCACCGATAGGATCTTACGACCAAAATCAACAGAAGACAGTGAGGCAGGCTCTATACAGTAATGAGACATGAAAGTATTGATAGAGGCCCAAGAGGCCGCTTTGCAGATGACATCTGGAGCCACATGCTGCGCCGCCGCCCAAGATGCTGCCATTCCGCGAGTAGAGTGAGCTGTCACCGCCTCTGGGGGAGCCAAGCCCTTAGCCCTGTAAGCTTGCTGGATGACCTGTACAATCCAAGACGCAATTGTCCTAGTTGAGGCTTTCTTCCCTTTATTAGCACCAGAGTGAAGAACGAACAGGTGATCGGATTGTCTAAAAGAAGAAGTGATACTAAGATAGACTTTCAGGACCTCACCTACATCCAGTGGGTGCATCTCAGAAGAATCCGGAGACCGGAATGTGGGTAACACTATCTCTTGATTATCGTGGAACACCGATGTTACCTTCGGGTTCGAACCCAGCATCGGAATGAGCACAACTCGGTCCGGGAAGAACGTCAAGAAGGGTTCTTTATGACCCAGAGATCCAATCTCTGAAACCATTTTAGCTGAGGTAATGGCTATCATGAAAGCTACTTTTGCCGAAAAGTCTTTCAGAGAAAGTGGGGAAGACCCCGTGGTACTGAGTCCAGATAAGTAATCCAGCACAAGTGGCAAGTCCCATTTGGGGAACCGTGGTCTCCTCTGAGGTTTAAGTCTTGACACTCCACGAAAAAATTGCCGAATTAAAGGATGAACTGCCCAAGATGTTCCTGAAAAGGCTGACAAAGCCGAAATTTGGACTCAGAGAGCTGATGGATAGCTGTAAGTCTAGGCCAGTTTGTAGGAAAGCAAGGATGTCTTGAATTTCCGGCTTTCTAAAGGATCTGCCCGAGGAGGAAGAGAATTCTACGAATCTTGCCCATATCCTACCGTAAACTTTATTCGTGCTTGTCCTTCTTGAACTCAGAGTAGCGATCACTTTGGAGGAGCAGCCAAATGATTCCAGCCTTTCCCTCTCAAGAACCAGACCATCAGTTTCAACTGTGCCGGACAAGGGTGAAGGACTGCCCCTTAGGAAAGAAGGTCTGGTCTGAGAGGAAGAGGCACCGGATCTCGGAAACTGAGTTGAACCAGAAGTGGGAACCAAGGCCTGTTTGGCCAAAAAGGAGCTATTGTCACCACTTCCACCTCCTCCGACTGAAGCCTGCGCAGAAATCTGAGTAGCACCGGGAGTGGAGGAAAAGCATACGCCTTCTTGAAGCTCCAATAATCCGTCAGGGCATCTATCCCGAACGCCTGGCTGCACCGACCCCGAGTGTAGAATTTCGCTACCTTGAAGTTGCAGGGAGATGCGAAGAGATCCACTTCTGGCGTAAACCCCATTGACAGAATCCACTCGAAAGTCTTCACATGCAGTGACCACTCGTTGTTGTCTAATTGGTTGCGAGAAAGAAAGTCTGCCTGGGAATTCTGGACCCCGGGAACAAATACTGCCAAAATGCCTGCCAGGTTCTTCTGAGCCCATGCAAGGATGGGTTTGACTTCCTGAAGGAGAGTGGTGCTCCGTGTGCCTCCTTTTCTCTTGACATAGGACACTGCCGTGGTATTGTCCATTCTCAATAACACTGACTTCCCCTTCAGGAGGTGAGAAAACGACAGGAGAGCACACCAGGCTGCTCGAAGCTCTAGCACGTTCGACCCAGGGATGACTAGCTGAGTGGCCCACTTGCCCTGGGCAAGGGCTGACCCGCATAGGGCCCCCCAACCGGTACCGCTGGCATCGGTCGTGACTGTGACCCAGGAGATGGGAGCGATAGAATGGCAATTCAACAGGTTTTTGCGAAGAAGCCACCAGAAGAGGCTGTTCCTCATAGCCGTGGATATCCTGATCGACTGATTCCTGTCGCCTGACTTCCATTGACGGAGGAACCCTGACTGGAAGGGCCGTAACCTCCATAGTGCCCACTTGACCATCTGAGTTGTAGAGACCATTGTCCCTATGATTTCTAGGCACTGAGAGGCCTTCAGATGTGAAGCGTGTAGAGCCCGCGAGATCCTCCCTTGAATCACTGGAATTTTTTCTAATGGGAGAGAGATGGTATTTCTCACTGTATCGAACTGGGCTCCCAGATATATCAGATGTCGAGATGGAACCAGATGGCTTTTTTCTAAATTCAGGAGCCATCCGAAGTTGGACAAGATGGAAATCACCTGTTCCCTGTGAAGCAGTAACTGTTCTTTGTCCTGAGACAACACTAAGAGGTCGTCTAAGTAGTGGTAGAGACGGATGCTTTTTAGTCTGACCAGGGCCACTACCGCCAACAGCACCTTTGAGAAAACTCGGGGGGATGTTGTCAGCCCAAAGGGAAGGCAGATGAATTGCAGATGTCCCTCCCCGACTTGAAACCTGAGAAATTTGTAAAACTCTTTCTCTATTGGGACGTGAAAATAGGCGTCCTTTAAATCGATAGAGATCATCCAATCCCCAGGTTGGATGCACATACGACATCAGTACCTGCTTCTTTTCTTCTGAGGAAGGGAGTAGAGTAGATATGAACCTGGGGGGAGGGATACTGGAAAAGGCCCATCTGTGGCCTGACGACACGGTCTTGATGACCCAGTGATCTGAGATCGAGGCCACCCAGACGTGCCGGAAAAGGAGCAGACGTGCCCCTACCCGACCCGCCTGGGCGGGCGCAATCTCAAAAGGACTTGGCCGGACCCCGACCATCAGATGTCTGGCTCTTGCTGGATTTGCGGAAGGAAGTCTGGCCTATACCCCAGTTTCTTCTAAAGTCACGACCTGGCTTGTAAGAGCGTGCTTCTCTTGAGCGCTCCTGGCTGTGTCTTCTATATTGAAACTTCTTTTTTCCCGACAGACATCTATCCTGAGGAAGGAAACCCGACTTACCACCTGTGGCACGGGATATGGCATCATCTAGTTTGTTTCCAAACAGAGAGGACCCTTCAAAGGGAATCCTGCACCAAGACTGCTTGGAAACTGGATCCGCAAGCCAAGGACGCAGCCACAAGGCCCGCCTGGCAGTAACCGATGATAACATAATACGCGCCAACAGGCAAATCAGATCAATGGATGCCTCCCCCAGGAAGACCGCCGCCAATTTCAGTTCTGCCGCAGCCGAGCTTCTGGCCAGTTCTTCAGATACTCCTCTCAGGAAGGAATCCACATTCTCTGTCCAGGCTTCCATGGCCTTAGACATGGCTGCTAAGGCAAGGGCAGGTTTGCAGGCTAAACCCGCCAGCCCATAGATCCTCTTGACATCCTGGTCTATCTTCCTTTCGAGACCATCTTTGAAGGACACAGCGTCCTCTAAAGGGAGGGTGACATGCTTGGCTAAGCGCATTAAAGCCGCATCCACCGAAGGGGCATTCTCCAGGTGCTTGACCTCGTCTGCTTTAAAAGGATACAACCTGGCTGTCTTGTTTGACATAGAAGACTTCCTGTATACCTTACTCCATTCTTCTTCAATGATGTCCTTTAGTTCAGTAAGGAGCGGGAAACTTGCTCGCTCTTTCCCCAATTGTTTAAAGAACTTTTTCTGCTTTGTTGGTGGGGCAGATGGTTCTTCCCAGTTAAGGGCTTCTTTGATCGCTTTGATTAAAGGCGAAACCAGGGAGAAGTCGAAACCAACTCTCTCTTCTTCACCATCAATTTCATCCTCTGAAGAGTCAGGCGAAGAGGCGTAAGGCTGTGAAGGGCCTGCCATCTCGTGTGTATCGACGGCCGGTGAGCCGGAACGAGTGGATTGGCTCCGAGTGTGAGGTGCTTCTACCTCCTTCAGAGATTGATGCACCACGCGCCTTACTAGAGACTCCAAGCTCTGGCTTTCTGTCTCCTTTTCCCCAACCGCTTGGGCATAGCACTGGTCGCACAAAGACTTGCCCTCTGGGACTCGTGTCCCACATCCCCAGCAGGCTCTGTGATTAGAGCGGTTGTCCTGGTGGTGGGAGCGGTGTCTTGAGGAGGAATTAGAGCGTCTCCTCTGGTGGTGTATATCCGATGGAGATTCACGTCTTGATCTTGACGATGACTGATGCTGTGGTCTGGCAAGGTCTCTACTGGAAGGGCTGAAAAGAAAAATGGGAGGGGGAAACGCATCATGCATAAAAAGAGCGTACAAAAAAAAAACCTTAACCCCCTCCCCTCAACGGCACATACCTTGTGCGTGAGGGCTGGCCACTTAAAGGCGGTGACTTGTCCATAGTAATTGGATGAACAAAAAATGACAGGCCTGCAGTCTGCGGAAAAAAAAAATCAGTGTACCCAGAATGAACTCTCTGGCCTAAGCACAATCAACAGTATAAACAAGTTGCCAGTTCATTACATTGCTGTCCTCACATACATATATAAAACCTTTACAATATATATATTTAAGGCATGAAAGACTCATCAGGCAATAGGGGGCACAGGACTTGACCAAAAAACCAAAGGTTATCTGCTGCTCAGCTGTTCAGTTGCTATTCCACCAGAACATATCCCCAAATGTCAGCAGCTGAGACAGCTTTTTAAATCTGCCGCCTATGACGTCACCGCCCATCCCCTAGCGCGCCGAAGGGGGTACTCGGACTGCGCCTGTGCGGCTGCCGAGAATCGGGCCGTATCGCGCATGCGCAAGCCAAGCCTTGTTCCCGAGGAGGCCTACAGCGCATGCGCGAGCGGCGAAAACAGCCGCTATGCGGAAGTCACGGCGAGCTGGAGCGCAGAAGCGTTCCAGCCGACATCAGGGGATAATTAACACACTCTGCATGATATTGTGGGGAAAAAGACAACACAAACAACTTAGAAGCGACTGCCATGGAGAAGGGAAAAACTGAATTCCAGACCTTGCCAGCCAGTGTGCGTCCACGGTCCCACCATCATTGGTCCGTCAGGCAACCAGAGGCAACCACCCCACACCACTAGGGTATCCATGGGCCTCTCAAGCTACTCGCCCGCCCATGGCTGGGATCTGAGCTGCACCGCAAGGTATGCCTACTTTTTCTTAATCCGACCGGACGCCAGTAGCATGAATATGGTCCATAGGAGGAGGACAAAAAAGGAACGTAGTATCATGGGGTGAGTGCTCTTTTATTTGAAAGGGGTCCTATAGCATTGGAGAGGAGGCAGGATAACCCACACGTAGGCTGCCATGGAGTGATCTCCAGAATAATATATTTTTTTTTTTTTTTTTTTGTGTCAAGTTACCACAACACCATTATTACCTTGTATTTTTTAACCTCAAAGATACAACTATGTTGGTGTCCCTTGTTAATTTGACATTGTATTTTAGAAATGTAATCTGAATTTAAACCCCTATTAGAAAATATAGGGATAAATGGTGGCGCTACGTGGTAAATATAAGATAAACTAGTTAATTATAAATGAATCATGTGAATGAATATATATAATTTCACCCTGTGATAAGTGAAAATAATAATAATAATAATAATAATAATAATAATAATAATAAACAATTCAAGTTGTCACACATAAAAAAATTCAAATGCAATAAATGCACAAGTGATTAACACCATGTGACAAAAGTGAATTTAGAAGTTAACTTAAAATGACATTCTTGACAAAATAAATACAAAAAGTCCATATATTGTGTGAACAAGAGTCCAATGAATGACAAGCACTCCAGTGAAAATTATGTGTTTCTTGTAAGCTTCCACCACACCTGTGTGTCAGTGATTCCCCTCACAGAAACACTCACCAGCTGCTTTAGCCTCACACTCGCGTGCTTGGCCAGAATTGCCTTAGGGCTCTTTCACACGGGGCGGATCAGTGCAGATCCGCCCCGTGGATAGCCGCTTGCTCAGCGGGGATCGCCGTAGTGATCTCCGCTGAGCAGGAAGATGACAGGTCCGTCCCTGCACGGAGTGCAGGGACGGACCCGTCAGAGCGCTGCTCTCCCCTATGGGAGATCGGGTGACGACGGACCGTAGAGTCCGTCGTCACCCGATCCGCTCTGCAGACGGATGAAAAGAAACGGAGCATGGCGGGCACGGACGAGAGCGGGTGTCAGCGGATGCTCATCCGCTGACACCCGCTATCCCATAGGGATACCTGTATGTCCGTTTTGCATCCGAAAACGGAAGGCTGCAAAACGGACATACAGTCCGTCCGTGTGAAAGAGCCCTTAACCCACTCAAATAGGGTATAAAATCAGATCTCCAATATCCAATGATGAATAAAAGTGCTCTGAATCAAGTGATTGCTCCACATGTGAATTGAAAAAGGAGGGCTCCAGTAGTGTAATAACGTTCAATAAACGTATTAAAATGTCAAACTTCCATCATCATTGTACTCACATGTAAATCACATCCAGTAAACCAAATCAAGGCAATCCATGCAGCAGGTTTAAATGTATAGCAGTTGCAGCAGACCCAGGAAGTGTGAATGCTGATGATGTTCTCACCCACTCCTCAACCCGATCCTTCGCTCTCATCACACCGTCCTATGTCACACGTGCTAGATTGCCGTATAGCTACACCCCAACATGTTTCATAACTGAGACTTAATCATGGGATTGGCCATACGGTACAGCAATCATCCCTTTATTTGTTTAGTGTCTAAAATGGGCCGGTACATCCTCCCCTGCATCTCCACACTTCCTGTGTCTCCGTCCCCGCAATGCAGCGATCATATAACCTTCTCATAGCGGCTGGGAGTACATCTTGCAACTACACCAAAGAATGGAGCAAGTAATCGATAACTAAATAAATGAACAATCAGGCTTTTAATCACAATAAAATTATAACTACTATAAAAAGGATGGCTAGTGTAAAAAAACTACTACATTAAAAAAGGAAGCACTTCACCATTCCAAGCACACAAAGTGACACACCTTGATCACACTGTGTCTAGCTCATGCGTCCGGAATAAACTAAAAATAAGATGAGTGCTCCATATTAAAACTACCCTAAATGGCACTCAAATAGGCATGACCCACTGGTATACCTGGCAATCGGAGAAAACCAATATCAAATATGCCTGTAAAAATGGATTATGGACACACAGGTAAGGTGTTCAGATAATCATACATCATAAAATCGCATGAGGCATGCACAAACACCGCCTCTACATCTCAATGCATTCAAAGTGTATCTCTACAGCGGAAGATGTTGCGTTAAGCTGTAAATCCCCCAATCTCAATATGCATGAATGAGACAATACACTCTGAAACGATGCGGTACCGACTGCGCCGAAACGCATGTCAATGCATTCAGCAGCAGTCAAATCGCAAAACATCCCACAGCACTGGTGAAAAAATATCACCCAGGTATGGTGTTCAGATCATCATACATACTAAAATCGCATGAGGCATACACACACTGTCTCTGCATCTCAATGCATTCAAAGCGTAACTCTTCAGCGGGTGATGTTGCATTAAGCTGTAAACCACCCAATGTCAATATGCATGAATGAGACAATGCACTCTGTGAAAATATGCAGTACCGTCTGCGCCAAACGCATGTCAATGCATTCAGCTACAGTCAAATCGCAAAACATCCCACAGCACTGGTGAAAGAATATCACCCAGGTAAGGTATTCAGACCATCATACATAACAAAATCGCATGAGGCATGCACAAACACCGCCTCTGCAACTCAACGCATTCAAAGTGTATCTCTTCAGCAGATGATGTTGCGTTAAGCTATAAATCCCCCAATCTCAATATGCATGGATGAGACACTACACTCTGTGAAAAGATGCAATACCGACTGCGTCTATCTCTACAGAGAATATGCCAGTGTTTTTTAAAAATCATTTCAATGTCCCTATATTGATAATGGAAGTTGGAGATAAAGATTAAAGATTAATGGAGATTAAAAAATAAATAACAAATATGCGTGGGGTTCCCCCCAAATTCAATTACCAGGCCCTTCAGGTCTGGTATGGATATTAAGGGGAACCCCAGGTCAAATTTTTAAAAAAATGACGTAGGGTTCCCACTAAATATCCATACCAGACCCTTCAGGTCTGGTATGGATTTTAAGGGGAACTCCACGCCAAATTTAAAAAAAAAATGGCGTGGAGTTCCACCCAAAAATCCATACCAGACCCTTTATCCGAGCACGCAACCTGGCAGGCCGCAGGAAAGAGGGGAGGACGAGAGAGCGCCCCCCCCCTCCTTAACCATACCAGGCCACATGCCCTCAACATTGGGAGGATGCTTTGGGGGTCCGTGACCCCTCAAAGCACCATATCCCCATGTTGATGGGGACAAGGGCCTCATCCCCACAACCCTGGTCGGTGGTTGTGGGGGTCTGCGGGCAGGGGGCTTATCAGAATCTGGAAGCTCTTTTTAACAAGGGGACCCCTAGATCCCGCCCCCCCTGTTTGAAATGGTACCATTTCACAAAGAAAGTGTACTTTTTAAAAAAAAAACACACTGACACCGTTGGGAAAAGTCCTTTATTAAAAATAAAAAAAATTAAAAAAAAGATTCCAGCGGCGCTAATCCACTCTTGCTATCCAGCGATGGCTGATCTCTTCTTCTGGGTTCAGTGATGGCTGATCTCTTCCAACGACGTCCAGCGCAGCGCATCCTGTCTCCACGGAGACACTGCGGGAATCCCAGGTCTTAGCTGAGGAGGACCATGCCACCCGTCACCTGCTCATTTAATTTAGCCAATTTAATCTGTTTTTTTTGTTTCTTTTTAGAACAAGATGCTGAAGCTCCATACCTACTTTATTAAAAAATTCTAACCATTCTTCCATAAAACATATATCAGTTAACCCATCCTGAGGAGGTACCTCCCACCTCGGACTTCTAAATATCAATTTCCCCTTTTGCTAGTGTTCAAAAGTGAACACATCCCACCAGGTTTTTACTTGTTTTTCAAGTGATCAAGAGTTTTTAACATGCCTGAAAAATCTTCCTCACATTCATTCATCTCCTGATTTGTTGAGAAGATACATTCGGGATTTATCTGTCTATTCGACAGATAATTAATAGCGGCCATAGCTGCAAATGGTTAAAAAGCAATATATTCAAAATATACAAAATTTACAGCAATGCTCCCTTTATTTGTTTAGTGTCTAAAATGGGCGGGTACATCCTCCCCTGCATCTCCACACTTCCTGTTTCTCCGTCCCCACTCTTTTTCAATTCACATGTGGAGCAATCACTTGATTCAGAGCGCTTTTATTTATCATTGGATATTGGAGATCTGATTTTAAACCCCATTTGAGTGGGTTAAGGCGATTCTGGCCAAGCACGAGAGTGTGAGGCTAAAGCAGCTGGTGAGTGTGTTTCTGACACACAGGTGTGGTGGAAGCTTACAAGAAACACATAATTTTCACTGGAGTGGTTGCCATTCATTGGACTTTTGTTCACACAATATATGGACTTTTTGTATTTATTTTGTCAAGAATGTCATTTTAAGTTCATTTCTAAATTCACTTTTGTCACATGGTTTTAATCACTTGTGCATTTATTGCAGTTGAATTTTTTTAAGTATGCCAACTTGAATTTTTTCATTTTATTATTAATATTTTTACTTATCACAGGGTGAAATTATATATATTCACATGATTAGTTTATAATTAACTAGTTTATCTTATATTTACCTCGTAGCCCCACCATTTATTCCTATATTTTCTAATAGGGGTTTAAATTCTGATTGCATTATTATTTTTAAGTGGTAGATGTAGGATCTACCTTATCTATATCCAAAAGCGCAGTGGTGGTTTCACTGGGATAGGCCCATGGCAGACATCAATTATTTGACTGTCAAAATTGGTAACCTGAGGAGTCCATTAAATAGGGAACACAATACGGTCCAGGACTCCGAGAGACTTAAGGCTCGTACACGCGATCGGACTTTCTAGCGGGAAATGTTGGATGTGAGATTGTTGGCGGTAAGTCCGACAGTGATATTCACAGAGTTCTGACAAACTTATTTTTTTTCTAGTGATCTCCAGAATACTAAATACATTTTTTAGTGATCTCCAGAATAATATTTTTTTCTCTAGTGATCTCCAGAATAATACATTTTTTTTATTGTGATCTCCAGAATAATATTGTTTTTTTTTTTTTGTGTTAAGTTACCACAACACCATTATTATCTCGTATTTTTTAACTTCAAATATACAACTATGTTGGTGTTCCTTGGTAATTTAACATTGTATTTTAGAAATGTACCTGCCTACTCACAAACAAACTGTCCTTTTTGGAGTAAAACACATAGCCAAGTATTTGGCAAAAACTAAATTTTTATTCAATAGGTAGCACAAGGTCATATCAAAATCAAGAGGAAGGCAACTTTGGAGAAACAGTTGGTATCGGTGAAGCATTTGTACCCCAGGCCAACAATTGTGTGTTGTCAGACTTTCCGATGGTGTGTACACAAGTCCGTCGGACAAAAGTCGAAAGTACAAACACGCATGCTCGGAAGCAAGTGTAGCGCTAATATTTTTGCCTACTAATGCAATGATAATGCTGTATAATAAAAGTCTATGGAAAATTCTATAACTTAGTATTTGGCGCCATCTAGCGGCCAAATACAGAAAGTGGACTCGGATGACTTTTATTTTTCCAGAGCACTGAACTAAATACAGGAAATTACTGTTTATTTACTTTGGATATTTGACCTACCTACCCAGAATGCCAGGTGACCTACCCATGGACATCCTCTCTTGCACTGCATTCTGGGTAGGATATAAAAGGACCCCGCGCGACCATCTTAAGTCTCTTCTGGACGCATGGCCTGCCTGAGAGGAGGTCTCCAAAGAGCGCGGCCTATAGCCACAGCGGTGCGCCGCTGAAACAGACTTTGCCAGTCATCTGACAGCGTGAGAGACATAGTGACCGGATCGGGAAGGATCCAGAGACACTTCTCGGAGCATCAGAAGGGCCCGGTTCACCCAGCGGAGCAGAGCGGTGTGACGGAGCCGTGTGACGGAGCCGACCGGCATTGAAGCAAGCCACAGTCCACTGGACCAGAGCTGTTATACAGAACTTCAGATCCAGTTGATGAGCGGGCTGCGGCCCACAGCTTTATTACGCACTTGCATTCAATTAGACTCATACACAGTGTTGCTGGGACCTGTAGTCCCACGGAAGAGGATCTCACAGGGACTGACATTAGACAGGCTTAAGGCCTAATCCTCACCGCATCTTGGCACTGTGGTATACCAGAGGAAATACTCATTGGAGTATCTACAGAAACAGTACCAGGATCTCTTTAAGTTAATCCTCACTTATTTACCCTTTGGATTACAAGTTAATACAGACCATTATAGCTAGCAGAAGAAAAGAAGATTAAAGCCTGTGTGCAAGATCTTGCAACTAGCTATTAAAGTAGGGGGAGCTCCCTTGTAGTTACACTGTATTGATTTGTTGTTCAGACTCATTGTCCTGTCATTTTACGTTAAGGTGACAGCACAATTATTGTAACCACCTTATTATCATAAATACAGTAAAATACACTTTTGGTTAAGTACTTTTGTGTGGAGTATTGTTCTTCTCCCAGCAGGTGGAGCCATTGGATACCCAGGTGATAATACAGATATATTGTCATTGTATTGTGTATTGTGGGGTTGTATCTCACCATTTCATTCCACACCAACATCGCACCACAGCTGTGTCAATGGGACTGAGTCAAGTCAGTAGGGGTTCATTAGCAGAGTGCAGGCCCTCTGTCCCTCATGTCACTCTGCAAACAAGGCCACCTCCTTGGTGCCAGTATGGACCCCATTACAGTGGTCCAGTGGTGCGAAGCAGAAGGCGCACGCTCAGAAGCGAGCGTGGCAATCGAACTACCAGGGGAGGACTGGGAAGAGAAACAGATTAGAGAAATTGCCCAGGCACTGTCCCCAGATTGGAGGGCCTATGTGGTCGCAGTGAGATCAGACTATGGAACCCCTCACACTTACGCACTACTAGAGTGGAGGGAAGGTGTCCCTGAACATTTTCAAGGGGCCAGCATAAAATTGTCAGAAAAGACAAAGTTCCACCTGACACATCCCACCAGGTCAAAAAAGGACTGTCCTAGTCTTTGAGCAGATGGAGCCCCTCAACAGAAAGGGCCATTGCTAAATCGCACTCAAAACAACAGTTGGCTGATCTGAGACGGCAGTACAATGAAATACAAGAGAGGTTTCAGGAGACCTCCAGCATGATAGCAGAACACATTAGGGATTAAGTGTTACATGCAGAGATCAGAAAGACAGTCAGAACACACCCAGACCTGTGTCAGTAATAAAGAGGCGCACTCATAACCGCCTGCCAGAAGTTACCATCAGGAAAGATTTCAGTATTAACCACTTGCCGACCGGCGCACGACGATTTACGTCGACAGAATGGCACGTACAGGCAGGAGGGCGTATATACAAGTCCCTCCTTTAGCCTGTCCGTGCCATCGGGAGCGCGCCGGGAGCGGCGCGCTACCGCGCCGGTCGGGACCCCCGTGAGTCCGATCGCGGTCCCCGCGGACTCGATCGCCGCGGGGACCCCCGCGATCGTCTTACGGGGCGGCTGAACGGGGAGATGCTGAGATAAACAGCATCTCCCCGTTCTGCCTAGCAACTAGTGACACCGATCTCTGCTCCCTGTGATTGGAGCAGAGATCAGCATTCACTAGCTGACAGCCACGCCACCCCCACAGTAAAAAACACACCCCTAGACATAGTTAACTCTTACACTGCCCCCTTGTGGTTAACCCCTTCACTGCCAGTGTCATTTATACAGAAATCAATGCATTTAAATGCATTAATTGCTGTAAAAATGACAATGGTCCCAAAAATGTGTCAAAAATGTCCGATGTGTCCGCCATAATGTCGCAGTCACAAAAAAAATTGCAGATCTCCGCCATTACTAATTAAAAAAAAATTATTAATAAAAATGCTATAAAACTATCCCCTATCTTGTAAACGCTATAACTTCTGCGCAAACCGATCAATAATCGCTTATTGCGATTTTTTTTTTTTACCAAAAATATGTAGAAGAATACGTATCGGCCTAAACTGAGGAAAAAAAAAAACTGTTTTTTTATATATTTTTTGGGGATATTTATTATAGCAAAAAAAAAAAATAATGCATTTTTTTCAAAATTGTTCTTTTTTGTTTATAGCGCAAAAAATAAAAACCGCAGGGGCGATCAAATACCACCAAAAGAAAGCTCTATTTGTGGGAAAAAAGGGCATCAATTTTGTTTGGGAGCGACGTCGCACGACCGCGCAATTGTCAGTTAAAGCGACGCAGTGCCGAATCGCAAAAAGGGGCCTGGTCCTTTGGCTGCAAATTGGTCCGGTCTGAAAGTGGTTAATGGCCAGATAGGAGAGAGAGGGCAAAAGGATAAGTTGTCATACACAAATCTCCTTCATCAAATTGAGTTGGGACTACAAAAAGGATCCTCTCCACCCTCCTCTGCTCCCGCACTTACGGGGACAGTCCCCGCCTGATTCGCCCATCCTCTCCGTCCGCACAGTCCCCGCCCATCCTCTCTGTCCCGCCCGCTCCGCACTCACGGGCACAGTCCCCGCCCGCTCCGCCCATCTTCTCTGGATCCGCCTTCATTTACAGTCCCCGCCCGCTCCGCCCATCTTCTCTGGATCCGCCTTCATTTACAGGCCCCGCCCCGCCCATCCGCTCTGCTCGCCCAAGCAAGACCAAGCAAGGAGGGGGAACCAAGTGATCTGCAGGTGAGTGGCACCCATCCCTCAATATCAACACTGCCACTGATCCCCCTCACATCACTGTTGCCACTGATACCCCCCCCCACACCACTGGCACCCCCCACACCACCACTACTGCCACGGATACCCCCCCCACACCACTACTGCCACTGATACCCCGCTCACCACCACTACTGCCACTGATACCCCCCTCACCACCACTACTGCCACTGATACCCCCCACACCACCACTATTGCTACTGATACCCACACCACCACTGCTGCCACTGATACCCCCACACCACCGCTGCTGACACTGATAACCCCCACCCCACCACTGCTGCCACTGATACCCCCCACACCACCACTGCTGCCATTAATACCCCACCACTGCTGCCACTGATATCCTCACACCACCACTGCTGCCATTTATACCCCCCACACCACCACTGCTGCCACTGATACCCCACCACTACTGCCACTGATACCCCCACACCACCACTACTGCCACTGATACCCCCCACACCACCACTGCTGCCACTGATACCCCACCACTACTGCCACTGATACCCCCCACACCACCACTACTGCCACTGATACCCCACCACTACTGCCACTGATACACCCCACACCACCACTACTGCCACTGATACCCCCCACACCACCACTACTGCCACTGATACCCCCCACCCAACACCACCACTACTGCCACTGATACCCCCCACACACCACCACTACTGCCACTGATACACCACTACTACTGCCACGGATACCCCCCACACCACCACTACTGCCACTGATACACCCCCACCCAACACCCCCACTACTGCCACTGATACCCCCAACACCATCACTACTGCCACTGATACCCCCCACACCACCACTACTGCTACTGATTCCCACACCACCACTGCTGCCACTGATACCCCCACACCACCACTGCTGCCACTGATACCCCCCACACCACCACTGCTACCCCCCCACACCACCACTGCTGCCACTGATACCCCCAACACCACCACTACTGCCACTGATTCCCCCCTCCCCCACACCAACGCCACTGATTCCCCCCTCCCCCACACCACCGCCACTGATACCCCCCCACACCACCACAACCACTGCTGCCACTGATCTACCCCACCATGACCACTACTGCCACTGATCCCATCCCACAACCACCATCCTTGCCACTGATACCACTCACCCCATCCCACCCCCCCAAACATCACCCTCACCACGGATCCCATCCTCCCACCACCGCTGCCACTCATTTCATCAAATATCCCCCACTGATGCCACTCATCCCATTCCCCTCCAACCATCACCCTTGCCACTGATCCCATTCCCCCCACCACCTCTGCCACTCATCTCATTCAACCACCCTAATCACAACCCTTGCCACTGATCCCATCCCCCATCATCGCTGCCACTCATCTCATCCCCCCACCACCACTGCTGCCACTGATCCCTTCCCCCCCACCGCTGCCACTCATCCCATCTCTCCCCATCTCTCCCTTACCACTGCCACTCATCCCATCACCCACCATGATGCCACTGATCCTATCCCTCCCCAACCACCACTGCTGCCACTAATCCCATCCCCCACCACCACCGCTGCCACTGATCCCAGGGGCAAAACTACAGGGGTCACAATTAGGGGGGGCATTTAGAGGAACAAATCCCCTACATTTTTCTCCTGCAGCCACTAAAAGTCTGCTTCTCCTCCTCTCCCTCTGATATGCATTAAGTGGATGCAGGAGGAAAATGGAGGGGATTTGTTCCCCCTCCTATCCAGGTCCTGCTGCCCCCGGGATCAGTGGGAAGGGCCCTGGCTGGAGGTCAGGGGGGGCCCTCCTTGGTTTCTTGCACCGGGGCCCTGAAGATTCTAGTTACGCCACTGGTCTGAAATCAGAGAGGCCGTAATCCATGCCATTAGTCCAGGCCTAAGTATTAGAGGCATGTTGGAGATGAAAAGTGGATTGACTCTGACACAGCTCAAGAGGATACAAAAAAGTCACTACAAGGAGAAGGATGCTGCTGAACTTTTCCACCAACTGATAAACATGGCACAGAGTAGTCAGGAGACTCCCCAGAACTTCCTATTCCGAGCATTAGAACTAAAAGACCGCCTGTTGTCTGTCTCGAAAGGGGAGGGCTCTGAAGAACACTTTGGAGCCGAATTGATCCAGAAGACGTTATGGAGGTCTGTGACTACAGGATTAATGAGCGACTACATCAAGTTACAGTTGAAACAGTACCTGGAAGATCCCTCTACACCAGATAAGGTACTCATTGAAGAGACTAATGAGGCAGTCAAGATGGAGATAGAGAGGGATCAGAAGCAGCAAAAACCTCAGCCTTCCAGTACCATCAGGGCCAAAGTGCAACAGTTAGATAACCCCTCAGGCTCTCGAGAACTTAGTGTCCTGACAGCGGGCGTAGAGCAGGGATCTTGGCCTTCACCTACCCAACATCTGCTAACAAGTGAAATTGGACTGGAGAAATTGTTCCAAACACAGAAGGAGATATTAGAGATGATAACTATATTGACGACAAAGCTGGTAGAACAAAAGTTGGAGGATGTCTTGGCGCCCAAGACTCTGATGGGCCCTACCAATAACCAATCTGAGAAACCAATGGATAAGAAGACCTGTTTTAAATGTGGAGGGGTGGGACACTACCGACGAGTGTGTCCAAGCCTGGCAAAATCTGAAGTAGAGAAACCAAATCCGGCGGAAAACTTCAGAGGGCCCCAGTGAAGGAGTCAACTGGGCGCCCTATCAAAGCAGTCAACTCCAAATCCACCCCAAAACACCAAACCCCTCCGACCAAGAGCAAGAAGAAGAAAAAGAGTCCACAGAAACCAAAGGTGAAAGTGCAGGCCACCAAGCCAGCCAAGAATGCTCCCCCCTGTGGGTTCCCTCCCAAACTAGTGGGGTCTTCACCAATTGTCCTTATTCAAGTAGAATGAATATACGCAAAAGCCCTGCTGGACACTGGAGCTCAAGTGACGTTGCTCTACAGGGACTTTTATGAAAAATATCTCAAACATCTGCCACTACAAAAGCTGGAGGAACTGGAGATATGGGGGTTAGGGACCCAGAACTTCCCATATGATGGTTATCTACCTGTCAAGCTCACTTTCGACCCGAGTACAGCAGGAAAGGCCAAAACCTTTGACACCTTGGCCGTAGTGTGCCCTCCCCTTCCATGGGCTGACAAAAGTTCCCTCATCATTGGAATAAACACTGACTTTGTGAGAAGAAAACTCACACCACTTGTACTGCAGAAAAGTTCTCTCTCCACAAGTATACACCCCATGCTAACACAGGTGTATCAGGATCTTGTGCAAGAAGAGAGGGCACCACTAGAGGGAGTGGGAAAGATCTGGCATCTGGACAAGGAGAGACTGGTACAGCCTGGTGAAGTAGTCTGCCTGAGGGCTTCCATCAAGTTTAGTTGGAAGCAGCCTGGTCCCTTCATTGTCCTTGAGACTGAAAGCCTGAAGGAACATACAGGACTGGAGGTTATCCCTAAAGTGTTGTCAACCAAGGCATTGAAGAGAAGCCAAGGGAAAATTTCAGTCAGTGTCCACAACACAGCAGCCATGCCTGTGAGGGTGCCAGCCAGAGCGCTGTTAGGACAGGCCAGTCCAGCAACCCCAGTCTCGCAGGGTGGTACTATGGGAGAACAAGACGGAGAGATTCCCCCGGAAGAGTTATACCCAAAGAACACACCTCTTACACCTGCTTGGATGGAGAGAGCCAAGACCCATTTTCTGAGATGGAGAACCACTTTCTCTAAAAGCGAGTTCGACGTGGGGCTGGCAAAGAGTGCAGCACACCGATTTTGACTGGAGGAAGACAAACCCTTTCGGGAGAGAGTCAGACGGATCCCACTGGGAGATCTTGAAGACTTGCGAGAGCAGCTGGCTGAGCTTAAAAAAACAGGAATTATCAGAGAGTCCCGGAGTCCTTACGCCTCTCCAATAGTGGTGGTGAGGAAGAATGGGTCATTACGGGTGTGTATTGACTATAGGACATTCAATCGGAGAACCATTCCTGACCAGTACACCACACCTCAGATAGAGGATGCCTTACAGGGCCTGTCAGGGGCGAAGTGGTTCAGTGTGCTGGACCTAAAAAGCAGATATTATCAGATCCCCATGTGTCCCGAAGAGAGGGAGAAAACCGCTTTCATCACCCCTCTAATATTCTTCGAATTTAATCGGATGCCGCAAGGTCTGTCTGGAGCACCAGCAACCTTCCAGAGATTGATGGAGAAGACTGTGGTCGACATGAACCTGATTGGGGTGCTGGTGTACCTGGATGATGTCATAGTGTTTGGGAGAACACTAGAAGAACACGAAGAATGCCTGGAGAAGGTCCTGAAGAGGCTTCATGATGAAGGACTGAAGCTCTCCATGGAGAAATGTCAATTCTACCAACCCTCAGTGAATTACCTAGGACACATTGTGTCTGAAGAAGGAGTGGCAACAGATCTTAAGAAGCTGGAAGCTGTCACTTCTTGGCCCAGACCTACAAATGTGACTGAGCTTAGATCATTCCTAGGTTTCTGTTCATACTACAGGAGGTTCGTAGAAGGGTTTGCCAAGATAGCTCACCCACTTACTTAGCTTCTGAAGAACCAGGAAGAAGCTGGTACAGACACAGACAAGCCTGGGAAGCCGAGAGAGGGACCCAGAAAAAAAGAGTCCATTCAGGATCAGTGGACTCCACAGTGTGAAGAAGCCTTCAGACAGCTGAAGTGGAGCTTTACCACTGCTCCGGTCTTGGCCTATGCAGACCCTGCCAAACCCTACGAGTTACATGTGGATGCCAGCCGAGACGGGCTAGGTGGAGTATTATACCAAGAATATGACGGGGATCTGAGGCCCATTGCCTATGTGAGCAGAAGTTTAATTCCGGCTGAAAGGAACTATCCTACTCACAAACTTGAATTTCTGGCTCTTAAGTGGGCAGTGGTGGACAAGTTGAAAGACTATCTCTACGGAGCGGAGTTTGTAGTCAAGATGGACAACAACCCCCTCACATACTTACTCACCACCGCAAAGTTAGACGTCACCGGTCACAGGTGGTTGCATGCCCTCTCTGCGTTCACCTTCAGCCTGATGTACAGACCAGGAGTTGGTAACCGAGATACAGACGCCCTGTCGAGAAGGCCCCACTACTCCCAAGACCATTCAGAAGACTGGACTCAACTCACCCCTGAAGGAGTGAGAGTCCTCTGTGAAAGGGGCCGAAAAGCAGGGAAAAGGTGGGGCCAGAGCTGAAGAAATTGGAGTGTCCGTGATAGGGGTGCCCAAGTGTTACTGTAAAGTATCTCAGATTGGAGAGGAGGGTTTACCCAAGCTATCAAAAGGCAATCTCAGGAGAGATCAGCAGGAAGACCCACTTTGTGGACTAGTCCTGAAGGCCATAGAGAATAAACAGCCTAATATACTGTTGAAAGACACAGGAAGAGCAGCGCAGTTACTTCACAAAGAGTGGGATCAGTTGCAGTTACAACAAGGGGTGGTCTACCGAAGGGGCCCCTCTGAAGATCCCGAAGAGAAGTGGCAATTGTTTCTGCCAAAGAAACATAAAAGAGAGTATTGACCACTTTGCATGACCATCGTGGCCATTTAGAAGACTTTACAACTAGTAAGGGACAGGTTCTTCTGGCCTTACATGAGGACTGAAGTGGAGAGCTACTGCCATTCTTACCTCAGATGCATACAGTGGAAGACCTTGCCCCAGAGAGCCACCCCTGTGGGCCGTCTAGAGAGCCAAGGGCCGATGGATCTGATCTGCATAGATTTCTTATGTTTACCTGAGTGTGCAAGGGATCATTTTAGTTGTCACTGATCACTTCACCCGCTATGCTCAGGCGTTCCCTACTAAAGATCAGCAGGCCGCCAAAGTTGCAAAGAAAGACCCTTGTGGAAAAGTTCTTTGTCCATTATGCTCTACCTCGATGGATACATTCAGACCAGGGCAGAGACTTTGAGAGCACTCTAATAAAAAGACTGTTGGACCTGCTAGACATCCAGAAGTCAAGGACCCACTCCCTACCATCCACAAGGGGACCCGCAGATGGAGAGGTTTAATAGAACCCTTCTCAACATGTTGGGGGCTTTGACTGCCAAACAAAAACCCCATTGGAGCAAACACATCGCTGCTTTGGTACATGCCTACAACAGCACCAAGAGTGATGCTACTGGATATTCATCCTACAGGCTGATGTTTAGACGTGAAGCCAGATTACCGATAGACCTAGCCTTTGGGACCTCCTTGGACCATATATCCGAGACCTCGCATCGAGGGTATGTGGACAGGCTGCGGAGGAATTTGAAGATCTCCTATGAACAGGCTCAAGCCACATCGAACGCCAGAGGAAGTAGGAACAAGAGGAATTTTGATTTGAAAGTGAGAGTTCAGGATCTTCAACCAGGTGACCGAGTCCTACTAAGAAATCTGGGCATCCCAGGCAAACATAAGTTGGCTGACCGCTGGAGGTCACAGCCATATGTTGTGTGCAGGAAACTTCCAGGACTTCCAGTGTATGAGATCAAGCCAGAAGGGAACACTGGGCCAGTAAAGACCTGGCATCGAAACCACCTTCTATCTCTCACAGAAGCAGTCAGGATAAATCCAGAGGAGGACCTACCTTCCACATCTACTGCTGTCCGTAGACCAGCAACTAGGTCTCAGCCCGCACCCTCTTCAACTGAGGATGAAGAAAGGGAAGAAATGGAGATAAGTTGGCTGTGGCCACCTGAAACATCAGAAATTGACGTTGAGGTCTCACCAGAAACAGGAGTAGGAAACAATGGGCTCTTAGGGCAGAGGCCCCAGAATTTGTGCCAATAACCTATTACCCGGAAGAGCAACTTACTCCTGTTAACTCCCCACTACAAGAATCTGAAATGAGGAAGGAGGATACTTGCCCAAGTGTGATGGACACACCAAAAAGGCAAAGAGCCAAGAGAGACATTCGCCCACCAAAGAGACTAACATATGATACATTGGACGAATGCTCTGAAGCAACTCAAATTGCCAGCAAGAGAAACTCTGAAGTATCTGGTCCCTCTACTAGTGATTCAGTAAGGGACAACCCCATCTCACTCCTTGACACATCTGTACCAGACACTATAGTGTCTGCTGTGAGTGCACAGGACATCTCCCCATCACATGTGAATTGGTGGGAAGCTCCTCTGTCCGTATTATGTGACCACATAGAGACAAAAATACAGGATAGAGTTAAAATTTTTAACATCTTTGGGGACCAAAGAAATAAAGTATGGGGAGTATGTAGAGCTGATATTTTTGCCTACTAATGCAGTGATAATGCTGTATAATGAAAGTCTATGGACAATTCTATAACTTAGTATTTGGCTCCATCTAGCGGCCAAATACAGAAAGTTGACTCGGATGACTTTTCTTTTTCCAGAGCACTGAACTAAATACAGGAAGTGACTGTTTATTTACTTTGTATATATGACCTACCTACCCAGAATGCCAGGTGACCTACCCATGGACACCCTCTCTTGCACTAAATGCTGGGTAGGATATAAAAGGACCCCGCGCAGCCATCTTAAGTCTCTTCTGGACGCATGGCCTGCCTGTGAGAACCTGCGAGGAGGTCTCCAAAGAGCGCGGCCTGAGGCCACAGTGGAGCGCCGCTGAAACAGACTTTGCCAGTCATCTGACAGCATGAGAGACATAGTGACCGGATCGGGAAGGATCCAGAGACACTTCTCAGAGCATCATAAGAACCCGGTTCACCCAGTGGAGCGGATCGGTGTGACGGAGCCGGCCGGCATTGAAGCAAGCCACAGTGCACCGGACGAGAGCTGTAATACAGAACTTCAGATCCAGTTGGTGAGCGGGCTGCGGCCCACAGCTTTATTACGCACTTGCATTCAGTTAGACTCATACACAGTGTTGCTGGGACCTGTATTCCCATATAAGAGGATCTCACAGAGACTGACATTAGGCAGGCTTAAGGCCTAATACTCACCGCATCTTGGCACTGTGCTATACCAGAGGAAATACTCATTGGAGTATCTACAGAAACAGTACCAGGATCTCTTTAAGTTAAACATCACTCTTTTACCCTTTGGATTACAAGTTATTACAGACCGTTATAGCTAGCAGAAGAAAAGAAGATTAAAGACTGTGTGCTATTAACAAGATCTTGCAACTAGCTATTAAAGTAGGGGGAGCTCCCTTGTAGTTACACTGTATTGATTTGTTGTTCAGACTCATTGTCCTGTCATTTTACGTTAAGGTGACAGCACAATTATTGTAACCACCTTATTATCATAATTACAGTAAAATACACTTTTGGTTAAGTACTTTTGTGTGGAGTATTGTTCTTCTCCCAGCAGGTGGAGCCAATGGATACCCAGGTGATAATACAGGTATATTGTCATTGTAATGTGTATTTTGGGGTTGTATCTCACCATTTCATTCCAAACCAACATCGCACCACAGCTGTGTCAAGGAGATTGAGTCAAGTCAGTGTGGGTTCATTAGCAGAGTGCAGGCCCAAATCAATCAAGCAGCTCCTTCGGGAGTCAGTGCTACACAAGGACGAGCTGGAAGCGGTCGGTCTTGTAAAACTAGCGTTCGTAATGGAGATATTACATTCGTGATGCAGCAAATTATGAAATCTCTCAATGCAGCGCATTCTCTTCTTCTTTATAATGGTATAATAATGAAGCTGCTTTGCTGATGATATTCACAGAGTTGAACTTATTTTTTTTCTAGTTATCTCCAGAATAATATTTTTTTCTAGTGATCTCCAGAATAATAAAAATAAATTCTAGTGATCTCCAGAATAATACATTTTTTTTTCTAGTGATCTCCAGATTAATTCTGTTTTTTTGTGTTAAGTTACCACAACACCATTATTATCTCGTATTTTTTAACCTCAAAGATACAACTATGTTGGTGTCCCTTGTTAATTTGACATTGTATTTTAGAAATGTACCTGCCTACTCACAAGCAAACTGTCCTTTTTTGAGTAAATCACATAGCCAAGTATTTGGCAAAAACAATTTTTTTTATTCAACAGGAAGCACAAGGTCATATCAAAATCAAGAGGATGGCAACGATGGAGAAACAGTTGGAATTGGATTTGTACCCCAGGGCAGACATCCATTATTTGACTGTCAAAGTTGGTAACCTGAGGAGTCCATTTAATAGGGAGCACAATACGGTCTAGGACTTCGAGAGATCGGGAGCAGCAGCAGATGACATATATATCCCGAGGCTGTGGTCTTCCAACAGCCTGCGTTTTTTGCCAGGCCACACCGAACCCAGGCCATCGCTCTCAACACTTCTTTCCACACAAATTAAATCAAAAATGCATTCTCTGCACCCATAAAAATAAACTCAAATTAAACAAAAAGAAAATTATAAATGAAATTGCTGATAATCCCTGGCCCAGCAGCCTTGTTGGGGGTGTGGTTGCTGTATTGGCCACGGTCCGCCATGCTGCTGTGGTGGGTGGGGTGGCTGTGTTGTTGGTGGAGGAGGATGGTCAAACTCGCATATGTGTTTTTTTTGGCGTGATTTGGCCCCTCTTCCCCTTGTTCAGGACCTGAAGTATGATTTCTTTGCACACAGTGCGCTGGTCCTCCTCCATCTCTTTTAAGGTTTTAGGTTTTTGGTCATCAATCACACACAATTTAGAGCTCATGACTGTTGCAAATTGAATGTTAACAAATAGAAAAGACTATGATTCTGACCCCTGCATTTTTAATTCTTGTCCCAATCATTTTTGCCCACTACTATCTATTGATATGTAAACCACTTTGCTAAATCAGAAATTTGGGATCAATAACATCTATTTAACATCATTCAATTTTTGACAAGAAATATGTTCAACAATGCTATATCTGGGTCAAGCTGGGCTCCTCCACATACATCTTCTTCCTGGGTGGAAGGCCCAGGGTGGACCTCAAGAGTCTCAGCTGATGTTGAAGGAAGTGTTGAGAGCAATGGCCTGGGTTCCGTCTGGTCAGACAAAAAAAACACAGTCTGTTGTAGTACCACAGCCTGGGGACCATTGGCGTGCACACCCTAATGCCCAGGCACATCTAACACAGCTCAGGACTTTTTTACTGTCAGAATGTGTTAGAACTCTTTTTCGGCAGTTCACTGGTAGCTGAAGGTGGGACTATTTATCATTTGGATCTGTGTAACTTCTATAAGAACTGCAGTCACCAGCTGAGGAGTAAGCAGGCAGTCTGCCGCATTTTCCGATACTGAGTCTGTAGTTCCGGCTACAACATCCCTGACAGCTGAATATCACTCCACAGCCAGCTGTCGGGGATGTTGTACCACATGAACTACAGAGTCAGCATGGAAAAACTCCTGACTGCTTACACCACAGCTGTGGCTGCAGTGCTCATAAGTTACCAGCAATCCTATGCCCCCTGTTGCCACGAACGAGAGCTTTGGATGTGCCCTTATTCATTGCAGAGCTCCTCTCTGAGGCAGCAGTGGGGGGAAAATTCACTCTCTCTTGGGTTCCTGTCTGGCTGTCTGAGTCGGAGCTTTCACAACTCCAGTACAGGTGGGCGGAGCAGAAAGAGAACACGGTGCATCCTCCATCTCTTTCCTCCTATACACAGCACAGCTCTCCTCAGGCAGAATGAAGATCTCAGAGGACAGATGGCTACCTTCACCTGTGAGAACTGACCTTCTCTGCCTTCTAAAATCTACACCATACAATATAGCGCTGCAAACCTGCCCTGCACTTTGCAGGCAAGCTTTACTGAAAGAGAAAGTAAACATTTTGAATAAGATTACTGGGTCTTCTGAGGTGCTATATAGATGTATTCCACATACACATATCTTATTAAAATTATTATTTTTTAATGATATGGTGTGTATGTGGAATACATCTATATAGCACCTCGCATACCACACAGCAGTGGCGGTGCGTCCATAAGGGGTGCATGGGCACCGCCCCCTCTCTCCTACCACCTCTTTATCACCATATAGAGATTCATGCATTGCATGAAACTATCTATGGTTGCTGCTTTTTTGGAAGCACCTGATTAGAGCCATAGGCTCTAAAAGGCGAACAGCGGGCGCCATGCTGGGCGCTCGCAGTTCACTCAGCGTTGTGTTAGGAAAGCGAATGAATATTCGCTTTCCTAACACTGAACCGTCTCTTAGGTTTGTTACCTGTCACCTGATTGGCTGAAACGACAGGCGCTGTGATTGGAAGCCTATCAGGCATCCAATCATAGCAAAGGACGGTAAGAGGGGACGGGAAAAGAAGACAACAAGGAGTGTGGAGGACACCACTGTAACCCGCTGCCCCACTGAGACAAGGTAAGTGCCGGGCGGGCGGGGGATGCACAGTATCGGCAATTGATGGGCACACTGGCAGCAATTGCTGGGCACAGTGGCTGCGTTTGCTGGGCACAGTGGCTGCTTTTGATGGGCCCACTGTCAGCAATTGATGGGCACAGTGGCTGTGTTTGATGGGCACAGTGGCTGCGCTTGATTGGCACAGTGGTGGCAATTGATGGGCACAGTGGCAGCGTTTGATGGGCACAGTATCGGCAATTGATGGGCACACTGGCAGCAATTGCTGGGCACAGTGGCTGTGTTTGCTGGGCACAGTGGCTGCTTTTGATGGGCCCACTGGCAGCAATTGCTGGGCACAGTGGCTGCGTTTGCTGGGCACAGTGGCTGCTTTTGATGGGCCCACTGTCAGCAATTGATGGGCACAGTGGCTGTGTTTGATGGGCACAGTGGCTGCGCTTGATGGGCACAGTGGCTGCGCTTGATGGGCACAGTGGCAGCGTTTGATGGGCACAGTGGCTGCGTTTGATGGGCACATTGGCTGCGTTTGATGGGCACAGTGGCTGCGTTGATGGGCACAGTGGCTGTGTTTGATGGGCACAGTGCTGCGTTTGATGGGCACAGTGGCTGCGTTTGATGGGCACAGTGGCTGCGTTTGGGCACAGTAGCTGCGTTTGATGGGCACAGTGGCTACAATTTTTTCAGTTTGTATGCTCCCCCCAAACATTTTGAGCACCAGCCGCCACTGCCACACAGGGACATTAACCCAGTATGGTATGATGTTGAGGCTGGATTGGGACCATTTTTTTTTTAACCCAGCAGGCTGTACGAAAAAAATAAACTGACCACTCAGAAGTAGCCACTGTACTAACTATCTAACATTAGTTACTGTGCTCTGACAGGGGGACGGCCTTCCCACCAGAACACTCTAGCCAGCGCTCTCTGCCATTGGCTGAGAGTGCTGATCGGGAGTCAGTCAGCAGACCTTTAGTCATGCCTCTTCAACAGAAGCCGGCCAAAAGGCCAGCTTCTGTTGGACCAACTCCAGTACACATGGCCAGAATATCAGCCAGTTTCTATTGAACCGGCCAATGCCGCCCGACATTTGGCCTGTGTGTTCCAGTACGGATGCGGGGCCCAGCAGGAGGACCAGACAAGCAGGAGAGGACCAGGCTTCTGGCCTAGGGTCGGCGGGGGCGGGGCCTAGTCGGGAGAGTACCAGAAAGATGGCTACCAGGCACCACATGCGATCGGCAGGAGGCACTACAGAGCGAGATGGGAGGATGAAGGAGGCTGACGGCAGTGGCCTGGGGCGGTACTGTGGGAAGACCCGAGCGGGACCCGGAAAGGTGAAGGGCAAGTCAGTGGGCGGATCCGGCGTACAGATTAGTGAGATGGAGAACCGCGGATCCCCGGCGCTCAGTGCTGCATCGGCTGGGGGGCCATCGGCCAGTGAGGAGGAGATGGAGGATGTTCGTTCTGAGGGAAAGCTGTCGCAGTCAGACGACGATGGGCAGCAAGGACGTCAGGCAGCGGTGGAGAGTGGCCCGTCGGCTGGAGGAACCCGTTCCAGGCATCAAGGTAAGGCTGCAATGTCGGGGTGTGGGGTATTGGGGGGGTGGGGTGAAAGAGGGGGTGGGTACGGGGTAGTTAGGGCCCCAGCTGGGCGGTCGGTCTTGACCGTGCCCCCTGTTCCGGCCGCGCTGACTTCGACCAGCGGATTCAGGTTTCCAGGGATTCTTAGCCAGCTTGAAAGAATTGGTCCAGAAGTTTGAGCCGGGCAAAGGGGGGGTGCAGGCACCGGTGGCAGCATGGGTGACCCCTGAGGCGGGGGTGGGGGGTCAAGTGCAGGGACGACAGTGGTA
Source organism: Lithobates sylvaticus (assembly GCA_028564925.1). Lineage (NCBI taxonomy): Eukaryota > Metazoa > Chordata > Amphibia > Anura > Ranidae > Lithobates > Lithobates sylvaticus. The sequence continues at coordinate 115,288,019 of CM053037.1, read as the reverse complement.
GGGGTTCCTCCGGCAGTGGTCGGGGAACAGGCGGCGCCCACGAAGGAGGTCATTGGGGTGGCAGACAAAGAGGCGGTGCCCAAGACTACGGGGGAGTCAGTTACCGACACGACTAAAAAACAAGCTCTGGTGAGGTTGGCGGACGCGGCCAAGTCCGAGGTTTATGTGTTTTTCGAGGGACCCCTCGGGGTGCATTTAAAACCGGAGGTGAGGGAAAAAATATGGAAGGGGGAATACGTTGAAATGTTTGCGTTATTACCTCTAGAGAAGTTTAACTTGGACAGGATCAAGCCAGAGGATCACAAGAAGGAGGATGAGGAGAAGAGGAGATACAGGCTCATTCCCAGGACATTCACGAATTGGCTACAGGCGTTTGTGATAATGGCAAGCGTGATAGGTGAAAAGAATCCTGAGCACTGCTCGGCCCTTTTCTGCTATTTAGACGCCGTGGGAGAAGCATACAGAGTCTACGGGGGCACAGCCTGGCTGCATTACAACGAGCAGATCAGGCAGAGGAGGGTGATTCGCCCATCATTGAAGTGGGACCATAAGGACAGCAGCTTATGGATGCAACTGATGACTTCTACTAGGTCGACAGGGCAGTTTTTTCAAGGGGGGGCCGGTGGATCAAACAACCCCGGACAATCGGCCACAAGAAAGAAAGGGGTGTGCTGGCAATATAATAAAGGGTCCTGCAAGTTTGGGGGACATGCAAGTACAAACACGAATGCTCTGGATGCGGGGGTGGTCACCCTATGTCCCAATGTTTTAAGCAGGGAAAAGGTCGGGCATTAGACGCTGCGGGAAAAGGGGACAACACCGGTGAGGATGGAAAAGATGTGGCCTTTTCTACATAGGTACCCGGATAGGGAGACAGCACACTTGCTGGCTCAGGGGTTTTCTGAGGGGTTTCGGATTCCATCGTGGTTGGTCAACACTCCACCGTTGACACGCAATTTGAGGTCTGCAATTTAGGCTCATACATCACCTGTCGTATCCAAAAGGGTGGTCTGTGAATGATGCCATTGACCCGGAGATATGCGCAGTATCGTTTACATCATTCGATGCCGCGGTATTTTGGGTAAGGAAATATGGCAAGGGGGCGTTGATGGCAAAAACTAATATTGAATCAGCTTTCCATTTGCTCCCCGTTCATCCGGATATCTTTAGGTTATTGGGCTGTCACTGGCAGGAGGAGTTCTATGTGGATCGGTGTTTGCCTATGGGGTGTTCGATCTCCTTTGAGAAGTTCAGGTCATTCATTGAGTGGGTGGTACGAGACATCGTGGGATTAAACTCGGCCATTCACTACCTGGACAACTTCCTCAGCATGGGCCCGCCGTCTTTGGAATTGTGTGCAATCTTATTGGCTACAGTGAAGCACGTCGCTGAGAAGTTCAGAGTTCCGTTGGCCCCGGAGAAGACGGAGGGCCCAACGACAGTGTTGAGTTTCCTGGGCATCGTGTTGGATTCGGAAAAAATGGAAGGTAGGTTGCCAGAGGACAAATTAGCAGCGTTGAAAGAGGAAATCCGGGTACAGCGGGGGAATGGACGTGCTGACGTAGCGTCTAGCACGGAGGGAGGGGTTTGAGCCCGCAGGCCGATGATAGCGGGCACGAAGACGGGGAGAGCGTTGGACCGTCACGGTGTGTGAGAGACGCCCTGGATGTGTCTGTCACTCCCCGGGATAGGTAGCCCAGGACGCCGCGGACCTCAAGACAAAAGCAGGTAAAGCGAACGGGACGGCAGACGACCTGGTCCCGGTGCCCAGCGGCGACAGCACCCTCCTCTTCGGACACCTGACTTCCCCCCTCTCCCTTCACCCCACCACCTGATGCGGAAGGCAGGTACACAGAGGCTTCAGAGAGCGCAGCCTGAGCGGAATAGAGGGGATGTGCTGTGAGTATTAAGTTAATTACATACTTCATCTGGAAGCACACTCCATCGGAAGGTAAGCTCACTGCATTATAAAATCTTCTGGAAGCCTGTATTGAAGTACACTAACTGCATGGCAAAGTGAAAATGTCTTATCTCCTGGAAATACTGGGTTAATGTTTTGCTATACTCCAGTAGCAATTATTACAGCTGATGGCTATACCAAGGGGATAAATTAATGAAGAAAGCAGGACTATTGCTGTGGCCCACCAGGGAGTGCACTCATTTAATTTTACTTTTACTATTGCCGGTAAGAACTTGGCAAAAAGAAAGCTAAGAGGCAAATTGCTATGGTCATTAGTTGCTGAGTTGATATAAGACTTATCTGACTGCAGCTTTGTCTGGAGATAAATATAAAAATAAAAACCTGAATATACGGAAGTCTATAGTGACATAATCTAACAGCACGGACTATGAAAAGCCTCCCCTCCCAGGATTCATATGACAGCCCCAGGCGCTAATCAGGCCCTACCCCCGAGGAGGATATTCTACTTTACAGACGGTTCATTTCTACAGGTAACAAAGGGAAATAACCCTCCGATATGTAGAGTCAGGCTGACACAAGAATTGGCGGGACTAGATACGGTTTTCGCATAAGAAGGAGTCTATTATAATAACTCTTATTTAACATATAGGAACCCTGGAAAAGCCGAAAGTCAATGCTATCTTTTTGTCTGCATTATTGGCAGAAACATTATACTAGTCTTGCGTCTAAACAGCCGGGAAAGTCCAGAAAGTCACAGTGGGATAACCTTCTCTAGCCCATTTCACCCCCTTTTGTTTGTTTTTTTGTTTTTATCTTTTTTTTGGTTGTCGTTGTATGCTCTCTCTCTCTCGATCTTGGCTCTCTATAGATTGGTTCCAGTGATTATGTGATACCTCTTAAGCAAAGAAAACAATACTACTCTAGAGCTGTTTTTTTGTGGCCACAAGCCCAAGCACATCTAAACAGGTCCAGGGGCCCCTTATAATCAAGGCTTGGTGGGACAATACTTTAGGTGAAGAGGGAAGAAAGGGAAAAAAAAAAAAAGGGAAAAAAGAAAAAAAAAAAAACATTTTATTCCGTCTCTTTGTCTGCAGGGATCGGAGATAAAAGTAGACAAGGACGTGCTCAGCTTACTAGACCCCATAGCCTGACGGCAAGCCTTTTCTGTTGACGTAGGCTTCAGTACTTAGGCTCTGGTTCATCTTTTCCCAGTGGGATAGGCGGATGCAGCTTTAGGGCCCCATAAACCGCTAAGGGAGCTAAAACACATAGTCTGAGCCCTGGGCTGCTTACGATAAAATCAAGGGTCCTTGCCCCACTACATCTTCATATTCCCAAAATAGGGGATCCAGCACAGTTTACTACTCAAGGCCCCTGGGCATCCCCTAGGAAGTTGATCGCTTCAGAACTTTCAGTTTAACGTCAAAAGAAAAAGCGGTGGACAAAGGCCTTAGTTGGACAACGAAGGGCCAGAACGATAACAAACTGGGTAAAAGAATAAGAGGAGCCAAAAAGGACATTATGAGTAAAGACATAAGTAAATCGTCAAAGAGGGGAACCTCAAAAACGCCGAAAGGCGAGACGAGTACAATAAAGCATTATATTAGACAAGGCGCAAGCCCGACAATATCGGGGTCGGACCCCTCTGCAAGGGCTAACATGGAGAGGAGTAAGGGGGTAGAAGGGGCACGCGATCAATCGAGAGCAGATTGTACAACGGAGAGCGAGATTGATCTGAGCAGATCCGACGACCAGCTGACTGGAGCTCACTTACCTACTAAAACAGAAATGGAGGAGATGCTACTGAGACTGGAAAATGCTATCAAAACAGAAATTAACATCTTAAGAGAGGATATGGGCCACTTATTGAAAAAAGTATATAATATTCCCCGTGGGGTTTTTAGGCAGCAAAGAAAAACGCTATTGTCACGCTCGGGGTATGGCGGGAGACAGGAGGTGGATCCACATGCCAGTGAGGCGATAGCACGGGTTGTATTGGAGGACCGGTTCTAATGTTGCTACTGGTTTTCACCAGAGCCCGCCGCAAGGCGGGATGGACTTGCAGCGGCGGTAGCAACCAGGTCGTATCTTCCAATAGCAACTCGACCACACTGACAGCTGAGACAGGCGAGGTACACAGGGATAAGGCAGAGGCGAGGTCAAACGTAGCAATAGGTCAAGGCAGGCGGCAATGGTTCGTAGTCAGGGGCAACAGCAAAGATCTGGATACACAGGCAGGAGCAACACAACGCTTTTACTGGGCACTAGGGCAACTCAAGATCCGGCAAGGACACGAAGGGGAAGTGGGTTAATATGGGTAAGGGTGAACCATGATTGGGCCAGGCACCACTTAATTGTGCGCTGGCCCTTTAAGAGGCGGACGAGCGCGCTGGAGGAGGCAGACGGCAGAGCCTGCGGGGACGGGTAGGCAGAGCGGGATGCGATCCACAGGCGCGACCAAGGTCCTTTTCTTGGCGTAGCTCTAGGCGTCTTTCAGTATGACGCATGTCAATACGGGTGGCCAGCTGGATGAGTTCAGACAGGGTAGCAGGAATTTCTCGTGCGGCCAGCACATCCTTGACGTGGCTGGATAGGCCCTTTTTAAAGGTCGCGCAGAGGGCCTCATTGTTCCAGGAGAGTTCGGATGCCAGGGTGCGGAACTGAATGGCGTAATCGCCCACTGAAGAATCTCCCTGGACAAGGTTCAGGAGAGCTGTCTCGGCAGAGGAGGCCCGGGCTGGCTCCTCGAAGACACTGCGAACTTCAGAAAAGAAGGCTGGAATTGAAGCTGTGGCAGGATCACCACGGTCCCAAAGCGGTGTAGCCCAGGCTAGGGCCTTATCAGATAGCAGGCTAACCACGAATGCCACCTTAGACCGTTCGGAGGGGAACTGGTCAGACAACATCTCCAGATGGAGGGAACACTGGTATAGGAACCCTCGGCATAGCTTAGGGTCCCCATTGAACTTGTCAGGAAGGGACAGCCGGACTCTAGCAGCAGCAACTCGTGGAGGAGATGTAGGAGCTGGCGGTGGAGACGGTAGAAGCTGCTGTAGCATAGCAGTCAACTGCGCCAATTGCTGTCCCTGTTGAGCGACCACCGTAGTCAGATCCGAGAGGCTTGGCAGAGGGACCTCAGCGGGATCCATGGCCGGATCTACTGTCATGCTCGGGGTATGGCGGGAGACAGGAGGTGGATCCCCTATGCCAGTGAGACGATAGCACGGGTTGTATTGGAGGACCGGTTCTAATGTTGCTACTGGTTCTCACCAGAGCCTGCCGCAAGGCGGGATGGACTTGCAGCGGCGGTAGCAACCAGGTCGTATCTTCCAATAGCAACTCGACCACACTGACAGCTGAGACAGGTGAGGTACACAGGGATAAGGCAGAGGCGAGGTCAAACGTAGCAATAGGTCAAGGCAGACGGCAATGGTTCGTAGTCAGGGGCAACAGCAAAGATCTGGATACACAGGCAGGAGCAACACAACGCTTTCACTGGGCACTAGGGCAACTCAAGATCCGGCAAGGACAGGAAGGGGAAGTGGGTTAATATGGGTAAGGGTGAACCATGTTTGGGCCAGGCACCACTTAATTGCTGGCCCTTTAAGAGACGGCAGAGCCGTGCGCGCGCGCCTGGGGAGAGGGGGACGAGCGCGCTGGAGGAGGCAGACGGCAGACCCGGCGGGGACGGGTAGGCAGAGCGGAATGCGATCCACGGGCGGACCAGGGACACCGCATGGATCGCATCCCCGAGACAGAACAGCGCCTACGGCCAGGGGAGCTGGCCGGGGCGCTGCAGGAGGAGAGACGCCGTGAGCACTCCGGGATGGACGGGACACCCGGAGCGCTCGACGTTACAGCTATCTTGAAAAAATCAGCAAGTTTTATTAAATGTAGTATCCAAGAAAACCATACATGTGAATTTATGTTATTACCCCTTTGTCAAGATGTGTTGCATGGACCAGAGACTTGTTTAAAAACCAGAAGCTTTTTCTCTCTATCTCATGGAGATCCGCACCGACTTTGCCAGCATGAAGTGCCCCCTCAATTCCCAGAATATGGGAAGAGAAAAAGGAAAAACTCCCCCGTGGAAAAGAGGGGGAGGTTGTATATCACGGGCTATCAGGGGACGGCGCTGAAGTAGCACTGTCCACCTATGAGGGAGGAAGCGCAGCTGTGACACCCACCTGGAAGCAATGATTAATTGTTTTTTAGTGAGTGAACGATTTGTAACAAAGTATTTGTTTGGTAACATTATTAGCATTAGACTGACTGAATCTCATGTGAGGAAGGGACCATGGCTGACACATACAAATGTTTGTTATCTAAGTTCTACAGTTGTATTAGAGTTATGATAGTATCAAGTAATGTGTGTAATAAAATAATATAAATTTCATCAATAGAAAAGGTGACAGTGTATGTGGGAGGTAATTAGAAGGATTAGTAATGTAAAAATATATATAAGTCTGAACAATAAATGTGAGTGTATAATTGATGGTGTAATCTGGGTGAGCTTTGATGTGCAAAAGATTGGCTGGGTGGGCTGCAGTGAAAAAAACGAAAAATAACATAAATTCACATGTATGGTTTTCTTGGATACTACATTTAATAGAACTTACTGATTTTTTCAAGATAGCGTTTTTCTGTGCTGCCTAAAAACCCCACAGGGAATATTATATACTTTTTTTCTATAAATTTATTCGGGGTGAGCAGCCAGCTCCAATACTAACAACTTCCATTGGTACACCCACATCCCTCTTTCTATAATGGGCCACTTATTGACCAGGATGGAGGCGGTTGAAGTTAGAGCAGATAATACGGATCAAGAAGTTATTAAATGAAAGACCCCATTGAAAAGGACCCAATCAAATCAGAGAGATACTTCATACAAGATCGAGGATCAAGAAAATAGGGACAGAAGGCAAAATTTGAGAATACGTGCGATTCCGGAACACAGGGGGGAAGATCTGGAGAAAATAGTCAGGACTATATTTGGCCCGATTAGTGGAAAAGGTGAAAACCAGTTTCCTAGAATCAAAAGGGTGCACCGGGTAGGAAGGTCGGAGCAGATCGAATCCGGTAGAACCCGCAATATTATAATAAGATTTCGCTACTTTAAAGATAAAGAGGATCTCTGGTCTAAAATTAGAGGAAAATCCCCCCTAAAATATGAGGATACCGAAATACAAATATATGCCGATTTATCAACACGTACACTGGAAAGAAGAAGGCTCCAAAGACCTTTACTAGACATTTTGCGTAAAGAAAATATTAAATATAACTGGGGCTTTCCCTCCTGTTTAATAGGCACAAAAGATGGCCGTTCGGCCAGGTTAAGATTCCCAGAGGAGCTACAGGGCTTTTGTGTAAAAAACTGGATATCCCAGTCCCTTATTTACTGGGCTGGGCTGAGATAGAGGGTCTAGGAGAAAGTTCTTAAAAATATGGTGGTGACGGCGGGGGGGCAGGGGAGGAGGGGAGTTGAAGAAGCAATCTAAAAGAAGGCTAAGCTTGATCGGCCTACTCACTATCATACCCCAGAGAAATCTGGGCTGTGGGTGAGTATAGAAGGGCGGGAACAAACTAGAGTCTGAGGGGGGCCACGAGAAGATGGCTCCCACTGACTCAGAGACCCACTATGGGGTCAGAGAGGTAAAGGAGGAAGGGGGGAGGGAGAGGGAGAGGGTGAAGGAGTAGGGGGTGGGGAGGAGGGGAAAGGGGGGGAAACGGGTAGGGAGAAGGACGGGGGAAGGGAGAGAGGGAAGGGGGCCGGGGTAGAGGGAGGCAGGGTTGGGCAGGGGAGGCGGGGAAGGTTAGAAGAGGGAAACCCCATCGCTACTTGTCGCGTAAAGGATTTAAAACGAAAAAAAAAACCATCAAGGAAATGAGGACAGAAATCAATTTTCTCACATACAATGTAAGAGGCCTGAACTCCCCCGGTAAACGTTATAAGGTATTAGAGGAGATCAGGAGATATGGGGCTGGTGTGGTCTTCTTACAGGAGACCCACCTGTCGTATACCTCAAGTATTAAACTATTTTCACAGGCACACCCAACTTGGTATTACGGGGATACAGTTTCAAACAGAGATGTAAATTTCAAACTGGAGGACAGAAAGGTAGACCCCGAGGGGAGGTATCTCTTTCTAAGGGGTTCCTTGCATGGGACAACAATTACCCTAGCGAATATTTATGCCCCAAATACGAGACCCATAAAATATCTTGAGTCGATTTTATCAAAACTAAGAAAGGATACCTAATCTTAATGGGGGACCTAAACTTTGTAATGGACCCTAAAATGGATAGTACGTCTGGTGTACAGGGGACAGGGAACGTACAGCTAAAACTGTTATAAAAAAAAGCAAAGCAGGGATCAATTGGTGGATACTTGGAGGATCCAGCATCCACAGAAGAGGGACTATACGTTCTTCTCCCCGGTACACCAGACGTACTCCCGTCTTGATCATATATTTGTCGACCATCGACTATTAGAGAGAGTTAACAAAACGAATATTGAAATAGTGTCCCTGTCAGACCACCACGCCCCGGTCTCTATGAAACTAAATATCCCAGAGTATAAACAACCCTCGAGTGGGTGGAAGTTAAATGTTGAGTTATTATACAATAAAGAGATACGGGAATATGTTAGAAAAGAACTGGAATGGTTTTTCCAAACTAATGATAACGGTGAAGTGTCAGGGTCTAATGTATGGGACGCGCATAAGGCTTTTGTAAGGGGGATCCTTATAGCAAAAGCATCGTGGAAGAAAAAGGAGAGGATGAGAAAAACTCAAGAACTGATGACTGATATTAACACATTAGAGCAAAGACATAAGACTGACGGGGTTCATGATCAGGGAATGTACCAAGAATTGATGGGTAAGAGGGAGGAGCTAAAAGAGTGGGCAGAGCAGGAAGCAAAACAGGCATATAATAAGATCGCAAAGGATCAGTACCTATGGGGCAATAAGCCAAGTAAATATTTAGCTAGAATGCTTCGAAAAAAGAAATCTAGAAACTATATAGAAAAAATACAATCAAAAAAAGGAGAGATGAAATATGTATCTAAAGAAATAGCAGCGACCTTTAGAGAGTATTACGAAGAACTATACTCAGTGGAGTCCAAGGGTAAGAAGAAAAAGGGAGATAACAGCGAGAAAATAAATGACTTTTTGAGTAGGGCAAGGCTGGTCTCGCTGGGACCCTAGGAGAGTGAAGCATTGGAAAGACCTATTTCAGAAGATGAAATTCTTCGAGCATTAAATAACTCACCCTTGGGTAAGAGTCCAGGCCCCGATGGGTTTACGGTTTCATACTATAAAATCTTTAAAGAGATCCTTATCCCCAGACTCCAGCGCTATATGAATGGCCTGGGGACGGACTATGATATGAGCGAGGCTTCCCTGTCAGCGACGATTACGGTGTTATTGAAGGAAGGCAAGGATGGATCAGTGTGCTCAAGTTACAGACCCATCTCTTTGTTAAACTTTGATACAAAGCTGTATGCCAAGATTTTGGCAGAACGAATAAAGGGACACTTGGGCACACTGATCCATCCGGACCAAGTAGGATTTATACCGGGCAGAGAGGGCAGAGACAACAGCGTTCGGACCCTGTTTTGGCCCTACAGAGGATGAGGGATTCAGGGACCCCCAGTCTATTGCTGTCAATAGACGCAGAAAAAGCGTTTGACAGGGTAGACAGGGGGTTCCTGTTTAAAACTCTCGGGAGGATGGGGTTTGGCCCAAAAATTATTCAGAAAATGTAAGTCCTATATGGCCACCCGAAAGCAAATATAAGAATAAACGGTATCGTCTCTTCTTTGTTTGAAATGCACAACGGGACTAGGCAGGGCTGCCCCCTCTCCCCTCTCCTTTTTGTTCTGTCGCTGGAACCCCTTTTAGCTACGATCCGAGGAAACCCAGATATAGAAGGGTGTAGGGCTGGTAGCGAGGAACACAAATTGGCAGCCTTTGCCGACGATGTCTTATTCTATGTAGGATCCCCCCAGAATTCATTGCCTAATCTATTAAAAACCCTAGCCAATTACGGAGGAATATCCAATTTTAGAATTAATTCAGCAAAAACCTTTATGTTAAATATTAACTTAAATAAAGTAGAGAAGCAGAATTTACAGAAGGTCTTTAGTTTCTCGTGGAAAAAACAAATAAAATACCTGGGAATAGAATTGTCCAACACCATGAGAAAAATGTATAAGATAAACTACCTCCCATTACTAGAGGAAATCAAAAAAAAAATGCCAAGAACTCATGGGCAAGCCTCTGTCGTGGTTAGGTCGGATAAATACTGTAAAAATTATGATATTACCCATTATAACATACAAATTCCAGATGCTCCCAATCCCACTCCCAAATCAGTACTTGAGGAAACTAAAAGCCCTGATCATGAACTTTGTGTGGAAACACAAGAAAAACAGAACATCATTGCAAATCTTTAAAACCAGATAAAAGCCTAGGAGGCCTAGCAGTTCCGGACATCGAGAATTATTATTACTCGATAGTGTTACTTAGAATTCCAGAATGGGGGAAAAAGCACAGCAATAAGCGATGGGTTAATTTCGAAGAAGCACTTAGTGAAGCACAGTTGGGGAAGATTGTATGGAATCCCCCAAAGTACAGGGCACTAGGAGAAAAAAACACATATAATTACACGGAACACATTTAAAATTTGGGATAAGATTTATAAAACATTTAATAGAATATATAATTCACCCTTAATTGCACTAAAGGAGAATCTCTTTTTTCCACCAGGGAGAAAAGCGATAGGAGGAGATTGGATATTAAAGGATAATACATGTTTAGGGGAAGTAATAAGTAAGGGTAAAATATTGGCACTGCAGGAGTTCCAAAGCAAAAACGAGGTGTTCACTATCGACGGATGGCGGTACCTCCAGTTATGCCACTTCGTAAGATCGTTCCCCCTCCCCTTAAGGGACGTAGGCGATTTGACGAAGTTAGAGCGTATATTTTCAGCAGAAAATTCTAAAAAGAGAATATCTAAAATCTACAAATTGCTACTGGAGAAGGACAGACCGTAGATACCGTCATACCTTAAGAAATGGGAGAGAGATTTGGGTGTACAATTAGACACTGGCACGGTTAAGAAAATATTAAAATGAGCTCACAGCTCTGCGGTCGATACAAAGACCGCAGAAATGAACTATAAGTGCATGTTCAGGTGGTACATGACCCCAGATAATTTAAATAAATTCCAGGCGGAGGCTTCGGCCAACTGCTGGAGGGGCTGTAAACAAAGAGGGACTATGGGCCATTTATGGTGGGAGTGTCAAAAAAATAAAAAATACTGGGAGACTATTTTAAAATATATCAAGGAAATAACAAATGTTGAGGGGAAAGAGAAAAAAAAAATGCTTAGTGGAGAAAGGCATACTCAGGGCAATGGAAGTTAAGGGAGGGAAGATTGTCTAAGTCGATGAACTTTTCTGTCACGCCGAATTTGTGGTGTCTACTTGTAACTGCTTACCCACTTATATACGTGAGTAAACTATTAAACTATTAGGCCCCTTTCAGACGAGGCGGACTCCGCTTGCACGGAGCCCGCCTCTGTCCGCCGGCTCAGCGGGAGATCTGTCCGTTGATCTCCGCTGAGCCGGCGGATGACAAGCCTCTCTCCGCTCACTGAGCGGGGAGGGGCTTGCGAGCGCCGCTGATCTCTATGGAGAGATCGGATGAAAACGGACAGTGTGTCCGTTTTCACCCGATCTCACCCGATCCGACGGATCTGGACGTGTGGTCCATACGTCTGCTTTTGGCGGATCGGACCGGATCGGATGTCAGCGGACATGTCTCCGCTGACATCCGACGCTCCATAGAGTAACATGGAGCGCCCGTTCAGATCCGCCGTCAAAACTGACAGGCGGATCTGAACGGGCCTTCCGTGTGAAAGGGGCCTAAAAAAAAAAAAGGGGAATAAAAGAATAACCCTGAAGGGGTCAAAAGAAACGTTAAAAATAAACCACAAATGATGTTAAGACAAAAGACATTATTTCCTGTCGTGTTAGCAGTAGAATTGTGGGGGGAATCTTTTCGGAATCTGGAGGTGCGGTTTCATGGGGACAACTTGGGTGTGGTGCAGGTTATCAACAAGGTATCGGCGGCATCCCCGCCGGTTATCCGGTTGCTCAGATACTTGGTTTTACGCTGTTTACAGTTGAACATGTTTATCTATGCTGTTCACCTACCGGGGGGTAGAGAATGTCATTGCTGATGCGTTGTCTCGCTTTCAGTGGGACAAATTCCGGGAATAGGCACCAGGGCCGGAACAATGCGGGGCCCCTTGTCCCGAGTGGCTATTGAAGATAGGCTTGGAAGAGTAGGCGGCTGGATCAGACGGTCGGTGAGCGATTGGACGTGGTCAGCATACAGCAGGGTTTGGGGGGAATGGATGGCATTGGTACAGCAGGTAGAGGGGGACATGAGGAACAGGAGCTCCGTTTGTTAGTTTTGTATTTAGTTTCTAGGAATTTGGAGGCAGGGGTGTCGGTGTCTGGTCTGGACCAAAAATTGGCGGGGTTAGCATTCTGGTTTAAGTTGAATGGTTTTCAGGACCTGACTAAGGATTTTTAGGTGAGGCAGGCGGTAAAGGGTTATAGGCGTTCCAAGCCGGGCCGGGATATGCGGCGCCCAGTTTCATTTGAATTGTTAGGCAGGTTATTGGCACAATTAGAGGCTACATGCTCATTCAGAGCGGCGTTCGCGCTAGCATTCTTTGGGGCCTTTCAGATCAGTGAACTGGTGAGTTCCTCCACGAAGGTCCAAGGGGGGTTAGGGGTTTCGGAGGTAGCGTGCGAAGGGGATAGGCTGTCCATACTGGTGCGCAGGTCAAAAACTGATCAGCAGGGCAAGGGTCAGAAGGTGCAAGTGTATTCACTGCCTGGTTCCCCCTTGTGCCCAATAGCTTTGGTGAGGGGTTTCCTGACTCTGCGTCCGGAGGTAGGAGGGTCCCTCTTAGTGCACCGGGATGGGCGGTCCTTATAGAGATATCAATTCATTGCAGTTTTTAAAAAATGTTTGGAGGCTTTGGTTTTGGGGGAGCAGAAGTTTTCGTCCCATTCATTCCGCATAGGGGTGGCTACTGAGGCGGTCAGATGGGGAATGGATGAGGAGGCGGTAAAGAGGATTGGGAGATGGGAGTCTAGGAGGTTTAAATCATATGTTCGTCCCCATCTTCTGATGGATGAAGGTAAACGGGTAAAGGTTAAGTGTTTTCTGCTGTGTATGGTTTACAGTTGATATTGATGTTGTTAGGGGTTGTCTTCTCTTCTTTTCTTTTAGGAAGAACATGTGGAATAGTCTGGATTCTGGGCCACTCCTATGTGTGTTGGGGGGCTAGGAGGGGTGATGCTCGTCCAGATGGCAGACAGTTGGGGTTTTCTTGGCAGGAGGCATATATAAAGTGGTTTGGGTCACCGGGCATGCTCTGGGGCAGGACGGTTTCACAGGTGCATAGGTTTGCACAGTTGGACCGGCCTCCTGACGTGTTAGTTTTACATGTGGGGGGGGGGCAATGATTTGGGCAGTAGGACCATGTTGGACTTGGTAAAAGACATCAAGTTTGACTTTTGGCAGCTCCGCTTTGCCTTCCCACACATGATTATCGTGTGGTCTGACATGGTGGCACGTACCAATTGGCGTTTTGCACGGTCAGTGAAAAAAATCAATTGGGCCAGGAGGAAGGTTAACAAGGAGATTAGTGGCTTTGTGGTCAGGAACGGTGGGTTGGCTATCCGGAACCTGGAGTTGGATGTGGAGACTTGGCGGTATCTGAAGAGGGATGGAATTCACCTGAATGATGTGGGGACGGACTTGTGGGCCCTAGGTTTACAAGACGGGATTCAGCGAGCTTTGAGGGTGTGGCAGGGCACACAAGGGTAAGGTTTTCCCCTGGTGTGCTGTGGCATGATGTTAGTCTTTGTTGGTGAAGGATTAACCCCAGGTTTGGAAGAGTTCGGGACCCATTGGTGATATGGTACCCGAAGGTCGTATGCCAGCTAAAGGGGTTTAGCTGGAAGTTGGTGATCGGGTGCACTGCGGGCAGTATTTGTTGTCTCTGAGCTAGAATGTCAGCTTGAGGCCTATTTTAGTTTTAAAGTACCGCAGTGCCGGAGTGGATATGGTGGTAACATTGGTGGGGTTTCCTGCAAAGACCAACGGGTGGAAGTTAATGGAGGAGGTGGTTTAATACAGGTTTGTATAGAGAGAAAGTTGCGCTATCCGAATATATAAAGCTGCTGCTCAAAAATGTTATACTACATAGATCAAATTGTGTGTGGAAAGGAGCCGCGCTATATAGTGAAAAACACCCACGAAGGTGTATGTGCTATCTTACACATAAATAGAAGGTAAAAGTGAAAAGCTGACCAATATGGCTAGTATTCGTCTCTTCCGTGTATGTGTGACAGAAGTTCTATCGGAACAGCCTCTATTGGTATGTCTGAAAAAATATTTTGAATCAACTCCCAGATAGGGCTGTTCAGATTAGTTGGAAATATATCACGAAAGACTCTTTATATATAATTTTAGTGAACCCCCTACAGAGCATTTACTGACATGTAGTTGTGTATTATATGGTGTGGGTGGAAAAACTTTGTGAGAGTTAATGGACACCCTAATAAACGCCCGGCAGGGCTGTTATGCTGTTGCAAAAAAAAAACTTATATTGTAAGGGGCTCTTTAAAAGCAGCCACTGTGTGACTATTTCTGAAGAAAGACAGTATGTAAAAAATAGGTGTGAACAAATTGGTGAGATTAGATAAACGCCCTATGAAACATTTAGTGACATACTGTCATATACTCCGTGATAACGGTGTAAGAAGAAAAAAAGAAAGAAACAACTTTTTTTGAAAAATTGGTAAACACCCTACAGAGCATATAATATTGTGAAATATAAACCTAAAAATGTATACAAACTATATGCCGTGGGGCACAAAGTGAGTGCAAACTATAAAATAAATAAACACCTTACAGAACATGTAATAACATGAAATGTAATTTTGAACCTCAAAGTAAATGCAAACTATATGCCGTGAGACACAAAGTTAGTGCAAACTGTATACCAGGGAATACAGTCAGTGAACCTAAGTGACACAATATTGAAATTAAAAAAGGGAACAATAAAAAAATATGGTTTACGTTCTATTAGTAAACACCCTGCTGAGCTACCAGTGTAATACACAAATAACAAGGTATAGGTATAGTCCTCAGAGTATAAGTTAGCACAATCTCTATTTGTGTTGTGACTGTTTCACCAAAAGTGCATAAATGGTTGCAAATGAGATTTTGCTAAAAGGATTGGTGCATCTTGAAAAGCACAACAAAAAAAATGGATTCCGTGCATTAAACAGTCTCTATAACGGCTCCTGATGTGATTGGATAAAAGTGACTTGCATATCACCAAGAAGAAAAGTGAAGACCTCCACCATAGAGCAAACTTGTCTCCTTACCGGAACTAAATGGTCCCTTTTTTAGGGGGACCGTTTAGGCAGGTGGCTCTCAACCCTAGCCAGGGGTGGACTGTAGGGAACGTCTGTTATCCTGCCAATCGGGATGATTCGTCCTAAGTGGCTCCCAGCCCAGGATCCTTCTCTATTACCAGCTCAGCTTGCGCAAACTGCGCGTCCCAGACAGGCTGACCGAGGCCTTCTCGCAGCGTGTGCTATCTGCTAAATACAGGTTTACACGGTTATGCTAATTTATGTTAATGTTTATTTGAATATTTAATAATAAAGATAATTGGCTACTACAGCCAAGTTTTTCTCCAGATTAGTGTGGTCTCAATTTCTGGGGTTTTTGAGGGGTTGGGGTACGTAGCAGTTGTAAGTGTGGGTTATGGTAATAGGGGTTAACATGACACCTCTGTTATACAATAGTCAAGATGCATTTGCTTGTATTTGCATGGGGGAATGTTATTATCAACTGCTAAGAGAAGGGCCTCGATGTCAACTGAGTCTATGAGGTCATCTGGTTCATTTTCTTCTAATAAAGCAATTTGATTATCCAATGCTTGCTTATCCTGGCTTGATTGTCCAGGATTTCGCATACAGACTTTTCACTAAAATTTTACGAATAAAGAGATGGATGTACAGAAAGTGAGGCCACGTGCAAGGACATCCAACACCTTTGGAGTAAGTGAGCGAGAAGATAAATTAACCACGTTTAACGCGTCATGAACTTCAGGTCCTGGAGACTTCTCCCCGTCGCCAAGTACCGCAAGGTGGCGACGAGCCTTTGTTCAGGAGTGATGGCTTGCCGCATGCATGTGTCCTGCTTAATAATATAGGGGGACAGCAAAGCCAATAGTTGGTGAAAGCAGGGGTCCATCATCCGGAGATAATTCCTGAAATTATCAGAATTATTCTCCTGGAGCTCCCGCAACAACGGCATATGACAGAATTGGTCACGATTGAGCAACCAATTCTTGGTCCAAGAACTCCTCCTCCCCCTGTTCCTGGACTGGACTTGGGTCAAAGCAATAACACCAAGCCCAACAATAGCATGATCTCTACGTCGAGAACGCCACATGGCTAGTAGACGAACCGCCATTCAGAATGAACTGACAAGCACGACCTGAAAATCCGAAACGACCTGACAATAGGGATGAGCCGAACACCCCCGGGTTCGGTTCGCACCAGAACCTTCGAACGGACCGAAAGTTCGCGCGAATTTTCGAACTCTATTCGTTATAATGGACGCGAACGTTCGAAATCAAAATTGCTAATTACAACGGCCAATATGCATGTTAATGTCATAAAACAGGTTTGGGGATCCGGGTCCTGCCCCAGGAGACATATATCAATGCAAAAAGAACTTTTAAAAACTAACGTTTTTTCGGGAGCAGTCATTTTAATGATGCATAAAGTGAAAAAAAAAAAGTGAAATTTTCCTTTAAATATGGTACCTGGGGGTTGTCTAAAGTATGCCTGTGAAGTGGCATGTGTTTCCCGTGTTTAGAACTGTCCTTGCACAAAATGACATTTGTAAAGGAAAAAAAGAAGCCATTTAAAACCACTTGCGGCTTTAATGTCATGTCTTGTCCTGGCCGCCATATGGCTGAAAATCCTTGAGAAAAATGGCATGGCTACCCCATCACCCCCCCCCCCCACCCCAGCCCCTTTGGGTCTTGTATGGATATTAAGGGGGACCCCGCACCCAAAATAAAACCCTTTACCTACAACCCTATATACTCTGAACAGCAGTATACAGGCGGTGCAAACAAGACACGGACTGTAGGTTTGTTCTTAAGTAGAATCTGAACAGGTACATTATGAAGTGTAGTTCCATCCGCAAAAAATCTATTTTTAAGCTTTTTGGAGAACATAGGGAGGGGTTATCACCCCTGTAACATTCGCTGTCTTTGCACATCTGTTCAGAACATTTCACCTCACTTTCCGTCCCAATGACAAATGTTTTTGGAAAAGTGGGGTTTTAATTGAAACAAGGATTGGTGATAAATCATCAGTAGAGAGGAGATACCTTTTTCCCAAATTAAATCTAACAGGATCGAATTTCCCTTCCTAGGGGTAGATTTCCTCTCACTTTTTCTCTTTCCGTTTGCAAGTAGGAGTCATTTGTAAGTTGGATGTTTGAAAGTAGGGGCCTGCCGTATATACTCTGCAGAAATTTGCCCCATTAGATGTTGGTGTAGCCACAAGACTGTAAGCCCTCACAGTTACTCTTGGTGGGCGCAGGAATGGGCCCTGCTGTGAGTTATTAGATCAAGATTTGTAATTGCATGCACCTGTTGAACAGGGCAGAAAAATTGGGCCTTTGGTGGTGGTGGACGGTGTTGCCACAAGACTGTAGGCCCTCATAGTTACTCTTGGTGGGCGCAGGAATGGGCCCTGCTGTGAACTATTAGATCAAGATTTGTAATTACACGCCTCTGTTAAACAGGGGCTGAAAAATTGTGCCTTAGGCATTGGTGCTGGTGCCACAACACTGCAACCCCTCACAGATACTGTACTCTTAGCACAGCAATGAGACCTGTTGCAAAGCATTGCCTAAAAATTGTAATTACACGCCCCAACAGGGGCTGAAAAATTGTGCCTTAGGCACTGGTGCTGGTGCCACAAAACTGAAACCCCTCACAGATACTGTACTTGGAGCACAACAATGAGACCTGTTGCAAAGCATTGCCTAAAAATTGTAATTACACGCCCCAACAGGGGCTGAAAAATTGTGCCTTAGGCATTGGTGCTGGTGCCACAACACTGCAACCCCTCACAGATACTGTACTTGGAGCACAGCAGTCACACCTGTTGCAAAGCATTTTTAAAAAAAATTGTAATTACACGCCCCTGTTATACAGGGGCTGAAAAATTGTGCCTTAGGCATTGGTGCTGGTGCCACAACACTGCAACCCCTCACAGATACTGTACTCTGAGCACAGCAATGAGACCTGTTGCAAAGCATTGCCTAAAAATTGTAATTACACGCCCCAACAGGGGCTGAAAAATTGTGCCTTAGGCATTGGTGCTGGTGCCACAACACTGCAACCCCTCACAGATACTGTACTCTGAGCACAGCAATGAGACCTGTTGCAAAGCATTGCCTAAAAATTGTAATTACACGCCCCAACAGGGGCTGAAAAATTGTGCCTTAGGCACTGGTGCTGGTGCCACAACACTGCAACCCCTCACAGATACTGTACTTGGAGCACAGCAGTCACACCTGTTGCGAAGCATTTTTTTTAAAAAATTGTAAGTACACGCCCCTGTTATACAGGGGCTGAAAAATTGTGACTTAGGCACTGGTGTGGTGGCATGGATCATTGAGGAGGAAGAGGATAGTCAGTGAACATAACAGGACAGTCACTCAGCATCAGCATAGGCAGTCTTCAAGGGATGTGACATTATAAATTATTCAGTTATATCCGCTTCAGGTGCCTGGTAGCTGGTGGTGATCCAAGACTGATTAATTTTTATGAAGGTCAGTCGATCAACCGAGTCGGTGGACAGGCGCACCCTATGATCGGTGACAAATCCTCCAGCAGCACTGAATGTGCGTTCGGAAAGAACGCTGGATGCAGGACAGGCCAGTAGCTCAATTGCATACTGTGCAAGCTCTGGCCAGTGATCCATCCTCAGGACCCAGTAAGCCAGAGGATTTTCGGTGGGAAAGGTGTCCAAGTCTGACCTTGCCCCTAGGTATTCCTGCACCATGTATATCAGACGCTGGCGATGGTTGCTGGAACCGATCATACCTTGGGGCTGCGGACTAAAAAATTGTCTGAACGCATCGGTCAGACGTCCACCTTCCCCACCGCTCCTTCTGCTACTGACCGAAGCCTCAGCAACTCGTCGTCCAGGACCAGGAGTTTGTAATCTCCCAGTTTCTGGGAACGCGTTGCACAGACCTTTCTGCAAGGCCTCCCTGAGATGTCTCATCCTCTGCTCCCTCTGCGACGGCAAGATAAGGTCCGCAACCTTACCCTTGTACCGTGGATCAAGGAGAGTGGCCAGCCAGTAATGGTCCCTCTCCTTGATCCGAAGAACACGAGGATCCTTCCGCAGGCTTTGCAGGATCAGGGAGGCCATGCAGCGTAGGTTAGCTGAGGCATTCGGTCGGAGTCTTCTGGGTCACTGAGGATGACATGATCGCCAGCCACCTCCTCTCAGCCACGTACAAGTCCACTGGTTTGTTGGGATTGTACATCATCCCTAAAAGACTGCTGCTGCTGATGCTGAGTGCCAGGCTCCACCGCCATGCTCACACAATCCTCCTCCTCCTCCTCATCCTCATCCTCTTCCTGTGTGATGGGTGGGACAGAAGGAACACTGTCTGGATAAAGGGGGCCTTGAGAGGCAAGGAAGTCCTCTCTTCCTGCCTCTGTTCTGCCTCAAGTGCCCTGTCCATTATCCCACGCAGCGTATGCTCCAACAGGTGGACAAGAGGTACAGTGTCACTGATGCATGCACTGTCACTGCTCACCATCCTCGTGGCCTCCTCAAATGGTGAGAGGACAGTGCATGCATCCCTGATCATGCTCCACTGGCGTGGGGAAAAAAAGCCAAGCTCCCCTGACTCTGTCTTGGTGCCATAGTCGCAGGTACTCATTGATGGCCCTCTGCTGCGTGTGCAGTCGCTGCAGCATGGCCAACGTTGAGTTCCACCTGGTGGGCATGTCACATATTAGGCGGTTCTTGGGCAGGTTCAGCTCCTTTTGCAGCTCAGTCAGCCGAGCACTGGCATTATAAGATCGGCGGAAATGCACACAGACTTTCCTGGCCTGCCTCAGGACATCCTGTAAGCCTGGGAACCTGCCCAAGAACCGCTGCACCACCAGGTTGAGGACGTGAGCCATACAGGGCACATGGGTGAGCTGCCCCTGTCGCAGGGCGGAGAGGAGGTTGGTGCCATTGTCAGAAACGACCATTCCTGGCTTAAGCTGGCGTGGCGTCAACCACCTCTTGGCCTGCCCCTGCAGAGCTGCCAGAACCTCTGGCCCAGTGTGGCTCCTGTCCCCCAAACACACCAGCGCAAGCATGGCATGGCATCTTTTTGCCTGCGTACTCGCGTAGCCCCTTGTATGCCTACGGAGCACAGCTGGTTCTGAGGACAGAGCACTGGAGGAAGAAGAAGAGGAGGGGGTGGAGGAGAGAGGTGTGTCACAACCAGTAGTAGCATTTTGGAGGCGTGGTGGCGGAACAACCTCCAACACTACTGCACCTTGTCCTGCATCCCTCCCAGCTGCCAATAGAGTGACCCAATGGGCCGTGAAAGAAAGATAACATCCCTGTCCATGCCTGCTGGACCATGAGTCAGCGGTAATATGCACCTTACCGCTGACCGCCCTGTCCAGCGAGGCATGGACATTGCCTTCCACATGCCGGTAGAGAGACGGAATCGCCTTCCATGAGAAAAAGTGGCGTTTGGGAACCTGCCACTGAGGAACCGCACATTGAACAAACTCACGGAAGGGGGCCGAGTCTACCAACTGAAAAGGCAGCAGTTGAAGTGCTAGCAATTTAGCCAAGCTAGCATTCAACCGCTGGGCATGTGGATGGCTGGGAGTATACTTCTTTCGACGGTCCAGCAGCTGGGGCAGGGAAATTTGCCTGCTACAATCGGACGTCGGTGTACTGCAAGTACTTGGTTGTGACACACCTAATTCTACACCTTCAGTCCTCTCAGAGCAGCTTTCAGAGAGGACTGAAGATATAGAGGGGATGGAGATCCCAGCTGATGAGGAGCAAGGAGAGGTCCGCTTAGTTCTTTGGTGTGGGTCTTTTATGTGTGCTTGCCAACGAGCTGCATGGCAGGTCGACATATGTCTGCTCATGCTTGTTTTGGCCACGCGAGATACACTTGAGACAAATATTGCAAATAGCAGTGGTGCGATCTGATGCACTCGTCTCAAAAAAGGCCCACACCAAAGAACTTTTGTGATAACGTGCAGAGGCAGCGCCCTGCACAGGCGGAGCTCTGCGGTGTGGTACAGTTGCTGTGCTGGCCTCTAGCTGGCCTCCAGGGGGCATCCTGCCTCGTTGGACATGTGACGCCGCATCCTCCTCCTCCTCCTCCTCCTCCTCTCTCCCTTCAGGCACCCACGTGGAGTCAGTGACCTCATCATCCCCTCCCTCTTCACTAGAGCAAACCTGGCAGTAAGCTGCAGCTGGTGGAACAGTACTGCCAGATTGCTGTCCTTCAGCATCCCCTCTCTCTGCGCGCACACTACTGCCTTCCTCAAGCTGGGTTTCATCATCCGAGCCTTCAAACCGTTGGGCATCCTCCTGGAGCATGTACCCAACACTGTGCTCAAACAGTTCGGGGGACTCCTCAGGAGGACATGGTGGGTCTAGGGAAGGGGTGGCTGATGATGCCATTGAGTACGCGTTGGTAGCTGCTCTGCCAGTACCCTGAGCCTGGGTGAGAGAGGATGAGGAGGATGAGGAGGGCTTGTTCATCCATTCTACCAAGCCTTCGGCATGATGCGGCTCCACATGTCCAGCTGCCGAAAACAAAGACAAGCGTGTCCCATGGCCACGTGCTGATGACGATGCACGACCACGTCCACGGCCAGCACTGTTGTCTCTAGAAACAGAGCCTGCCTGCCCTGTGTTCTTGCCTCGGCACGCTCTGCCTCTCCTTGGCGGTCTTCCAGCCATTGTAGTCGGTAGTGTATATAGTATAAAAAATAGAGCTCCTATGTGTGCTCACAACACACTGTAGGTCCTATGGGTGCTGACACTAACACACTATAGGTACTATGTGTGCTGCTGACAAGAAAATATAGGAGCTCTGTGTGCTGCCACTAACACACTAGAAGTCCTATGGGTGCTGCTGACACAATAGGTAATATGTGTGCTGCTGTCAAGAAAATATAGGAGCTCTGTGTGCTGCCACTAACACACTAGAAGTCCTATGGGTGCTGCTGACACAATAGGTAAAATATGTGTGCTGCTTTCAAGAAAAAATAGGAGCTCTGTGTGCTGCCACTAACACACTAGAAGTCCTATGGGTGCTGCTGAGAAGAAAATATAGGAGCTCTGTGTGCTGCCACTAACACACTAGAAGTCCTATGGGTGCTGCTGACACAATAGGTAGTATATGTGTGCTGCTGTCAAGAAAATATAGGAGCTCTGTGTGCTGCCACTAACACACTAGAAGTCCTATGGGTGCTGCTGACACAATAGGTAAAATATGTGTGCTGCTGTCAAGAAAATATAGGAGCTCTGTGTGCTGCCACTAACACACTAGAAGTCCTATGGGTGCTGCTGACACAATAGGTAGTATATGTGTGCTGCTGTCAAGAAAATATAGGAGCTCTGTGTGCTGCCACTAACACACTAGAAGTCCTATGGGTGCTGCTGACACAATAGGTAAAATATGTGTGCTGCTGTCAAGAAAATATAGGAGCTCTGTGTGCTGCCACTAACACACTAGAAGTCCTATGGGTGCTGCTGAGAAGAAAATATAGGAGCTCTGTGTGCTGCCACTAACACACTAGAAGTCCTATGGGTGCTGCTGAGAAGAAAATATAGGAGCTCTGTGTGCTGCCACTAACACACTAGAAGTCCTATGGGTGCTGCTGACACAATAGGTAAAATATGTGTGCTGCTGTCAAGAAAATATAGGAGCTCTGTGTGCTGCCACTAACACACTAGAAGTCCTATGGGTGCTGCTGAGAAGAAAATATAGGAGCTCTGTGTGCTGCCACTAACACACTAGAAGTCCTATGGGTGCTGCTGAGAAGAAAATATAGGAGCTCTGTGTGATGCCACTAACACACTAGAAGTCCTATGGGTGCTGCTGAGAAGAAAATATAGGAGCTCTGTGTGATGCCACTAACACACTAGAAGTCCTATGGGTGCTGCTGAGAAAAAAATATAGGAGCTCTGTGTGATGCCACTAACACACTAGAAGTCCTATGGGTGCTGCTGAGAAGAAAATATAGGAGCTCTGTTTGCTGCCACTAACACACTAGAAGTCCTATGGGTGCTGCTGAGAAGAAAATATAGGAGCTCTGTGTGATGCCACTAACACACTAGAAGTCCTATGGGTGCTGCTGAGAAGAAAATATAGGAGCTCTGTGTGCTGCCACTAACACACTAGAAGTCCTATGGGTGCTGCTGAGAAGAAAATATAGGAGCTCTGTGTGATGCCACTAACACACTAGAAGTCCTATGGGTGTTGCTGAGAAGAAAATATAGGAGCTCTGTGTGCTGCCACTAACACACTAGAAGTCCTATGGGTGCTGCTGAGAAGAAAATATAGGAGCTCTGTGTGATGCCACTAACACACTAGAAGTCCTATGGGTGCTGCTGAGAAGAAAATATAGGAGCTCTGTGTGATGCCACTAACACACTAGAAGTCCTATGGGTGCTGCTGAGAAGAAAATATAGGAGCTCTGTGTGATGCCACTAACACACTAGAAGTCCTATGGGTGCTGCTGAGAAGAAAATATAGGAGCTCTGTTTGCTGCCACTAACACACTAGAAGTCCTATGGGTGCTGCTGAGAAGAAAATATAGGAGCTCTGTGTGATGCCACTAACACACTAGAAGTCCTATGGGTGCTGCTGAGAAGAAAATATAGGAGCTCTGTGTGATGCCACTAACACACTAGAAGTCCTATGGGTGCTGCTGAGAAGAAAATATAGGAGCTCTGTGTGATGCCACTAACACACTAGAAGTCCTATGGGTGTTGCTGAGAAGAAAATATAGGAGCTCTGTGTGATGCCACTAACACACTAGAAGTCCTATGGGTGCTTATGGTTGCCACCTGTCCGGGATTCACCCGGACAGTACGGGTTTTGAAACATGTGCCCGGGTCTCTGACCACCTGAGACCCGGGCACATTATTCACTTCAGACCCGCCAGTGGCTCCCTGTGTCATTAGTGCGGCTGTCGCCTCAATTTCGTGTCCGCGTGTTTCGTGTCCGCAGCGCCGCATGATTTCTGCTCCTGATTAGCTGCCAGTGGGGAACGAGAGTCGGGACACAGAGGCAGAGCCTCCACAGTGCTCTCCTCGAATGCTCTGGCTGGCTGCAGAAGGGACAAGGAGGTGGGCGGAGCCTCCCCATTCCCTGCTGCTCTGGAATGTGTGCAGAGATCGCGCTGGGACTGCAGCCAAGCTTTTAAGGTAAGTTTTTTTTTTTTCCATGTCAGTCAGGATTTCAAAGTACTCTCACCCCCCTCCTCCCCCACCATACAATATACAACCCCCCTCCACCCACCATACAATATACAACCCCCCTCTCCCCACCATACAATATACAACCCCCCTCCCCCCACCATACAATATACAACCCCCCTCCACCCACCATACAATATACAACCCCCCTCCCCACCATACAATATACAACCCCCCTCCCCCACCATACAATATACACCCCCCTCCCCCCACAATACAATATACAACCCCCCTCCACCCACCATACAATATACAACCCCCCTCCCCCACCATACAATATACACCCCCCACCATACAATATACACCCCCCTCTCCCCACCATACAATATACAACCCCCCTCTCCCCACCATACAATATACACCCCCCCTCCCCCCACCATACACTATACAACCCCCCTCCCCCCACCATACACTATACACCCCCCTCCCCCCACCATACAATATACACCCCCCTCCCCCCACCATACAATATACACCCCCTCCCCCCACCATACAATATACACCCCCCTCTCCCCACCATACATTATACATACACCCACCCTCCCCCCACCATACACTATACATACATACAGCCCCCCTCCCCCCATACGCCATCCATATATACAGTCCCCCCATATATACTGTTCTCCCCCCCCCCCCCAGACACCATCCATATATACTGTTCTCACTGGGTGACACCATCCACTGCTATACTGACACCGTCCACTGCTCTACTGACACAGTCCACTACCTGACTGACACTATCCACTGCTCTACTGATACCGTCCACTGCCCTACTGACACCGTCCACTGCCCTACTGACACCGTCCACTGCCCTACTGACACCGTCCACTGCCCTACTGACACCGTCCACTGCCCTACTGACACCGTCCACTGCCCTACTGACACCGCCCACTGCCCGTCCACTGCCCTACTGACACCGTCCACTGCCCTACTGACACCATCCACTGCCCTACTGACACCGTCCACTGCACGTCCACTGCCCTACTGACACCGTCCACTGCCCTACTGACACCGTCCACTGCCCTACTGACACCGTCCACTGCCCTACTGACACCATCCACTGCCCTACTGACACCGTCCACTGCTCCACTGACACCATCCACTGCCCTACTGATACCATCCACTGCCCTACTGACACCATCCGCTGCCCTACTGACACCATCCGCTGCCCTACTGACACCGTCCACTGCTCCACTGACACATCCACTGCCATACTGACACCGTCCACTGCCATACTGATACCGTCCACTGCCCTACTGACACCGTCCACTGCCAAACTGACACCGTCCACTGCCAAACTGACACCGTCCACTGCCAAACTGACACCGTCCACTGCCAAACTGACACCGTCCATTGCTCTACTGACACAGTCCATTGCTCTACTGACACCGTCCACTGCTCTACTGACACCGTCCACTGCTCCACTGACACCGTCCACTGCCCTACTGACACCGTCCACTGCCCTACTGACACCGTCCACTGCCCTACTGACACCGTCCACTGCCCTACTGACACTGTCCACTTCCCTACTGACACCGTCCACTGCTCTACTGACACCGTCCACTGCTCTACTGGCTGACAGTGTCCACTTTTAAGGTAGGCTATTTTCACTGACATTTCTTTTATTAATCGAATCATATGTTATGGGTAATGCTTTTGTTTTATTTAACCATGCCCCTTTAAGTCCCCCCAACTGTTATTGCAATTTGGCCACAGCCACCGTAGCACACCTCATTACTACTCTTTTTGGGTAACCCAAGGTATTTTACAATCCTATAGTATGTACTACAAAAAAATTGCTGTGCGCCGTGAAAATGTTCGGGTTTGGCTTGAAGAAAAGGTGGCAACCCTATGGGTGCTGCTGAGAAGAAAATATAGGAGATCTGTTTGCTGCCACTAACACACTAGAAGTCCTATGGGTGCTGCTGAGAAGAAAATATAGGAGCTCTGTTTGCTGCCACTAACACACTAGAAGTCCTATGGGTGCTGTTGGGGTGCAATGCTATACTGACACCGTCCACTGCTCTACTGACACAGTCCACTACCTGACTGACACTATCCACTGCTCTACTGACACCGTCCACTGCCCTACTGACACCGTCCACTGCCCTACTGACACCGTCCACTGCCCTACTGACACCGTCCACTGCCCTACTGACACCGTCCACTGCCCATCCACTGCCCTACTGACACCGTCCACTGCCCTACTGACACCGTCCACTGCCCTACTGACACCGTCCACTGCCCTACTGACACCGTCCACTGCCCTACTGACACCATCCACTGCCCTACTGACACCGTCCACTGCTCCACTGACACCATCCACTGCCCTACTGACACCATCCACTGCTCCACTGACACATCCACTGCTCCACTGACACCGTCCACTGCCATACTGATACCGTCCACTGCCCTACTGACACCGTCCACTGCCAAACTGACACCGTCCACTGCCAAACTGACACCGTCCACTGCCCTACTGACACCGTCCATTGCTCTACTGACACCGTCCATTGCTCTACTGACACCGTCCACTGCTCTACTGACACCGTCCACTGCTCTACTGACACCGTCCATTGCTCTACTGACACCGTCCACTGCCCTACTGACACCGCCCACTGCCCGTCCACTGCCCTACTGACACCATCCACTGCCCTACTGACACCGTCCACTGCACGTCCACTGCCCTACTGACACCGTCCACTGCCCTACTGACACCGTCCACTGCCCTACTGACACCGTCCACTGCCCTACTGACACCATCCACTGCCCTACTGACACCGTCCACTGCTCCACTGACACCATCCACTGCCCTACTGATACCATCCGCTGCCCTACTGACACCATCCGCTGCCCTACAGACACCATCCGCTGCCCTACTGACACCGTCCACTGCTCCACTGACACATCCACTGCCATACTGACACCGTCCACTGCCATACTGATACTGTCCACTGCCCTACTGACACCGTCCACTGCCAAACTGACACCGTCCACTGCCAAACTGACACCGTCCACTGCCAAACTGACACCGTCCACTGCCAAACTGACACCGTCCATTGCTCTACTGACACCGTCCATTGCTCTACTGACACCGTCCACTGCTCTACTGACACCGTCCACTGCTCCACTGACACCGTCCACTGCCCTACTGACACCGTCCACTGCCCTACTGACACCGTCCACTGCCCTACTGACACTGTCCACTTCCCTACTGACACCGTCCACTGCTCTACTGACACCGTCCACTGCTCTACTGGCTGACAGTGTCCACTTTTAAGGTAGGCTATTTTCACTGACATTTCTTTTATTAATCGAATCATATGTTATGGGTAATGCTTTTGTTTTATTTAACCATGCCCCTTTAAGTCCCCCCAACTGTTATTGCAATTTGGCCACAGCCACCGTAGCACACCTCATTACTACTCTTTTTGGGTAACCCAAGGTATTTTACAATCCTATAGTATGTACTACAAAAAAATTGCTGTGCGCCGTGAAAATGTTCGGGTTTGGCTTGAAGAAAAGGTGGCAACCCTATGGGTGCTGCTGAGAAGAAAATATAGGAGATCTGTTTGCTGCCACTAACACACTAGAAGTCCTATGGGTGCTGCTGAGAAGAAAATATAGGAGCTCTGTTTGCTGCCACTAACACACTAGAAGTCCTATGGGTGCTGTTGGGGTGCAATGCTATACTGACACCGTCCACTGCTCTACTGACACAGTCCACTACCTGACTGACACTATCCACTGCTCTACTGACACCGTCCACTGCCCTACTGACACCGTCCACTGCCCTACTGACACCGTCCACTGCCCTACTGACACCGTCCACTGCCCATCCACTGCCCTACTGACACCGTCCACTGCCCTACTGACACCGTCCACTGCCCTACTGACACCGTCCACTGCCCTACTGACACCATCCACTGCCCTACTGACACCGTCCACTGCCCTACTGACACCGTCCACTGCTCCACTGACACCATCCACTGCCCTACTGACACCATCCACTGCTCCACTGACACATCCACTGCTCCACTGACACCGTCCACTGCCATACTGATACCGTCCACTGCCCTACTGACACCGTCCACTGCCAAACTGACACCGTCCACTGCCAAACTGACACCGTCCACTGCCCTACTGACACCGTCCATTGCTCTACTGACACCGTCCATTGCTCTACTGACACCGTCCATTGCTCTACTGACACCGTCCACTGCTCCACTGACACCGTCCACTGCCCTACTGACACCGTCCACTGCTCCACTGACACATCCACTGCCATACTGACACCGTCCACTGCCCTACTGACACCGTCCACTGCCAAACTGACACCGTCCACTGCCAAACTGACACCGTCCACTGCCCTACTGACACCGTCCACTGCTCTACTGACACCGTCCATTGCTCTACTGACACCGTCCACTGCTCTACTGACACCGTCCACTGCTCTACTGACACCGTCCACTGCTCTACTGACACCGTCCACTGCTCTACTGACACCGTCCACTGCTCTACTGACACCGTCCACTGCCCTACTGACACAGTCCACTGCCCTACTGACACAGTCCACTGCCCTACTGACACCGTCCACTGCCCTACTGACACAGTCCACTGCCCTACTGACACAGTCCACTGCCCTACTGACACAGTCCACTGCCCTACTGACACAGTCCACTGCCCTACTGACACAGTCCACTGCCCTACTGACACCGTCCACTGCCCTACTGACACCGTCCACTGCCCTACTGACACTGTCCACTTCCCTACTGACACCGTCCACTGCTCTACTGGCTGACAGTGTCCACTTTTAAGGTAGGCTATTTTCACTGACATTTCTTTTATTAATCGAATCATATGTTATGGGTAATGCTTTTGTTTTATTTAACCATGCCCCTTTAAGTCCCCCCAACTGTTATTGCAATTTGGCCACAGCCACCGTAGCACACCTCATTACTACTCTTTTTGGGTAACCCAAGGTATTTTACAATCCTATAGTATGTACTACAAAAAAATTGCTGTGCGCCGTGAAAATGTTCGGGTTTGGCTTGAAGAAAAGGTGGCAACCCTATGGGTGCTGCTGAGAAGAAAATATAGGAGATCTGTTTGCTGCCACTAACACACTAGAAGTCCTATGGGTGCTGCTGAGAAGAAAATATAGGAGCTCTGTTTGCTGCCACTAACACACTAGAAGTCCTATGGGTGCTGTTGGGGTGCAATGCTGTGCTAACAGCACTGCGGTTGGTACTACTGCAATACTGTACTAACAGTAAGCACGCACCAGACTAATCCCCAGCAGCAGCTAATAACACACTAACTGTGCAATCAGCAGCAATGAACGATCAATGACTTAGGTAACAATGGTTTAGCAAAGAAATAGCCAATGGTTTAGCAAAGAAGAGCAAGTCTTTCAGTAGCAATCAAGCAAAGACAGAATCAGCAGACTGATCTCTCCTAAAGCCGGAACTCATGTGACCGGGGCCGACGGCGTGGCGGCCTTTTAAATGGTGGGGCGTGTACTAAAGCCCCTGAGCTTTAATTGGCTACAGGCGTCCTGCCTGTAGCCAATTATTGCTCTCCGAGTTTCCGGCGCTGTGATTGGCCAAGCATGCGGGGTCACAGTGCATGCTTGGCCAATCATCAGCCAGCAATGCACTGCGCCGGCCGCGCCGGCCGCAATGCATTGCGGGGCCGCTCGCATCACACGAATGTGATGCGAACGGCCCAAATAGTTCTGGGCTCGCCGAGCGAGCAAACGCCCGGTGCTCGATCCCTACCTGACAAGCATGAACTGAAAATCGGAAGCAAACCAAAAAGAACGCACTGAAAAACAGAAACGAACTGACAAGCATGCACTGAAAAACAGATACGAACCGACAAGCACAACCTGAAAAACAAAAACGAACTGACAAGCACGAGGCTGAAAAGTGCGAATGGACACTCACCAAACTTCTACTAACATGAGATTAGCAGAAGGGGCCCAAAGGGTCTTTTTCGGCTCCTAGTACGTCCAGTACGTCACTAGGTTTGTAATTGTTGGTCAACATTTGTGTGGCCGTGTGTATGCAAGACAAGTTGGAGCCAATGCCCTTCGGACAAAATTCCATGGTTTTGTTGGCGGAAAGTCAGATCGTGTGTACGAGCCATAAGGGTTGAGAAGTTTTCTACTTTTGAGCTTTTTAATGAGTCCCTTAAAACCCAATGGACTGACGCCCTCTCCTCATGCTCACGAACCCTGATGGACATTATCATTGCATCCAAGAAAATCAAGATGGATGTTTTACAGGGGGAAATTAAGGAGCTCGAATTAGCCCTAAAACCATTGCAAGGTGCGAGCGAATTTACACACCTCGATCAAAGATTGAACAATGAATTAAACCGTTTACAAAATTAAATTATCACTAATAAAAAGTAAAAAATGTTACGTTATAAAATCGATTATGATGCCAACAATGTATAAATCTGGAAACACAGACGTAACTGGAGTGGTGCATCACAATCCAATAATGGAACCATAAAGCATGTCAGTTTTTCTGACACAAAATTGGAACAGTGGGATGACAATCTGGCAGCTTCCAATTCGGGAGCATCACCGATCGCCCATCTACTAGCAGCCAAATGGACAGGTCTACTCCGGTTCCCTCAAAAAATGGGGGCATGAGATCCCGACAGAACAAGAAGGGTCTGGGCGGCCAGAGGAACACAGGAGGACACGCCGTGGGTGGAGGAAATGCGGGGCCCGAGGAACAGATGCGATATCCATTCCGGCACCAAGCTCGCAGGTTGTAACAGAATTTTGTAATGTGCTTAATATTTCTAATAGAGTACTTGCAGATGGAGAAGTATCCCTTTTATCTAAAGGACTAAACTTTTGTCCCCAGAGACACTTCAATCTATTTTATACAATTGTGGACATTAATAAGTTTGTGATGAACCTTACGATAAAAAGACATCATCATTCAGTAGATGACAGTGTCCCTGTACAGTCTATATCTGCACCTGTTGATGTTGTACCGGCAGACATGGGTGTCCGCAGCATAGGGCAAGGGGGGGCAGTGGCCCCCCCTGGAATTGTAAGAAGGTAGAGGTCGACCGATATATCGGAGAAGGGAGAAGGCCCAAACCAAAGAACTTTTCAAAATACGCGGGGAGACAGCAGCGCCCAGCACATGCGGAGCTCTGTGGTGTGATGCAGTTGGGTGGCTGCCCTTAAGCTGGCCCCTGGAGGGCATCCTGCCTTGTTGGAGATGGGCCTCCTCCTCCTCTCTTCTATCAGGCACCCACATAGATTCAGTGACCATATCATCCCCTCCCGGCGGCAGATGATGACTTTTCTTTCAGAGAATGTTGTGCCATTAGAGATTTGGAAGAGTTGGCAGCTGAAGGTGATATGTGTGATCGCTTACAGGTGGGTGCTGGCGCCATCAGACCAGTTTAATTTAAATCAACTACTAACTTTTATCCAGTAAATGCACGGTCTGTTGATATGACCAAGTTTCAAAGAAATATTGAATGGGATCTGATGGCCCTAGCACACCAGACACAGCAGGGTGAGACAGTATGGCATGATAACCTCATGAGGGAGGAAAGGCTGGCACTTAAAAACCTGAGTGAAGATGATACCATTACTATCCGTAACTCAGATAAGGGTGGGTTAATCTTGAGTCTAAACACAGAGCAATACAGACAGGAGGCCATCCTACAACTGTCTGATCGGTCTACATATGACACATTAAGTGGAGACCCCATTAAAAAGTTTAGAGGTGTACTTGTGGAATTTATACGTAGGGGTACGGGACTAGGTTTATTTAAGACAAAGGAGGCAGCGTCTCTAGTACCAGAATGTCCCGTCCTCCCTATGTTCTATCATTTGCCAAAAACACATAGGGTAACAAGGGTTAGAGCCCCTGCAGGGTAGACCGATCATATCAGGGATCAATTTCCAAATGAGCGGTTGGGCCATTGGCTTGATAGACAACCACAGCCCTTGGTAAACCAGCTCCCAGGATTTGTGAAAGACACCAACCATCTTTTATATATTATGAAGGATCTTAAGTGGCAGGAAGACTACTCATAGGTTACTTTTGATGTGAGTAGTCTGTATTCCTCCATCCCCCACAAGCAGGCTATAACATCTGTACTTTTTTACTTGGAGACACTGACAAACTTATTGATTCTTCATTGCTGACATGCTGGAATATCTTCTGTCACATAATTTCTTTGTTTTTGATGGGGATTTCTACCTCCAGAGGTGCGAGGCAGCTATGGGCGCAAAATTTTTGCCCTTGTTAGGCAACCTTTATATGGGTTGGTGGGAGCGGTCTTGCATCTTTGGGGTTGGAAATCCCTATAGAGCTAAGATTGTCATTTACCTAAGATTCATTGATGACCTCTTGCTGGTTGTTTGTGGGGGGAGTGGATCTCATGCCATCTATGCTTACATACCTTAATGATAATTATCTCAATCTGCAATTCACTGGCACTGCTGACAACAGCTCCATGTGTTTTTTAGATGGCATTGATGGCAAGGTATGTTCTACCCTCTTCAGGAAACCACTCTCAATTCTCTCTTACTTGCCCAGTCTGGCCACCAAAGACACACTATCGGGGCATCCCTGTTGGCCAATTTGGTGAGGCGCATTTGCCGTGACAACGACCAATTCAAAAGGGAGGCAAGGTCTCTATATGGGAGTTTTTTACAGAGAGTGTATCCCAGATGGATGCTCAACAGAGCACTCACTTTAGCCAGACATAAAAGGAGATCTGAACTTATAAGTAGAGTGACCCCTCAGAGGAAAAATAGTAGGAACAAAATAAGGAATCAATTAACATGTCCACCCCCTTCAGCAGTGAATTTAACATGATTAAACAGATCTTCAATAGACATCTGCCTACTTTATTCTCGGATGAAATTTGTTCTGAGATATTGAAGGGGGGTGTCAACATTGTCTTGCTTAGAGCCCCTCTCTGAGGTGTTCGCTGTCACACAGCTTTTTTCACACCAAAGCTCCCAGGTCGGTTACTTGGTTACATTGTAAGGGTAACTACAGATGTGGTGCAGCAGGATGCAACTGCTGCAGTCACATCCAGGGTGGTAACACCTTCAGCTCCACCGTTAACCACAAAATATACAACATTGGGTCCTTCTTCAACTGCAACACTAGCAATATAGTTTATTTAATCACATGTGCGATTTGTAACATGCAATATGTGGGAAGTACTACAAGACGGCTGAGAGATCGCTTCCAGGAACACATTTACAGTGTGGACAAGGATTTGTCCACTAATGTGACCAAACATTTTAACAGGTGTCATGTTGGGGACAAAACAGCTATGCAGGTCCAGGTTATAGAAAAGGTCAGAGTAGCAAGACGAGGGGGTGATGCGTTCCGGTCCCTTTGTCGAAGGGAAGTTTTCTGGATTTTTCACCTCCAGACTCCCATCCCATTCAGGCTCAACTTTGAGTTGGATGTTAGTAATTTTTATGAGTGATTTACTTCTCTCAATACATCGAGACTGACAGCCTGCTTTGTTTATTTACTTATTCACTTGAATTGTTATATATTTTTCAATATATGTCCCCATATTCCATTACTCGCCCTGTCAGCTTTTTATTGTGTCTAGCACCTCCTATCTTTATGACCCCCCATGTGAGATATATATTGACCCTCTCATACACAACACAGCGTGTTTATTGTGCGATCGCTATTGACTCATGTGTCGGATGGTAGTCGGGCTGTTTGGGGATCTGCTTTACATTGTTGAGTCTGTTAACTTTAAAGCGGACTGCATGCTTTTGTGGGGCTCTACTTTTGAGATGGTACATATATTACTATATATATATATATATATATATATATATATATATATATATATATATATATATATATATGGAGGCAGCTTCCTTTGATGTATATATGCATGCCTATATATGTGGACACACATGCATTTCGTTGTGGACTTTTCATTTGTCCAGTATGGATGAGCAAATGATTTTATATGCACGTCCCTTGCGTGCATGTATGGGGGCACATGGATATGTGCGCCTGCACGTGCATACATGTCTACATGGGACGTTTGGTTTATTGTCATATATGTGCATATGTGTATATCATTATTTTTCATTAAGTCAATGGTTTTATGTATGTATATTTATTTTTTGCTTTTCTCCCTTTTCAAATGTTTTTATCGGTTTATGGTATTATTTATAGATGTTTATATGCGACTGTTGATCCATGTTCCTATGTGTATGCAGGACCTTTTGGTATGTATGAGAACCTTCAGTTCGAGCTTTTAGGGCTCTTTCACACGGACGGACCGTATGTCCGTTTTTTATCCATCCGTTTTCGGATGAAAAACGGACATACAGGTATCCCTATGGGATAGCGGGTGTCAGCGGATGAGCATCCGCTGACACCCGCTCTCGTCCGTGTCCGCTCTGCTCCGTTTCTGCAGACGGAGGAAAACCCTATTTTTTCATCCGTCTGCAGAGCGGATCGGGTGACGACGGACTCTACGGTCCGTCGTCACCCGATCTCCCATAGGGGAGAGCGGCGCTCTGACAGGTCCGTCCCTGCACGGAGTGCAGAGACGGACCTGTCATCCTACTGCTCAGCGGAGATCACTACGGCTATCCCCGCTGAGCAAGCGGCTATCCACGGGGCGGATCTGCACTGATCCGCCCCGTGTGAAAGAGCCCTTACTCAAGTTTCCAGCTCTTTGGGGCAGATGTTTGGTGACTGATCGAGCTGTGTTCTCATCACTGATTATCACCACCCCCAGAACACCTGTAGCTATTGGGGCGGTCTATTTGAGATCTATCAGTTGTCTCAGTCATTGTAATGATTAAGCACAAGATGTATATGTGTGAAACGCATCTACATGACCAGTTTGGTATCTTTGGTGTTATCTTTGTGAAACAAAATAAAATGCAATCGGAAGTTCTGGATGTGCAGCCATTTCTTTCTTCTTTCCAAGTTTGTCACGGAGGCGGGTCGGGGCTAGCACTGTGCAAGATATTCCAATCAGCCTTATCTCTATACACCTGGAGCAGTGGTTCTTTTTCTTGTATACAAGCTTTTTTTAAGGCCCTGGCTCCTGGGCTTGGTGCGCTTTCTGCGAGTAGGTAGCATAGGAAAAGGTACTCCACCTGTTAGGGACAGTACTAGCGGTAAGAAGAGTTTCCCGACGAGGAGCGAAAGAGTAGGGTTGCCACTTCACATTTATATTTTTATTTATTTTCTTTACAAACAAAACAGGGGAAGTACAGATACACAGGGTGCAATCAATGCAGTGCAACCCTGAAAACAGATACTTCGTACCTTCCTTTTTCATAACTTAATATAACTTTTCGCTGTTATAGTCTACTCTCTGATCTGAACTAAAACCCAATGATTCTTTTATCCTATAACATCTGTATCTTTTCTTATTGTAATGGTTCCTCTGGTAATTTCCTTTTAATCCCCCGTTTCCCCTTTGTATGAGTACCTCCCTCCCCTTTGCCTCTCTATTTCCCCTCCCCTCCTCCCCCCCAACCCAAAAAAAAAAAAAAATATATATATAAATAAAAAAAAATAAATAAAAAAAAACCCCACCCATTTTCCTCCCTCTCGTCTCCCGTCCCCCCCCCCCCCCCCCCCCAGCCAGGATGGGGAGAGCCTATCCCTAGCTATTCTGTGTGCTCACTCGCATCTCTTTAGCTAACTCCATCCACATTTTCTCCCAGAATTGTTTTCCCTTCCTCCGAGTGTATAAAGCTATTCCACCCTTCCCAGGTTGTGTTGTACCGTTCTTTTTTGTTTTGACCGGAGTGCACTAGATCCTCCATAGCTCCAATCTCCCTTACTTTATTTAACCATCTTGCTATTGAAGGTGGATCCCGTTCTTTCTATGACAGAGTTCTATTTGCCTTCGCCGCGTTAATTAAATGGCATAGGATGGATTTCCTATATATCCGTTTCGGTATTTGGGTTGAGTGAAGCAGGAAAAGGGCCGGGTCTTCTGGGATTATATTTTCCATAAATTTTTTGAGATATCCTTCTTACCTCTCCCCAATACTGCCTAATTTTGGAACATGTCCAGAGTATATGGAATAAGGATCCAGGTTCCTCTCCGCATCTCCAGCACTGTCCTGTTGTTTCAGGGTAAAATCTCTGGAGTTTTACCGGAGTATAGTACCACTGTGTCATGATTTTGTAATTTAATTCTTGCATACGAGTGCACATAGAGGTATACTGGGTCATGTATATAATGTCACGCCATTGTACCTTAGTGAAAGTCCTATTCAGATCTCTTTCCCACTTAGCCTTACTAGAGGGCATATAATCCTCCTGTGGGGTATTTAATATCCTATACATTTTTGAGATCAACCGGGGAAGCGGTTCCTGTCCCTCACAGTACTGCTCGAACAACGTTAAATGACGATCATAATCAACCGCTGGTCCCAGTGACCTCAGAAAGTTCAAAATCTGAATCGCCCGCCATGGCTTTAACTCAAAAGATCCCCCTCTCTGCATTAGTCCCTCCAAAGTAGGCCATGCCCCGTTGTGAATAAAATGTGAAACTTGGACTATACCTCTCTCCTCTAGATTTTTAAATGCCCCTGCCTCTCCCCCTGGGGGGAACCCCGGGTTTCCTAGCACAGGGATTAGAGGAGAATTTCTTGAGGAGATTTTGGAGTCGCGTATTAAAAGGGAACTTATCTTTAAGGTAGAACCTATAGTTGGGTGCGTCTTGATCAGCATTGGTATCTTATCAAGGCACCATGGTGCTCTACGCAGGGGTATCTCACTGACCTGCTGTTCTAATTCTACCCATGCTTTGAGTTCTCCATGTCTGCACCAGTCTACCACCCTCCCCAGGTGTACTGCATGATAATATTTCGTTATGTTTGGGACCGCTAATCCACCGAAACCCCTGGGCATCGTCATTGTTCCTCTAGCTATCCTGGGTCGTTTCCCTGCCCAAATAAATTTTGTAAGTAAAGAGCATGTTTGGCGGAGAAAGACCGCTGGGACAGATATTGGTAATGCTTGGAGTAAATATAAAAATTGTGGTAATATACTCATTTTAATAATATTGCATCTTCCGAACCACGAATGGATGCCCTGATGCCATTTTTCCAACTGCTTCTGAACTGAATCAAATAAATCGGGAAAGTTCACCTCAAACGTCTTTTTTATATTCGAAGGAATATACGTGCCCAAATATTTCAGCTTCTCAGACACCCATTTAAAATTAAAAATTTTTTGGATCGCCTTACACTCCCTGTTCCTCATCGCAACTCCCATCGCTTCTGATTTCGAGTAATTTATTTTTAGATTTGATAGGTTGCCGTATGTTTCAAATTCTTTCATAAGATTGGGGATTGAAATATGTGGTGCAGACATGGAGAACAATAGATCGTCCGCATAGGCTGAAATTTTATAGTTTCTATTTCCTATTTTTAGGCCCTGGATATCTTTGTTTTCCCTGATTTTACTTAACAAAGTTTCTACTGATAGGGAAAGGGGGGCATGGGGGAAAGGGGACACCCCTGCCTTGCACCATTTGATATTTTGAAGGGCCTAGAAAATATTCCGTTTACCTTTACTTCTGCCTTGGGGTTTGTATACACACTCTTAATCCACGTAATCATCTGGTCCCCCATGCCAACCTGTCTCAGCACCTCAAACAAAAAAGGCCATCTCACCCTATCAAACGCCTTCTCGGCATCGGTGCTCAAAAAAACACTAGGAATATCTAACTTGTTGGCATGGTGGACCAGATTGAGAACCTTAATAGTGTTGTCCCTCGCTTCCCGTGAGGGAACAAACCCAACCTGATCTCGATCTATCAACTGACACAACAAAGGCTGAATCCGGGTTGCCAGGATTTTGGTGAAAAGCTTTAAGTCCACATTTAGGAGGGAAATGGGTCTGTAGCTGCCACATTCCGAAGGGTCCTTCCCCTCTTTTGGTAGCACAGTAATATGCGCCAAAAGAGAGTCTGGTGGGAATGCAGCTGTTCTACCCAGGGCATTGAAAACCTTTGCCATTTGCCTGCAGAGCGGTATGGAAATTTTTTTGTAATAAAGCAGCGTAAAGCCGTCCGGGCCGGGCGCTTTGCCTGGCTTCGCCGTTTTCATTGCCTCATATACCTCCTCTGCTGAAATAGGCTCTTCCAATTTCCTCCGTTCTAATGATGTTAGTCTTGGCAGTTTCGCAGAGGAAAGATATTCCTCCTGGATCGATGTAGATATGGGTGCTGATTCTAAATTATATAATAAGCTATAGAATTCCCCAAATGTCTGTGCTATGGCTTTGGGTTGTGAAATGAGTCT
This sequence comes from Lithobates sylvaticus, assembly GCA_028564925.1. Classification (NCBI taxonomy): domain Eukaryota; kingdom Metazoa; phylum Chordata; class Amphibia; order Anura; family Ranidae; genus Lithobates; species Lithobates sylvaticus. Next base: position 115,249,101 of record CM053037.1, on the reverse strand, counting down.
CCCGTCTCTTCCTTTTATATGGGGAATATAGGTATTCAAAATTTTCCCTTTCAATTTGCCTGCTAGTAATTTACTGCACTTATCTCCTAGTTCATAGAAGGTCTTTTTCCCTTTCTGAATAATCGCTTTAGCCTTAAAACGTAGTATTTCCGAGATCCGGCGTCTCAGGTCCCCCAGCTCTATCCCCATAGAGGGTGTCTGGTTTTTCTTATGCTGGGTTTCCAAATCATGGATCTTCTGCAGAAGTCCCGACACCTGTTTGTCCCTTTCTTTCTTAACTCTTGATCCGAGTTTGATCAGTATGCCCCTTATCACTGTTTTATGTGCCTCCCACACTATGGCCGGGTTACTATCCGGAGTCTCGTTTATCTGAAAGTAATCATTTATTTCTTTTGCTATTTCTTCCCGAATTTCGGGATTCTGTAACAAACTCTCATTCAATCGCCATCTTCTTTCAGTTGTACCCATAGCGCCAAGGAGGGAAATACATAAAGTGATCGGGGCATGATCTGACCATGTAATACATCCTATATGAACCTCTGTTATCCTCGTCAGTAAATAGTGAGGTACCAAGAAGAGGTCTATCCGAGAATACACTTGGTGGGGGTTTGAGTAAAAGGTGTAATCCCTCTCTCCCTCGTGCATAATTCGCCATACATCTACAAGTTGTAGCTCATGCAATTTCTTCAATAGTCTTCTTCTGGTACCATGGGGTATAGACGACGTCCCCGAGGACGTATCTACTTTCGGGTCCAATGGGATATTAAAATCTCCTCCCAGTATCAGCTTACCCTCTGAGAAATCTATCAGATTTGTGAGGGTTTTTATTAAGAACACCTCTTGCCTTACATTGGGAGCATATACTGTAGCCAATGTCACCTTCACCCCCCCTATCGACCCCTTCAGGAAGAGGTACCTTCCCTTCCCATCCACCCGTTTATCTGTCAACGTCCATGGGATCCGATTGGAGATCATAATTGAGACCCCTTTGATTTTGCCTCCTGATTGGAGGCATGATATACAGTTGGGAAAAATCTATTTTGAAGGAAAGGGAGTCTACCTGCCTTAAAATGAGTTTCTTGTATAAAAGCTATATCTATACACCTCTGTTTTAAATCATTAAGAAGCATCTTTCTTTTTTCTGGGACATTTAAACCCTTAACATTTATAGATGTTACCCTTACTTCCTCCATCTTGCTGAGAGGCTGTTAAAAGGAGAGGGGAAGGGGACGAGAGACGACAGCGAGAAAAAAGAGGAAAACCCCCACCCTTATCTACCTATATCCCTCACCCTCCCCCTCCCTCTTCCCCCTGCAAAAAGAAAAAAAACAAAAGATAATTAAAAAAGGCAAAACCCCCCTAACCCTTTCTAAACCCCTTAGGGAGACACCCTTCTCCGAGCCACCCTCCTCTGGCTCGGTAGGTGTAAAACTATATATAGGGGGCTTGACCCAAAATGGCAGGGAGGCTCCGCTCTCTCCCACCCCCCAGGCAAATCCAAATCCAGATTGCATTGACCTCCAGACTGTTCTCTCCGTGTTTTATCCTTACACAAATACCCAAGTACATTCCTTCGCATATAAAGGCAGAGAAAAGAGAGATAGGAAAAAAAAAAAAAAAAAACCGGGGGGGGGGGGAACGAAACAAGATAAAGACTATCTCCTATATACTCTTTTTTTATTCTCCCATGATCCCCCCCATCTGACCTCCACCCCTTCTCCCTTTCCTCTCTCCTTCCCTCCCCTCCCCTTATCCCTCTTCTCCCATCCACCCCCCTAACCCTTTTACCTCCTTATCCCCTCTAAAGGAGAGGAGCTCCCCAACCTCCCCCTCACACCTCTATTTCGACCTCTTAAGGGTCTTAAACTAATAATTATTAACTAATATATGCCTAGAGAGCAGTTCGCCTCTAGGTCCTTATGTGCCTAGTTGTGATTGTGGATGTGTGAATAAATATTTGTGATGCAAGATATCCCTATCTCGCCTGTGAACAAAAAATTTGGAAAGAAAAGTGAGAGGTGAGGTGAGGGAACCCCTCCCAAATTCCTACCTCCATTACATACAAACATTAAATGACATTTATAACATTTTATACCCCAGTGAGCCCCTCCCCCCCAAAATCCAATAACCACGTGTATATATACTCCAATACGTCCTGATATACATTATTCAGAAACGTTTGGTAAAAAAAAAATAAAATAAATAAATTTAAATAAATAAATAAATGAGTAGATACATAAGTAACTAAATAGTTGAAAAAATAAAACCCCACCATCTAAAATTCACCAAAAAATTTCACAAAAAAATCATACAAACAAACAAAAAAAAAAATTATAAAACTAAATAGGTGAAAAAAAAACTATTTTGCATCGACACTCCAATATTCCTCTAGTGTACTTTCGTGGATAAGTGACTTAGTGAATAAATTGTGTGAAAAAAAAAAAAGAAAAAAGAAAAAATTTTTAAGACCCAAAAAAAAAAAAAAAAGGGGGGGGGATATACGGGTAGCTAACCCCTCCAACAAGAAAGGGCGAGGTGTGTTTGGGAATTGTTGGCATGCAAAAAAAAAATAAATAAATAAAAAAGGGGAGAGGAAGAAAAAAAAAAGAGAAAGTTCCCAGGAGTCCTGCATCCTGCATCCTAAGTCCAGGTAAATAAATGAGGGCTCCTCCATCTTTTTTCCTATATGTCTTAAAGTCTACTACTTCTTCTGATCCCTGTGGTCATTTTGACGGCCCAGATGCTGTAACCAATTTGGTACCTCAACCGCCTCTTCTCCTAGAAAAATAAACAGTTGAGGCAAGTCCAGCGGGTGCCTCAGTATGAATGATTTAGAGTCCTTCTTTATGATAACTGAAAAGGGGTAGCCCCAGCGGTACGTGCCCCCTGATTTCCGTATTATACCCAATAATGGTCGTATCATAGCTCTTCTCTGCAGGGTGGCCCTCGATAAGTCAGGCAAGATTTTAATCTTCGTACCTTCATATATCACTTCTTTCATATCCCATGCCTTACGACTGATCAGTTCCTTATGTGTGAACCTGTGGAAACAACATATCACATCTCTTGGCCTGTCTGGGCTAGTTGGGAGGGTACCTGACACTCTGTGGAGCCTTTCAAACTCTAAGTCTTCTAGAGGGACCTGAATGTCCAATTGCTGACATATTGAGGCGATAGTGGATTGCAATGCATCCCCGCCAACCGTCTCTGGGACCCCCCTAAATCTTAAGTTCTTCCTTCTGCTGCGGTCTTCAAACTCCTCTAAGCGGAGCTACATAGAAGGGACCTGAAGATTTTGCTCACCCTGTACCTGTTCCATTCTTAGCATCCGCTCCTCCAAGGCTGCCTGTGCACTCTCTCCTTCAGACACTCTGCCTGCTAGCAGCTGGACCTCAGACCTCACCTCCTCCAGGTCTTTCCTGTGTATTTCTTCTATCCTGGCCATCCACCCTTCTAGGTCTGCTTTTGTGGGAAGAGCCTGCATGTCTGCCCTTGTTGGGAGCGCCCTCAAGAGCGCTCTGAGATCTGCATCTTCCCCTGCCATTTGGGGTGCCGCTACTGTACCTTCCACCTGATGCCGCTGGCGAGCTTCCTCTCCCCCTTCTGTATCACCGCTCCTCGATCCTGACACTGCCGGCGTATCCAGCGCACAAGGCGCACGGGTCGCAGGGATGACGTCAGCCGCCTCTCCGAATCCACCGCGCTGTCTCTCCTCTCCTTTCACTTGCTCCAGGTGCCGCGCCACAGCCGCCCTTGTCCGGGAGAAGTATTGAGGGATCTCTGGCTGGATAGGTGTTTTCTGTACCTTCTGCCCGTCTCCGTTCCTTCTTATCATGCCGCCCGGGGATATCAGGTATATGCCAGCGGTTTTACTGACTGTTTCAGGTCTGTGATCTCTCTCTATGCTGCGTAGCTACATAGCCTGGGGGTATGGAAGGAGCAGAGCCCTCGTGTAACTCTCCTACTCCGCCATCTTAGACCACGCCCCCCACGCTGCACCACCGAACAATCAGGGTTGCCACTTCAAAGCAACTTCCCGCCTGGGCATGAGGCGGCCCGGCAGCATTCTGCCCCTCTCAACAGATGCTGTCAGCCCAACTAAAGACTGCTTCCTTCTCGTTGCTGAAACTGTGAATTTCTAGACCAGTGGAGCGTGGGGGTGCAGATGCTGCTGGGACTGTTGTAGGTGCGGAGAGGAGCAGGTCTGTAAATCTTCCCTTATTGTTTCTCGGCTGCTCGAATCGCCGTCATGTTACGTCGCTTTTTATTGACGCCACTAGGGGCCCTCTGCTTGCCCCCGGAGCAGATGCGAGTGCCCGGCGGTCGCGATGGCCGCCGGGCTCCCGCAATCGCTTGTGACAGGGCAAGAGCCGTGATTGCTGAGGGGAGAAGAGACAGATCGTGTGTTCATACAAAGTATGAACACTGATCTATCTCTTCCCCTAGCAAGTCCCATCCCCCCTTCAGTTAGAACACGTAGCAGGGAACACAGTTAACCTCTAGTGTTAACCCCTTCCCTACCAGTGACATTTTTACAGTAATCAATGCATTTTTATAGCACTGATCGCTGTATAAATGCCATTGGTCCCAAAAATGTGTCCAAATTGTCCGTTGTGTCCGCCATAATGTCGCAATCACAATAAAAAAAAAAAAAAAAAAATGCAGATCGCCGCTATTACTAGTACAAAAATAATAATAAAAATGCTATAAATCTATCCCCAATTTTGTAGACTTTTGCGCAAACCATTCAATATCCGCTTATTGCGATTTTTATCACCAAAAATATGTAGAAGAATACATATTGGCCTAAACTGAGAAAAAAATTGGATATTGGGGTTATTTATTATAGCAAAAAGAACAAAATAGTGTTTTTTTTTTTTCAAAATTGTCGCTCTTTTTTTGTTTATAGCGCAAGAAATAAAAACTGCAAAAATTATCAAATACCACCAAAAGAAAGCTCTATTTGTGGGACAAAAAGGACGTCAATTTTGTTTGGGTACAACGACGCATGACCGTGCAATTGTCAGTTAAAGCGACACAGTGCTGAATCACAAAAAATGGCCTGGTCATTCAGCAGCCAAATCTTCCAGGGCTAAAGCGGTTAAGGACAGGAAAAAAAAATGCCCTTTCTTTACAAACTGTAAAATTAATGGCAGCCCTGCACTGAAGCAGTCAACCAAAAACCCAATCATCATATTGAATGTGCTTACTGTTTAAATAAGCTTGACTGTAAATCTTACATACCATGATTGAGGCTAAAGAAAATGGCTAAAGTAGCTCAATTCTTCTAAGCACAGGTATCCAGTGAGTTAACAATGGAAATAAAATGCTGAAAATTCCACCTAGAAAGTTTGCAAAGAAAAAAAATTGCGGATAATGCATTGAAGTTTGTTATTGTTCCATTGTTATCCTTCCCAGGAATGTGTGTGAACATACAGGCGGAATGCTGGTGTGCGATGTGTGAGATGTAAGCAGTTATGAGTTATGATGTGTTAATGGGAAGCTGGGAATTGTGTAGAAGGCAGAAAATAAAGTCTCAATGAAACATACCAGAACCTTCAACACATACTTAACTGGGAGAAGGGAGGCGGACAATGATATCCACTACTGCACCCCACTGACTTTGCTAGAAACCTTTCATATCCAGACTTTATTTTCTTTTATCATTTCAGGGTGTTTATCCATTTTTATTCCATTACCTGGAAACATCCACCCAGTCTATTTCCTTACCAGTGACAATAAAACATGACTAGATTGGTCAGCATCCTTCTGTGATGGAACAATTCTTATGTTTTATAATCCTTGTTTGTAATTTAGAACTCCAAACCTGCAGTATTAAACACAAAAGCAACATTTATTATATTGCAGTTTACCAATTCTTAGATGTGATGGCTGCATTTGTTTATTTAATTTTTTTAGGCCTTCTTTCTTTTTTTTCTTTCTTTTATTTTACATGGTGATCCGGCCAGTAGATCTGTTGTTTTTCAACAGAACAAGCAGTCCTGCAGATATAGCAGTTAAAAGGTTGAGATAAACCATTTACTACTGACAGGGGTGCTTACAATGTTCAGTTTTTATTTTGTTTGTGTAAAAACTTGATCCCAAAAGGAAAAACGTTGCTGTAACTGAATATAAAGTGGTAGCTGGAATTTGTTTATTGTATCTAAATCTGTTTAAGGGTTTTTTCACCTTAATGCATTCTATGTGTATCGGATGCCCCACTTTGTCACCCATGACCTCGCCAAGCTGGCCATCGCAAGGTTTTTCACAGAGGGAGAGTTGCCTGTCACGTCTGCATGAGCTTTTCACTCCCTCTCCTTCTCCTTGTTCACTGACTGAGTCTGTTGTAATTTGAGCTGATACCCACAGAGCTGTGCATTCAGTAGCCTCTCTTATGCCCCAATTGGCAGGACGAAGAAAGCCAATTAAAGGCACAGTTACAGCAGCCAATCAGAGAGACTGTACTGAACTGCAGGAAGAGCTGCAATGGATGATGGGATATGCAGTTCCCTCACAAAACGGCCCCATAGACTGGTATACAGGGAAAAACTACAAATCTTAGAGGGGTTTGCAAAACAGGGGGCTGGCTAAGGACCCCATATTGTGTTTTGAGGAGATTCTCAGTTTTCCATGAGGGAGTGAGAGAGATTAGACCTGGAGGAGAGGTGCTGTCTCTCAGATGATCTCCCCGTGCAATTCAGGCCTCGACCACCAGTTGGGACATCCAGCCTGAGACTGAGGGATCCCAGGTGCATATACGGTGAATTCGTTCCAGTGTGAGGTGACCAGTCAGGTTACCAAGAGAGCTTGTCTGTTCCAGGACATTCGTTTGGGCCTTGATCGCATGATTTGGTGAGAGGGCATTTTTGCCCATCTGCATGGAACAAAGACACTGCACTACAGAAGGAATTATTTGAACACTGTATACAGACATCATTGCTGGTAGTCATCTTGCTGACACTTGTATTACCACAGGGATAAAGAATAAGACTATCCATTTCTGAACACTGTATACAGACATCATTGCTGGTAGTCATCTTGCTGACACTTGTAGTACCACAGGCATAAAGGATAAGGCTATCCATTTCTGAACACTGTATAAAGCAGTGGCGGCCCGTCCATAGCCGCCCCCCCCCCCCCCCCCCAAGGCAGTCTAAAAAAAAAAGAAAAAAATGTTATTAATGTAAAATGTTATTTAAACATGTCCCTTTAAGAATTTTTTTTTTCAAAAAAGGTACTTATGTGCACTGTGACCCGGCGCCGGATGCCGGGCGCAGTGCAATATGGTAATCAATGCAATTAGCAGATTGCAGACGAGGCACCTCATTTGGCCAAAAAAAGGTCACTCTGTGGCGCGCTCGAGCGCGCCACAGCTTCCGGTGTGATGGACTGGCCGGGGGAATGCCAGTCAGGACATGAGCAACGCCTCTGACGTCACTCCAGGAAGTGATGTTTCCACTCGGCTGCTCTGCAGGTAAGCAGAAGCGCAATCATAGTTTAAACTTTTGATCTGGGACTGGGAGCAATGAAAGGAGTTTATCTGCACATTGGTAGCACACAGCTCTGTACGGAGGGAGAAGGGGGGGAGGGGAGAAGCATCCTGTGTTGCCCTGGTGACCAGCTTGTTTAGATGGAAAACTGAACAGCAGAGGACAGCGGCCGGAGAGAACCTATCATCCTGCTATACCACATGTGATTTGATAGATATATATCCGGGCACATCATCCTCCCCTTCTCCCTGTGACTGTGTGATCGATAGTGTACTATGATTATACAAGAGGAGCAGATACTGAGCTTCCATAGTCTGCCGATTATCACATGTAATAGAATGCACAGCACAGCGCCGCGGCCCCCCCCCCCCCCCCCCCCCGGCAGTCAAAACATGTCCCTTTTAAGAATTTTTTTTTTCAAAAAAGGTCCTTATGTGCACTGTGACCCGGCGCCGGTGTCCTGCCGAGAAAGTTCCCCGGCCGGATTAGTACCCCCCCCACTACTGCGCAGGAGCAGCGCTTGCGAAGTACGAAGGACTAGGCATCTTCCGAAAATTGCCGAAGCTAGACAGCTGATCTACAACACACCACCCTCCATGTGTCTGATCTACACACCACCACCCTCCATGTGTCTGATCTACACACCACCACCCTCCATGTGTCTGATCTACACACCACCACCCTCCATGTGTCTGATCTACAAAACACCTACCTCCATGTGTCTGATCTACACACCACCACCCTCCATGTGTCTGATCTACAACACACCACCCTCCATGTGTCTGATCTACACACCACCACCCTCCATGTGTCTGATCTACACACCACCACCCTCCATGTGTCTGATCTACACACCACCACCCTCCATGTGTCTGATCTACAAAACACCTACCTCCATGTGTCTGATCTACACACCACCACCCTCCATGTGTCTGATCTACACACCACCACCCTCCATGTGTCTGATCTACACACCACCACCCTCCATGTGTCTGATCTACACACCACCACCCTCCATGTGTCTGATCTACAAAACACCACACTCCATGTGTATGATCTACACACCACCAACCTACATGTGTCTGATCTACACACCACCACCCTCCATGTGTCTGATCTACACACCACCACCCTCCATGTGTCTGATCTACAAAACACCACCCTCTATGTGTCTGATCTACACACCACCACCCTCCATGTGTCTGATCTACACACCACCACCCTCCATGTGTCTGATCTACAAAACACCACCCTCCATGTGTATGCTCCCCCTGGCAGTCAAAACATGTCCCTTTAATAATTTTTTTTTCAAAAAAGGTCCTTATGTGCACTGTGACCCGTCGCCGGTGTCCTGCCGAGAAAGTTCCCCCGCCGGATTAGTACCCCCCCCCACTACTGCGCAGGAGCAGCGATTGCGAAGTACGAAGGACTAGGCATCTTCCGAAAATTGCAGAAGCTAGACAGCTGATCTACAACACACCACCCTCCATGTGTCTGATCTACACACCACCACCCTCCATGTGTCTGATCTACAAAACACCACCCTCCATGTGTCTGATCTACACACCACCACCCTCCATGTGTCTAATCTACACACCACCACCCTCCATGTGTCTGATCTACACACCACCACCCTCCATGTGTCTGACCTACAAAACACCACACTCCATGTGTATGATCTACACACCACCAACCTACATGTGTCTGATCTACACACCACCACCCTCCATGTGTCTGATCTACACACCACCACCCTCTATGTGTCTGATCTACAAAACACCACCCTCCATGTGTCTGATCTACACACCACCACCCTCCATGTGTCTGATCTACACAACACCACCCTCCATGTGTATGATCTACAAACCACCACCCTCCATGTGTATGATCTACACACCACCAACCTCCATGTGTCTGATCTACATACCACCACCACCCTCCATGTGTCTGATCCAGTGGTGGCTCGAGCACCCCCCCCCCCCCCCAGGCAGTTTAAACGCATTTAAAAAAATGCGTTTTAAAAAAAAAAAAGTTTTGTGCTTTAAAAAAAAAAAACATTAAAGTTAGCCCAATTTTTTTGCATAATGTGAAAGAGGAAGTTACGCAGAGTAAATGGATACCTTACATGTCACACTTCAAAATTGCACAAGCTTGTGGAATGGCTCCAGACTTCGGTACTTAAAAATCCCCATAGGCGACAGTTAAACTTCTGTTGGTCGGCGGCAGCACAAACCCCCCCCCCCCCCCCGTATCAACTTTAAACTTGATGAAACTTTAGGTGGTCGGAGGCAGCCCACCCCCCAACCCTGCTTAACAACTTGATTAAACTTTTGGTGGTCGACGGCAGCACCCCAATCCCCCCCCCCCCCCGGCTTATCTACTTTAAACTTTTTGGGGGTTGGAGTCAGCACCCAGACCCCCAACTTTATTAAACACAATATAAAGGGACAGATCAAAGAATTTCTTTGATCTTTCAGCACATGTAACTTTCCCCAAAAACATTCACTGGCACTCCCACCCCCTCCCCCTGCCATGTGTATAGTGAAGCTGACCTGATTGTGGGGGGGGGGGGGGTTGCAGAATGCAGTTATGTGAGATTTACAGGTTGCAGAATGCAGATATGTGTGATTTACAGGTTGCTTTAGTAAAGCCCTGTGTATAATGTGCAGCCTGGTATATGATGTGCAGAGCCCTGTGTATATTGTGCAGCCTGGTATATGATGTGCAGAGCCCTGTGTATAATGTGCAGCCTGATATATGATGTGGATTATATAAGGGGTGTGGCTTATGAGACATGGGAGGGGACAACCATGGAGGGGCGGGGTCTTGCGCCCCCCCCATCCTAAAACTTCACCAGCCGCCACTGGTATAAAGACATCATTGTCCTCTCACCTTATTGAACAAAACCCTGCCTGTTTCACCTGATAATCTGGGCCAGTTGTGTTGTTTGGCCCTGCTATACAGGAGTTTAAGTGCACCAACCAAAGTGGCTAGCTGAAGACACCAAAGCTTATCTTTGCTTCAAAAGGACTGAAGCTACTAGTGCCATATGGATCTGCACACACATATTCAGGGCTCTGCATATGCATTGGGTGTGAGGGATAGTTTATCTATAAAGTTAAGCCATTACTTGTTGACTTTAATAGGTGTGTAAAGCTGGGCCTGTGGTGTCAGGGGACATGACTAGTGTAGCCCAGATATGACCCCCTTTGCTGAAAACCATCTTACTCCATATATTTTCTTACTTAATAAATAAGAGACCACACCAGTTATGGAGTTAAATGGCCATAACAGCTAATTTATTAAAAAATACCAAAATACCAAATAAGAACTCCAATTTTCTTATTATAATAAATAAAACATAAATAACATAAATAACACCATAACATTAACCCTTTCAGACCCCTGCTGAAAAGAAAACAAAACAGGTTAAACCCCCATGACTAGGGAAGCCAGATAACTTGCTATCCCACCCAAATACATACAACAAACATACCTGAAATAACGAGGACACCTGGTGGGTAAAAATGGCCTTGCTGCCTTTTATTAACAAAATATAGAAAAAACGTATTAATAAATATTTTCAACATAAAATATTCAACCATAAAATCTTCAAAAATATACAACTGTAAACAATGAACGTATCCTAGTCCCTGACGACCCCATCTTAAATTTTAGTTGAGCCTGCAGCCCCTGTTCTAGGCGTTACGCCAACTGACCGCAGACCCCCAACTTCTTGACAGTTACTGACTGCCATTAGAGCCAAAAGGACTCCATCTCAGGGATGGGTCCCAACTTTAAACCAATATTCTATATATATTAGATATATAGCCATAAAATGTCGCCAAGGACCCACGCCTGATCACCACTTCTAATAGCCTTAAACACTAAAAATAGGGAGGGAGGGCGGGAAATTTCCCTATCTCCTGCTGACCCCTCGACGAACTGGTGACTCCACCCTGAACCTGCAAACCTTTATACTGCTCCACCCCTTCAACACCCGTCCAATAAGGTAAGTGCAGAAACAACTTTCCTTAAGGAAAACAAATCCTTAACCCTTTCCCCGCTACAGTTCCTTGCACCCTGTCATGTGTGTACTGTGCCTACGCTGCGCTTCTGCTGCGTACATGTCTTATTTATTGGTCAGTGACGGAGCAACGGTGCTTACAGCACACACCTGATATCACTGATATCAACAACAGGGGGCACTGCGGGAGATAAAGAAACCCGTGGGTCTCTACCGTACCACCCGATAACCAACATTCCCGCAGTGCACAATAACCATAAACATCAACAACGTTTGATGTAACAAGGAGGGGCCATCTATTGATGAGCCCCCCACACACTTACCACCTCTATAACAGCTGCCGTCACTGACCAACAAAATAAACAACGCCAACCCCTTTAAGCTGTATGACGAAAACAAAAACTCTTCCCGTGACCTGAAACGACAATGAAAAACATTAACACATCCAATAACATACTACCTAAGAAACAAAGGGAGGGTGGGTGGGAAAAAACCTGCCTCCTCGTGTCCCGACGCTCCCGCACTGCCTGGCTAGCTCCGCCCCTCCCTTTTATATGGCCGCTCCCCCCTAGACATTACAGGGCCCTCCCCTGCCCCTGTTAACCCCCTGCTGGCCGGAGTGTGTCACTTGACACACTGTCATGGACGGCCCTGCATTAAGTTCCCCTTCTGTCCACTGCACTCCGGTCCTTTCTTGACTAGTGTAGCCCAGATATGACCCCCTTTGCTGAAAACCATCTTACTCCATATATTTTCTTACTTAATAAATAAGAGACCACACCAGTTATGGAGTTAAATGGCCATAACAGCTAATTTATTAAAAAATACCAAAATACCAAATAAGAACTCCAATTTTCTTATTATAATAAATAAAACATAAATAACATAAATAACACCATAACATTAACCCTTTCAGACCCCTGCTGAAAAGAAAACAAAACAGGTTAAACCCCCATATTTATTGGTCAGTGACGGAGCAACGGTGCTTACAGCACACACCTGATATCACTGTTATCAACAACAGGGGGCACTGCGGGAGATAAAGAAACCCGTGGGTCTCTACCGTACCACCCGATAACCAACATTCCCGCAGTGCACAATAACCATAAACATCAACAACGTTTGATGTAACAAGGAGGGGCCATCTATTGATGAGCCCCCCACACACTTACCACCTCTATAACAGCTGCCGTCACTGACCAACAAAATAAACAACGCCACAGCCTGAAAAGGGAGACCCCTCACCCTTGATGGCACCTCCACACCCGCAGGGCCGCCTGAATTCCCTCCTGCAGTCCCAATGACCATAGGTCTATCCCCACATCCGTCAGATGTACACCATCCCGTCTCAGATACATCCCCACGTTTACCTCCAACTCCCGGTGGCGAATTACTAGGCCACCTTGCCATGCTAGAAACCGTCCCACCACTTTATTTATCCTGATCCGGGCTTTGTTCAGCCTGTACACGGATCTGGCCATGCGCCACGACGTCCTTGCCACCATATCGGACCATATCAACATGGTCCCAGGGAAAGTGGCGCGGAGGAACATAATGTCTGCCTTAATATCCGCTATTAAGTCCCTCACCGTCCTAACCCCCAAATCATTGCCGCCGGCATGAATGACCAGCACATCAGGTGGTCGGTCCAACCAAGCGTACCTCTCCACCTCCGGCACCACCCTGCCCCACATCATGCCCGGCCTACCTAACCACCGTTTTTTTTTTTTTTTTTTTTATTCATACACCAACTGTGGCCGAATATAACTACGGAACCGCTGCGATTCCCATCTCCCCAATTTCTGCACATCCACCTCATCCAACCCGTACCTGGCGGCTTCTGTAGCCGCCCCAATACGGAAGGAGTGTGAGGCGTAGGCGTGACTGTCCAAACCCAACATCCCCAAACACTTTCGCAGCACTGCCACGAATTGAAATTTGGATAAGTACCGTCCATCCTCATGTAATAACAGTGGCCCTTCCCCCCCCCGGTCTTTTTGTCAAAAACTTTGTCACCGTCAGCACCGGGCAAACCCCACAACCTTGTATTGCATACAAACTCACCTGCGTCCCTTTTCCACTTTGGTCCGTTTTCGATCTTCTTAACCTGACATTGATCCTATCGTCCCTCAATTCCACATCCTGAACCAACAAACCACCCGCCACCTTTTTTGAGGGACTGACCAACTCCCCAATCCTAAATGCCCCAAAGAATGCTAAAGCAAACGCTGCTAAAAACAAGTTCACCTCGTATCCCGATTGGCACACCCCCATGAGCTGCCCCCCTATGTCTACCAAGTTATTAAATGTGATAGGGCGCCGCTTATCCTTATTCCTATGCGATTTCCTATACCCCTTAATAGCCTGCTTCACCCAGAAGTCCTTCGTCAAATCTTCCTTTCTCCTCAATTTGAACCAAAACGCGAGCCCCGCCATCCTTTTTTCAATCGCAGATACTGATTTTCCAACTTCCATGTCCCTTGCCACCAGATCAAGTAACAACAACCTGTCCCCCGGATCCTCCCCCCCGGACTTAGCTTCGGACTGAAGGTCAGTCCATTCCCCCCACACCTTGGAGTATGCAGACCATGTTGGCTCACTTACAGACCTCCGGATCCAATCCGCCGTGGTTCCAATGCTAACTCCCACATCCAGCCCGGGCATGGAACACCCTCCGCTCGTGCTGCCGGTGCCAGCTCCCTGAACTTGTCCCACTGAAAGCGAGACAAGGCATCAGCTAACGTGTTCTCTCTACCCGGAATATGAACAGCATACAGAAAGATGTTCAACCGCATGCACCGCAGCACCAACTGCCGCATCAGCCGTATAACCGGCGGTGAAGCTGCCGACATGTTGTTGATCACCTGTACCACCCCCATATTGTCGCAGTTCAACCTCAACTTGAGGTTCCTGCAAGATTCACCCCACAACTCTAACGCCAGGACCACCGGAAAGAGTTCCAGGAGTACCAGATTTTTCTGAAAACCTAGCTCCACCCACGACTGCGGCCAGGGTTCCGCACTCCATTGTCCCTGAAAGAAAGCCCCATAGCCTGTAGATCCCGCGGCGTCCGTCACCAACTCCACATCGAAGTTACTTACCGGTCCTGACATCCAAACGGCCCTACCATTGTACCCTTCCAGGAACTGATCCCATATCCGTAAGTCCTCTTTGTGCTCCTTGTTTAACCTAATGAAATGCGTGGGCGCCCTCACACCCCTAGTCGCCGCCGACAACCGTCTACAAAATATCCTCCCCATAGGAATAATTCTACACGCGAAATTTAACTTCCCCAACAAGGATTGTAGCGTGCGCAACTGAACCTTTTTACACCCATAGGTTTTTTCCACCAAATTCCTCAGATCCACTACCTTTTCTTCCGGCAACCTACATTCCATGGCCATGGAATCTATCACTATGCCTAAAAAACTCAACTCTGTGCGTGGGCCCTCCATTTTATCAGCTGCCAACGGCACCTGAAATTTGTCCGCAATGTGCTGCAACGTGGACAACAGTATCGCACACACATTGGAAGCAGGAGGACCCACGCACAAAAAATCATCCAAATAGTGGATGACGGAATCAATCCCTGTAACATCCCTCACTACCCATTCCAAAAAGGAACTAAACGCCTCGAACATGGCGCAAGAAATGGAACATCCCATCGGTAAACACCGATCTACGTAAAACTTTCCCTCCCAACAACATCCCAACAACCTAAAACTCTCCGGATGCACTGGTAAGAGCCGAAAGGCTGCCTCCACGTCCGATTTCGCCATCAGCGCCCCTCTTCCGTACCTCCTCACCCAACGTACCGCGGCATCAAATGACGTGTACGATACCGTGCACGCTTCCGGGTCTATAAAATCGTTGACCGAACCCCCTTTGGGAAACGATAAATGATGAATGAGCCTAAACTTATTCGGCTCTTTCTTGGGTACCACCCCTAACGGGGACACTACCAAATCCTCCAACGGCTTGACCTCAAATGGTCCCGCCATCCTGCCCAACCCCACTTCTTTGGCCAGTTTCTCAGACACTACTTCAGGGTGTTGCAAAGCTGATTTCAAGTTTTTTGCCAGTGGAGGAACCGCTGACAATGAGCATGGTATCTTGAAACCTTCCTTGAACCCCCTGCTCAACAATAACGCCGCCGCTCTATCCGGGTACCTATTTAGGAAAGGCTGCATCCTTTCCCAAATCACCGGCGTCGTCCCTCTTATGCCCAAACTCTCCAGCCCGCTTGCCCTTTTTAAAACATCTGGCGAGTGTGTGGCCTCCCCCGCAACCTGAGCATTCATGTTTAAATTTACATGTTCCCCCACATTTACAGGCCCCCTCATTGTACTGCCAACACACTCCCCACTTCTTTCCGGCCGGAGATCCCGAGGAATGGCTACCTCCGGCCCCCCCTTGAAATGTCTGTGCCGGCGTCTTGGCAGACGCCATCAGCTTCATCCAAAGGCTGATATCTTTGTGGTCCCACCGTAATGCCGGCCGGACCGCCCTACGCTGTCGGAACTGCTCGTCGTACCGTAACCACGCCGTTCCCCCATAAACCCGATATGCTTCCCCAATGGCGTCCATGTAACAGAACAACGCCGAACAATGTTCGGGGTTCTTCTCTCCAATCACCCCCGCCAATATAGCGAACGCCTGTAGCCAATTGGCGAAAGTCCGGGGAATCAGCCTATACCTCCTCTTTTCTTCATCGTCTTTTTTACTGCTATCCGGTTTAACCCTATCAAGGTTGAATTTTTCCAGGGGCAGCAAGGAGAAAATCTCCACGTACTCCCCTTTCCAAATCTTCTCCCTGACCTCCTGTTTTAAATGAGCCCCCAGGGGTCCCTCAAAACAGACGTATACCTCGCATTTTGCTGCATCCGCCATGCGCACAATATCGTCCCTCGCCGTCAGTTCTTTCGTCCCCTTTTCCGTCTCACTTACCTTGTCCGTTCCCCCTTCCACCGAGGCAATCTGACTGTCTGACGTAGCGTCAGCTACCACCCCACACCCGGCGGCCGCCCCCGCCTCTGTTCCACCAACTCTTGAATTTACCCCACCTTCTGTTGCCTCACACCTATTACCAAAACGGCCTATCAACACCCTCAATCCCTCTAGCAATTCCTGTACCTGCCCCGACCCACTCTCCGCCCTCCCCGCTCACCGCTCGCGGTTGGTCCGTTAATGCCAACGACGGCGCGGGAGATGGCCCTGGGCTCCCCCCACTAGTACCCGCACCCATCAATGACTGTAAAACTTTAACAAAAGCACTGTTGTCAGTGGACTTACCGGGCTGACCGGGCGGGGGGCCCAAATCCCCCCCCCCTCCCACAGCCGCTGCACGTGCCTCCACCGCGGGATAGGGCGACCGAGCTCCTCCTCCTCCTCCTCGGACAATTCTCCTTCCGACCGAGATTCTTCCTCCTGTGCACACCTCAAAAGGGTGCTGTGTGTGTGTCAGTGAGGACAACCATCCAATGCAGGTGAGAGGGCAGATAGAAGTTATATACTACTTTGTCATTATTCCATAAATGTAATGGTATAGCTTCAAATGGTTAACAGAAGGCCTAATGTATGCCCTAGATGTAAAAATCCAGATGAAGGATAATCTATGAAAGACAAAAATTATGTATTAGGTTAAAGTTCCGTCTTGGTGCCCAGCCGAATTGAAACGGCTGCACAAAGTGTGAGGAGGGATAAAAATTCTCTCCTTACAAGCACAAGATATCTATCAAAAAGTATATATAATGTGGGCTTTACCTGAGCTGATAATCATCACCAAGATGTTGCCTCATCCAAGAACACAGCACTCATGGGCGTCCGCAGGTAGGGGCAAGGGGGGTCAAGTGCCCCCCCTGGAATCAGGGATCGGATCTTAAATTCAGCACAGTTGTGTCTCTGTCGAGGTGCCGCACCCGGGTGCCACCCACCAGTGGGGTGACACCATTATGGTGCTGTCAAGTGTAGTGTGACTTTGGGCTCTTTTCCCTGCTCAGTCCAGCAGAGAACTTGGCGGTGCTGTGACGGATGAATGGTGAGCTGCGGGCTATCAGAGGTTTCCCCCGCTTGCCCCACCCATTCTTCTGTCAGGGAGAAGAGACAGTGGCTCTCACCAGGTTCCCCACCCAGCTTCCTGCCCTGCTCCGTTCCTTCCCTATTGGCCATAAATGAGGGCCAATCAAAGGCGACTAGGAGAGGCAAGCTTCATGGGACATGTAGTCCCAAAAGATTGGCGGCTCCATTTTCCACAGGGAGGAGGCTACAGCTCGATTAGGAGAGAGATTGAGAGACTGCAGCCTGGAAAGAAGCTGAGGGAGAGAGTGCTACAGGACGAGGAGTGTGCTGAGCGGAAGCCAGAGAGAGAGCCTGCCAGGGCCACAAAAGAGAGTCATGCTGTCCAGCACCACCAGAGAGAGAGCCACGCTGCCCAGCACCACCAGAGAGAGAAAGACTGAGCCACTACCAGGGTACAGACATGCTACACTACTGACCAGTGTCGCCCCCGGGGAACCCAGAGTGAACGATCGTCCAGCCGGAGTGATCACTGCTGTAGTTTCGCTGGGTCTGGTAAGAGAGCCTGTTGGCCATTATCCATTACTTATCCTAGGGATTGTAATACGTCTGCAGACTCTGACCATAATAATGTGATAATGACATTGTTGAAAAGGGGCGGTGCATGGGCGACCCTAAAATTAGGCCCCCCCCCTGAAAAAAGTTCTGCGGACGCCCATGACAGCACTAAATGAATATCAGTCACGCTGACTCTTTATGAGTTGAGGTTGTAAAGAGAAACTCACATACCAGCTGTTGTGGATAATGCTAATGCTAAGTTGAGGTTACAGAGGAAGAAGTCCCTGTTGCTGCACCTCTGGCCACAATTTGAGCAGAATTCTTTGCTGCTCTGGGAGACTTTGTGTCAAAATGTCAGAAAGACACTCCAGCATGCTCTGGAACTGGGTATCAGAAGATCAGGGCCTTTTCTGGAAGACAACCAGTGCCTGAAGGGGAGAAACATTTTGAAGAGTGGCTGGACCAGGCCACCCAAGCCGTGGATGAGTGGGACATTCTTGAGACTCACAAGAAACAGAGAATCGCAGAGAGTTTAAAAGGGCCTGCCTCAGAAGCCATCTAAAATTTGAAGCTTAGCAAGCAAGATTGTGTCACCCATGACTATCTGAGCATCCTGCAGGATGTGTTTGGGTGCACAGAGAAGGTTTCGGATCTCATGTACCAGTTGGAGCACACCTACCAAGATGAGGGAGAGAAACTATCTGACTACATAAGACAGTTGGACAAGATTATGCACCAAATCTTGTTGAAGAAAGGCATAGACCCCCGGAAGGTGGATGAGGTCTGTGCCCAGCAAGTTTTGAGGGGTGCCTAGCCCTTGGACCCCATCACCCTCTTGCTGAGATGGTGGCATCTTGAAGTACCCAGATCTGATCCGGATTGTGCGGGAAGAGGAGGCCATGCTAGAAAACAAAAAAAAGTGTCAGAGGTCAGAATCTGTTGTTGGGGTCGAGCTTCTTAAGACTCAGGTGTCGCAGCTGATAGAGATGATGGCCCTGTTGACCGCCAAGCCCACTGTTCTACCCAGTGATGAAGTTTCAGTGCCCAAGAAGTCCTCAAGCTCAAACCTCAAGGCGCAGAAGCCAGCAAACCAAGGAATCTGCTACAACTTTGGAGGAGTTGGACATTATCGACGAGTATGCCCAAGCCCAGTGAAGCCTGAAGCACAGTGCCAAAAGCCGGCGGGAATCTTCAGAGGGCCCTGGTGAAGGAGCCAACCGGTCGCTCATCTACATTAGCTAGCTCCAGAAAAACCAACGACGCAAAGAGACAGCATCGGAAGTCCAAACTCTTGCAGAGGGCTCCCGTTGTTGCCTCCGAGCAACCCAGTGTCCCATCTCCTTTGACACATGTTGCCCAGCATCAGAGAGTCAGTGAACACCAGACTCCCAGAACTCAAGGGAGCCATAGGCCAGATCAGAGTTTCCACAAGAAGGAAGCGCGGATAAAAAACACTGAACAGGCCAAGGCCACCAATTCCTTCACACCTCCCTGACAAGCTGGTGGGACCTTCTCCTGTTGTCCTCATCCAAGTAGAAGGAATCTACACCAAGGCTCTTCTGGATACCAAAGTGACCCTCCTCTACAGAGACTTCTATGACAGGTACCTCAAGCACCTACCATTGCAGAAGTTGGAAAAGCTAGCGATATGGGGCATTGGGTCTCAGAACTTCCACCAGGGGCTAGCAAATGTTCTCTCATCATAGGGACCAATACTGTTAGAAGACTGTTGATGCCTATTGTTCTGAAGCCAGGCACTTCAACTACAAGTGTGCACCCCATTCTGAGAGGAGCCTATCAGCGCCTGATACGCCTGAACAGAAGGCCCCAGCTAAAGCAATGGGAAAGATCTGTCTCTTGGACCGGAGTGAGAAAGTGTAACATCCTGGTGAAAAGTGACCTGTTTACGGGCATCTGTCAAACTAAATTGGAAACAACCAGGCCATTTCATTGTCCTTTAAGTGGACAGACAGAGAGAAGACATGGGAGTGAAGATGATTCCCGAAGTGGTTTTAACCAAAGCATTGCAAAGATGTCACGGGAGGATCTTGGCCAGTGTCCGCAACATAACAGCCTCACCAGTGAAGATGCCGTCTCAGATGTTACTGGGACAAGTGAATCCGGGTACCCCAGTCTCACAGTCTGATTTAGTGGGAGGAGAAAAGGATGGGCTCCCTGTCAAGGAGTTCTATCCAAAGAACACTCCTCTCTCACCTGAATGGAAAGAGCCAAGACTCAGCTCCTGAGATGGCAGGCTGCCTTTTTGAGGAGTGAATTTGATGTGGGGTGTGCAAAGAGCGCCCAGCACCAGATTCATCTACAAGAAGACAAGTCATTTCGAGAAAGAGCCTGACGGATTCCTTTAGGGGACTTGGAAGACCTGCATGAACAATCTACAGAATTGAAGAGAGCAGGTATCATCCAAGAGTCCAGAAGTCCATATGCTTCTCCGATAGTGGTGGTACAAAAGAAGAATGGATCACTGAGGCTGTGTATCGACTACAGAACGCTGAACAAAAGGACTATTCCCGACCAGTACACCCCCCCCCCTCCACGAATAGAAGATGCTTTGCAGAGCACATCAAGGGAAAAATGGTTCAGTGTGCTGGACTTGAAGAGCAGGTACTATCAAATCCCCATGCATCCTAAGAATCGGGAGAAGACCGCCTTTATTACCCCGGTGGGTTTTCTTTGAATTTTACTGCATGCCTCAAGGTTTGTCTGCCACTTTCCAGAGGCTCATGGAGAAGACGGGTGACATAAACCTGATAGAGGTGTTGGTGTATTTAGATGACATAATTGTCTTCGGTAAGACCTTGGAGGAGCATGAAGAGAACAGAGAATACTAATAAATTGGAAGGCCGGGTACCGGCCTGAAGTTATGGGAGGAGCCCGGAGGGTATTTAAGCAGCCCAAAGGCCGCCGGTCTTTGTCGGTTTCCTGTGTGTGATACGTCAGTCATCTAGGACCGACTCGTTCGAGACAAGCGCTGTTGGTGCCGGTTCGTGAGCTCCGTTTTCATCTGTCCGTCTCCTCTTGTTGCAGTCCCGCGTCCCGCGTTCGTAAGTTGTTCTGTCCCTTCGTGTCGCACTCGTGTCGCCGAGTCACAGTTTCGTACAGAGAGTCTGGTTCGGCTGTCGCAGGTAGGGCTTCGGCTCCCATGTTTTACGTTCTCATGCACTGCTTATCATGTCACTAAACTGTGGTCTGCGTAGCTCACGAACCACGCGCTGCTTGTCTCGAAAACTAAACACTTACTCGCACGTTTTTGGTGGTACACGATCGGGAGCCATCTAGCGGCACGCACATTCAGGGCCGCCCGCCACTACACTCCGACCGATGCCGCATCCGGCACTCAAGGGTTCCCCTTACGCGGTCGTGCTACGCAGTCTTCGAATCGTTCAAACATGACTCACGTACGGGTGCCGTTCGCACTCACACGCATCGTTCATGTCCTGTCATTGTTCAGATCAGTGGCGCCAGCAAGTGTGCCGAATCGCTATTTGCATTCCGAATCGCTGTTGGCATGTTAAATGTACGAATCACTTCGACCGTGTCGAAACATTTCACGTATTAGCATGACAAATCATTTCATCATTTCAAACATGGCTAACGTATCAGGCCATTCGGTCATGCTAAATCATTTCACATCAGTTAAACTGGGCGTTCATGCCATCGTTTCGATCCTGATCCGGTCGCATCCATACATGCTCCGATCGGGGCGATCCAGATGCACGACTACCCGGCCTCATTTCGATACATGCGCCAAGGGCGGAATCGCATCACTGGTTGCGTACATTCCTGATTCTTGCCCCTGTCATGGTATATCATTTCTGTCACCTTACCACGCCCGGCATGAATGCAGTCACTTCCCTGCACTGATTCGGGTCGGCGTGCCCCAGGCCGGCCTCATTTCAATACATGCGCCAAGGGCGGAATCGCATCACTGGTTGCGTACATTCTTGATTCTTGCCCCTGTCATGGTATCTCATTTCGGTCACCTTACCACGCCCGGCATGAATGCAGTCACTTCCCTGCACTAATTCGTGTCGGCGTGCCCTAGGCCCGGCCTCATTTCAATACATGCGCCAAGGGCGGAATCGCATCACTGGTTTGCGTACATTCCTGATTCTTGCCCCTGTCATGGTATCTCATTTCTGTCACCTTACCACGCCCGGCATGAATGCAGTCACTTCCTCGCACTAATTCGTGTCGGCGTGCCCTAGGCCCGGCCTCATTTCAATACATGCGCCAAGGGCGGAATCGCATCACTGGTTTGCGTACATTCCTGATTCTTGCCCCTGTCATGGTATCTCATTTCTGTCACCTTACCACGCCCGGCATGAATGCAGTCACTTCCTCGCACTAATTCGTGTCGGCGTGCCCTAGGCCCGGCCTCATTTCAATACATGCGCCAAGGGCGGAATCGCATCACTGGTTTGCGTACATTCCTGATTCTTGCCCCTGTCATGGTATCTCATTTCTGTCACCTTACCACGCCCGGCATGAATGCAGTCACTTCCTCGCACTAATTCGTGTCGGTGTGCCCTAGGCCCGGCCTCATTTCAATACATGCGCCAAGGGCGGAATCGCATCACTGGTTTGCGTACATTCCTGATTCTTGCCCCTGTCATGGTATCTCAGTTCTGTCACCTTACCACGCCCGGCATGAATGCAGTCACTTCCTCGCACTAATTCGTGTCGGCGTGCCCTAGGCCCGGCCTCATTTCAATACATGCGCCAGGGGCGGAATCGCAAAAAAAAAAAAAAAAAAAAAAAGAGACTTTGATTCTTGTCCTTGTCATGTTATATCATTTCTGTGTCACCTTACCACGCCCCGGCGTTAATTGGTCACCTGCCTGTACGAATTCGCGCCGGCGTGCCCTAGGCCGGCCGCATTTCTACAAAAAAAAAAAAAAAAAAAAAAAAGGAAGCTTGGAGTCGGACCCGGTGGCAGCTGGATGTCACAGTTCGGCCTCAGCGTACCAGGCAACATGTCATGTCAGTCATTCGTGTTGTTGTCTGTCATTTGTTTCCACAGCTGTCACGTCAGTCGACTTAAGTCACTATCGCCTCTCGTTATCGTCAACGTTGGGTACCATTGCTCTGGACGACAGCAGTTCAGGCGGCGTTCCTGGAATCTATTTCAGCCGCCGTCGCTCAGCGACACACCCTCGTGTCTTCCCTGTCTTCCTCGATCGTTGAGGTCCAGGACAGGGTGTCTCGTCTAGAGGCCAGCCCGGCCGCCACGGTTCCGGACCCTGCGGTGGTCCCAGCCATCAGTGCACCGGCCGTAGGTAGTGAGCTTGCCACGACTACCATTCATCCTTCCCACCTCGTGCCACCCAGCGTAAGGAAGGACGTTTTAGAGGGCAGAGACGTTAACCTGGCCTCACTCACGATCTCGGTCCATGACTTGGCCGAGAACAAGGCCTACACCTGGGGCGACGTCTCGGTGGTTTTGAAGGCGTAGGAGCCAGGCTCAACAGAAAGCTCACGGCGCCCGAGTTCACGCTCGCTTTCGGCATGTTCAGGGACGTACGGTGCTCAGCCTCCCCGGGCAGGCGGGAGGAACTGGACCTCTACCTCCATTTAATCATAGACCTGGGTCACAAATACGGTGGCTCAGCCTTCTACGATTATCATCGGTCCTTCTCGGCCAAAGCCGCGGACAGATTCTTACAGTTCCATTGGACAACGGACTGGAGTGTAGTGGACGCCGAGTTGTTCTGCTCCCACTTTGCGAGTCTACGGTCCCCGCTATGTGCTGTCTGTCAGTCAGCATCCCACACCGCGGTCTGGTGTGCCAACATAGCCCTGTCCACCCGATAACTAGCACGGCCTCTGCCAGCTCGAGTGAGGCTCAGCAGGCACCGGTGCAAGGGCAGAAGGTGGACAAGTGGGGTCGTCCGGGGCAGATGGTTGGGGGAGCCGCCATTTGCAACAACTTCAACTACGGCTCCTGCAATTTCAGCCAGTGCCGGCTCTTGCACGTTTGCACCCTATGCCAGAGGGCGCACCCCCAAGCAGATGAAACCGTGACTAAGCCAGGTCAATGTCCTTTGGCTCGATGTTTACTTGACCTCACACCCCACTCCGTCACTCGCCAGCTACCTCACCCGAGGTCTCACCGATCAGTTTCATACCGGGCTCATCACCCCGCCCCACACCACCCACGAATGTCCGAACCTGCGCTCAGCAGCAACAGATGAGCCAGCTATCGACGTCCTTCTTCAGACGGAGTTGGATCGGGACTTTATGGTAGGCCCGTTCAGTCAGTCTCCCTTTAGTATCTGGAGGGTTAGCCCTATCGGGCTTGTACAGGGAAATTTTCGAGAAAAAAAAAAATATATAAACGTCTGGCGTATGATCTGTCAGCGCCTCATTCTTCCGTCGTTCCCAGTCTCAACTCGCTCATTCCCTCCGAGGAGTTCTCACTGAGGTACGCTTCGGTAGATATGGCTACCCAGGCCATACTCAGGGCAGGGGTAGGTGCTTGGCTCTCGAAGGCGGACATATCTGACGCCTTCAAGCTACTGCCCATACATCCTTCCCTGTGGTGCTGGCACGGCATCAAGTGGAGGGAGCGATATTATTTCGCAACCAAATTGACCTTCGGGTCTAAGAGTAGTCTTTGGTTATTTGATAAGTTCGCGGAGACCCTGGCGTGGATCCTTCTCTACGAGGCACAGTGCCACAAGGTCGTCCATTGTTTGGATGACTTCCTTCTGATAGAACCACCCGGGGCTCCCCCAGGGGACCTTGGAAAGTTGAGGACGGTTTTCGACAATCTGAACGTCCCCATAGCGGAACGCAAGGTGGACGGCCCGGCGCACAAGATCACGTTCTTGGGCATCGACCTTGACACGCCTGCCATGCAGGCCAGCCTTCCCGCAGATAAGTTGGGCCGTTTCAGGACGGTTCTGCGAGTGTTCACCCGGGTGGGGGATGTACTCAGAAGCAACTTCAGTCTCTCTTCGGGATGTTGAATTTTGCTACGAGGATCATCCCCCAGGGCCGCTCCTTCGTGTCCCGGTTGCCGGTCTTCCTGTCCTACACTCAGGACCCTAACCAGGTCGTCAGGCTGGATTCAGCAGCCAGAGCAGATCTGGCCATGTGGGAACACTTTCTTAGTAATTGGAACGTTGTGTCCCTGTTCATCCCAGTCGTGTCCACGCAGTCACCTCAAGTGGTGACCGATGCGGCGGCATCCTCAGGATGCGCCGCCATTTTTGGCCATTTGTGGTTCGCCGCCCCTTGGCCTCCTCAGGCACTAGCCACACCGGGCTTTACTACCACGTCAGCCCTCTTTTAGCTGTTCCCCGTCGTAGCAGCCGCTCACCTATGGGGTCACCATTGGTCTGGACAGACGGTGGCTTTACGACAGACAATCAAGCCACAGCCGAGATCATCAGCAAGGGCAGGTCTAAATCCAGGCCGTCATGTCCTTCCACCGCGGACTGCTCCAGCTATCCCTACAGCATCAGTTCAATGTTTACTGCTCATTCGTTCCAGGGAAGTTCAACTCAGCAGCGGACGCACTCTCCCATTTAACCTTGTTCCTTTCTTTGAACAGATGCCAGGAGCCTACCATCTCTCAGCCTCTATCCCGGATTGGTCACAACTGGCCTTGGACTAGCCCCACGTTTGCAGTCAGCTACTAACTTCATCAACGCTTCGCTCGCCCGCAACACCTGTCGGGCCTGCCAGACGGCCTGGGGGCGTTTGATGAGTTCCTGCCCCAACGCCCGTGAGTCTTCCAGCGTCGATCAGGTTCTGGCGTTTATCGCTTATTGCCATTCTCACCTGGCACTGTCACACAGCGCAGAACGTCAGTACGTGGCCGGGGTGCAGCACTACTTGTCACTTCGAGGCCCCGCTAGGCCTTCAGTGTTCTCCTTCCATGCAGTGAGGGCTCTACTGCGTGGAGTTCAGAAGCTCCAGCCGCCAGTCAGCCCGAAGCGGCTGCCTATCACTGTGGAGGTCTTAAGGGGATGTCTGACGTCCTGGATAGGTCCCCCTTTGGTCTCCTCCTCAGCACCGTCTTGCAGGCTGCGATACACATGGCGTTTATGGGTTCCTACGGCCCAGCGAGTTTACTCGCAGCCACCCAGCCGGTCCAGTCTTGCATGAAGTAATCTCTGCCGCCACCAGGATCTCTACGTTCTTCACTTGGCGACGTCTAAGTCTCAGCAGCGAGGTTCCGGAATAGATATCCACCGTGCAGGACCCACAACAACTGGTGCCCAGTTGCCGTGTTCAACCGCTCGACGGCACTGCTATCCGACCGCCCAGGGTCCAGTCCGCTTTACCCTTTCCAGTTAAACCCCTCAAACTCGTCGCAGTTCGTGGTACATGTCCGGGACCTTCACGGCAATCTTCAATTGGACCCCAGCCAATACTCCGGGCATTCATTCCGGATCGGGGCGGCCACGTCGGCCCCAAGATAGGGGGTTCCGGACCATGTGATCGAGAAACTAGGTCGGTGGAAGTCGGCCTGCTTCTCGCTACATACCTAACCCACAGTTGGAGAGGGCTCAGGCCTTTGCCCAACTACTCAGTCACATTTACCTTTAATAAATTATTATCCCCTACCTGAAGGTTTTTGCCCCCTTATTTTGGTGTACCATACGGTAGACCAAGGCACACTTTCAGGTCTATTTCATGTTGGTGAGTTTTGTGTTAGTCCTATGTGTCATCGTTACTCTTGTCGTCCGTAGGGCTCTAGACCATAAATTGGAAGGCCGGGTACCGGCCTGAAGTTATGGGAGGAGCCCGGAGGGTATTTAAGCAGCCCAAAGGCCGCCGGTCTTTGTCGGTTTCCTGTGCGTGATACCCACCCACCCTCCCCTTTTGAAAGCCTCTTCCAAGTATTCTTACCCCAGACTGAATACTCATTCCACATTATTCCATAACTACTTCTTATCATTCCTTATCTAGGGTATGCCCCCTTATTTTGGTGTACCATACGGTAGACCAAGGCACACTTTCAGGTCTATTTCATGTTGGTGAGTTTTGTGTTAGTCCTATGTGTCATCGTTACTCTTGTCGTCCGTAGGGCTCTAGACCATAAATGAGGAATCCTAACCTTTTCTACCACATCCCGAAATGTCTGGAAAAACTGGTATGGGTTGCCCCAAGGGATTATATGGGTAGAGAAAATGGCAGGAAAAACAAGTGAAGAAAGTAAATTATGTATAAATTATATAAGTAGGACAATTCTTTATTAAAGTACTAAATACATAAATTTGATATATATCACATAATTGGAGCATAAATAGAAACACATGACACATGATATAGTATACCAACTACCAAATTGTTGAGACACACAGATAAATCCAACCAAAGGGCAGATGTAGGTGATGGTTACAACAAATCCCGACATGTTTCGGAAAATTGATGGTGTATCCATATCCTTCCTCAGGGGTTGTAAGGTAGCGTGTTGGTATTATTATATTAAAAAATGTATATATATATATATATATATATATATATATATATATATATATATATATAGATAAGTATAACTAAGAACAAAAATATTTTAATAATGATTTTATAACTATGGAAAAAAGTAGATTCTCATCAATTTAGGTACTTACAAGTCATGCGTCTCTTATTAAAAATTGAGTGGCACAATTTTGGACAGATGATCCCTCAGGCTTCGAATATTGCTGGATTGCGTAGCAAAAGTGTACCAAAGACAATAATACTGAGACAGCAAGCGGACCTACGGGTCTGATAGGCTGTCTAATATATTTGTTCAAATCAATGAATTACACGACTTAAGCAGAATATTCTCTCCCAAACCTGGAGCAGCAAAATCAGATCAAGCAACGACTGCCAGAAAAGCAGCGGGCCCAAGAGAAAAATGCCTGTCAAAGATAAAGAGTGCAGACTAAGTCTAAAATCAAAAGGGTATTTCCCATAAATATTCAGTATACACAACCAATAGTGCCTAGGTAGCACATACACTAGCTGAGTAAAGGTTCAGACCAAACAATTGGGCATGCAGCAATTGCATTGTCCAATGTATGGATGTAAACCAAATATAAACATTATAAGTATGTATATAGGTGACCAGTAGCACATAGAGTGTCTTACCTTTAAGCAAACAGCTTCTCATAAGATGCCTGTGTCCTGGCTGTGCAGAAAACACAGATTGCAACTTACCTAGTTTATATAGGGATATCAGTGAGTGTGTTAGTCACTAGGCTTAAGTTTGATCAGCTGTGATGAGCGGCTGGGATTGGCATGTCAGGTGGTTCGAATGAGGAAGGTTCGCCTGAACACCTGCAGCCTAAACGGTGTGTTACGATCAGCCCAACAAGTGGGCAGTCCCCCGGCTCACATGGTGCCCGGCGTCACCGGACCACGTCCGATGATGTCGGGCGTCAATAGAGCCACCGACACAGTGCTGAGGGCAGCAACTACTGGCAAACGCCAGTACGCATGAGCCGGAAAAGATTTTTCTCCAGACACAGCGCTGAAAGGTACCGCCCTACAGAGGGGATAACGCCTCCCCTAATGGGAAGAACAGGGGAGGCCCCTGTGTGCCGGGATGAGCCGAAGTGCCATAGACTGGTGGGAGAGATCTGCTATATAAAATAAGTAAACAAATTTATAGCCGGAAAAAACAAATAGTAATAGTAGTTACTGGAATTTAGAAAAATATATATACAGCAAGGCAATCCGCAATAAAGAACGAAGAAATCGGGTACATCTTCACATCCTCCAATATAATGGTGACACTGCAACAAGAAAGCATGAAAATACAGCTATTAGACTGTCAAAGCATAATTGATTGAGAAAAATACACAGTACATAAATGTCAGAAATCGCAGAAATTAAATAGGGACATCCTGTTGAAACATATATTAGAGAATTCTGTACAGGAATAGTGCATTGATACATTACAATAAATAGTGGATGTTGAAATAGAACAATTCATGAGAAAATTTGATTGCCAAAATACAAGATAATATACAAATATACAAAGATAGAGAGATAGACAGACTTCTCTAATTAATGAACCAATATTATGAATTTAAAGCCAGAAAGAATATGTATATTAGTGATTTGATATTGAAATATCAGATATATAGTATATTGAAATTTACTGATTTATTTTTATGGAAGTTTTTATGACGTATTGCAACACAAAATGTGTGAAAATATTTTTAGAGGTCCTTATCAAAACCACCCGTAGAAAAACCTGGTAGAAAAGGCTTCAGGTTGAAAGCTTAATTTAAGCCTGGCGGATGAGTGGCATCTAAAGCCCCATACACACGCGCGGATTATCCGAGGACCAGGTCCGTCAGATCATGTCCGTCATACTTTTTCCGATGTTGGTGTTGCATACACACGGTCGGACAAAGTTGTCGGAAAATCCGATCATTCTGAACGTGGTGACGTTTGTTGCCTACGACGGGACTACGTAGAGGCTAGTAGCCAATAGCTTTGGTCTTGTAATGTGATCTGAGCATGCGTAGCACTTTGTCAGTCGGACTACGCTACACACGATCGGATTTGGTGTGATCGGACTTTGTTGTCAAAAAATCTATCCAGCAGGAGATAGGACTTTGTCCGTCGGACAATCCGATGGAAACTGTCCGATGGTGCCTACACACGGTCGGAATTTCCGACAACATTGTCCGATAGGACAGAATCCATCGGAAAATCCGACCGTGTGTATGGGGCTTTAGCTGCAAATCCATTTAAGCTCGAGCTGTAACAAATATTTGTTGAAATCTCCCTCTCGAGTACTGGGATGCAAACGATACAGTACTATTACTATTACTATACTATTACTATTACTACTACTAAAAATTCCATTATGGGTCTGGGCGACATGCCTGCCTAATGGAACATCAGTATCGCTAGTTTGCACAGCTTTTACATGTCGATAGACTCTTTGCCATAGTTTTTGGATGGTCTTCCCCACGTAGAAGCATTTGCAGCTACATAGGATGAGGTAGTCCACCCTTGTGGTCTGGCAGTTTGAATAATGTTTGGAAGCATAGCGTACGCCATTTGGCAAATAAATAGTCTTCCTGGAGTCCATATACCTATTCAGGCACCACAGGGAAATGTCCCAGTGGCTTTGCATGGATCTCCTCTAGCTAAACCCTTAAATTCACTTTGGATTAGAAGGTCGCCCACAGATTTAGCTCGTCTTTAGGTGACCATTGGGACTGGAGGCACAAAAGGGCCTATTGTAGGATCGGATGTCAGACGATGCCAATATTTTTTACATATTGTATGTATCTTCGCATGTTCGTTGGCATAAGTAGTAATAATTCTGATACCTTCATGAACACTTTGTTTGTTCTTTTTAACCACTTGCTTACTGGGCACATAAACCTCCCTCCTATCCAGACCAATTTTCAGCTTTCAGCGCTCTCACATTTTGAATGACATTTGCGCGGTCATACAACACTGTACCCACATTTTAATCATTTCCCCCCCCCCCCCCCCAAAAAGAGCTTTCTTTTGGTGGTATTTGATCACCTCTGCGATTTTTATTTTTTGTTAAAAATGTATTAAATTATTTTTTTATTTTGTTCTAAAAAAAAATTCATTTTTGTCCGTCATTGATGTACACTGATGAGGCGGCAGTGACGGGCACCGATAGGTGGCAGTGATGGGCACTGATGGGTGGCAGTGATGGGCACTGATGGGTTACACTGATAGGCAGCACTTTTAGGTGGCACTGATTGGCAGCACTTGGCATTGATAGGTGGCACTTGTGGGCATTGATAGGTGGCACTTGTGGGCATTGATAGGTGGCACTTGTGGGCATTGACAGGTGACACTTATGGGCATTGACAGGTGGCACTTGTGGGCATTACATGAGGCACAATTGCCTCTGACTTTTCGGGACCGATGTCCCTTTAAAATGAGCCAGTGATCGGCTTTTTTTTTTCTCCTCCGCTGTCAGCGTGAGGAGAAGAAAAAACGATCACCGAGCTTTTGTTTTCATCATGTGATCAGCTGTCATT
The DNA here is from genome assembly GCA_028564925.1 of Lithobates sylvaticus. Taxonomy (NCBI): domain Eukaryota; kingdom Metazoa; phylum Chordata; class Amphibia; order Anura; family Ranidae; genus Lithobates; species Lithobates sylvaticus. Next base: position 115,218,007 of record CM053037.1, on the reverse strand, counting down.
GGCTGACAGCTGATCACATGGTAAGGGACCGGGACCCGCCCCTTACACGGATCGCTGATCACCCGAGTCTCAGAGACTTGGTGATCACAGTGCGCACCGCGGGAGAGAGCGTGCACAGGGGATTCGGCTATAGCGCGGATGTAAAGTGGTTAAGGACCAATAAGGTATGTCGATTACTGGCATTCACTCGATTAAATGCCTTTTTGAGGCATTTGTGACTATAACCACAATCGAGTAATCGTTTTTTAAGGTAATTGGCTTCACATTTGAAATCTTCAGGATTAGAGCAATTGCGCTTGATGCGTGAGTATTGTCTATAAGGTATGGAATTTACCAAAGATCTAGGATGGAAACTGGACGAATGCAGGATGTTGTTGCCTGCAGTGGCTTTCCTAAAGAGTTTGCAAGACAGCATGTTCATATTATTTTTTTAAATTTCAACATCCAGGAATGTAATTCTGGACATATCGTGACACATTGTGAATTTGAGATTAAATTCATTTATATTCAATGCCATCAGACATTCGTCCAACAATGACAGGGATTCATCCCAAACGATGAAGATGTACCTGTGCCACATAGTAATGTGGCACAGGTACATCGAGAGATCCTCATCATTAAAAATCGCTCGTTCCCATTACACCCTGTACCTGGAGGAAAAGATGGCCATCAAATGAAAAAATGTTGTGAGTCAAAATAAACTCCAATGACATCAGAATGAAGTCATTGAATGGGGCTTCAGTATGACTGGTTTGAGATATCGTAATAGGTTCTCAGTGATAGAACTGTTACCGGAGAGTATGGGCCTACCAGGGGGTTTATATGCATTCTTGTGTATTTTCGGCAATGCATAAAAGGTAGCAACCCTGGATATTGTTACAGGAGATTTGTTGAGGGATTCGCTAAAATAGCTCGCCCACTCAATGAGTTACTGAAAAACAAAGAGGAAGACGATGACCCATATCCAACTAAGCCTGTCAGACCAGCTGGAGGGCCCAGAAAACCCAGTCCATTCAGGAACAGTGGACTGCCCAATGTGAAGAGGCCTTTAGGCAGCTGAAATGGAGCCTAACAACTGCTCCAGTCCTGGCCTATGCAGATCCAACCAAGCCATATGAAATACACGTTGACGCCAGCTGAGATGGGTTAGGCGGGGTGCTGTATCAAGAGCATTAGGGCGACCTCAGAGCTTGGCACCCACGAGAAGAACTATCCAACACACAAACTTGAGTTCCTGGCCTTGAAGTGGGCAGTGGAGGATAAGCTGAGGGACTACCTGTAAAGAGCAGATTTTGTGATCAAGACCAACAATAATCTTCTTACCTACATCCTCACTACTGCCAAGTTGGACGCCACGGGTCACAGATAGTTGCGGGGGTTTATCAGAGTTTACTTTCAGCCTAAAGTATGGACCGGGGGTCGGGAACAAAGACGCGGATGCTTTGTCAAAAAGGCCCCATTGCTCTAGAGACCCTCCAGAAGAATGGACCCAGCTGACACCTGAAGGGGTACGAGCCTTATGTCAAGGATCAGAATATCAAGCTAGACGCAGATCCAGGGCCGAAGACATTGGAGTGTTAGCCGCTGGTGTCCCCAGATGTTATTGCAACATCATCCAAGTCGGTGATGAAGGTCTGCCCAAGCTCTCTAAGAAGGATTTGCGAAGGGACCTGTCAGGATACACATGCCATCAGACAAGTTAATCCCTCTAGAAGAACTTCGGAGCGCAAAGTAACACTGGTTCCCTTTGCTCGTAAGAATTGGGCATTGGCGAATAGAACTGCGCATGCACGAACTGGTGCACAAACACAAGCCGTCGTGCATCCCCATGCGTGCCGACGCTTGTGCGCACCCATGATTGACGCTGGCGCCAAATAGACTATTTAAACCCAGCCAGTGCTTAGATCCAGTGCTGCTTTGTCTTCAGCCTTCCATGCATCCTGCTATCTGTGAATTTGTATCCTGATTCCAGTTACCTACCTGGCTTGCCTTGACCATTCCTTGAACTCCACCTGCACCAACGTCGGCTTATCCTGGGACCAATTTTCTGTCTGCTCCTTTGGCTTCTGTTCCACTGATCAGGCTCCAGACCCGGCATGCCTCCTGACTACGTTTCTGCCTTTGTCCTGTATCCGATTCTCCAAACCCGTGTATGACCCAGCCTGCCTGACCCTGCTATACTGTCTGCTGTTACCTGCGCCAGCTGCCTACCTACCAGTCTTTCTGCTGAAGCCTTCTGACAACTTCACCAGCCCAGCGAGGACATCTACCCTGCTGCTTGCAAGACTTCCTGACACTTGTGCGACTCTGCATTCCTGCACCTTCTGTCCACACTATCAGAGGCCCAGAGTCAGAGGTGTAAGAGAGGTCTTCCTCATCCTTTCAGGCTCTACTACCAGGTACGTGATAGTACAAAGCAGCCATGTCTGAGCCTGGAGGAGGAGCCTCCTCCATGGATCAGCTGTGCCATCATCTTACAGCACTCACACAAGCGGTCAAGAGTCTGCAGGAGGGTTACAGTTGGCTAGAGGAACAAGTCCAAGAACTCTCTTCTCCCACGTCAACTTCTGCCTCATCTGCATCTGGGGAACTTTTTTCATAATGCTTGTGAACTGTACTTTTCATTACAGCCCCAAACCTTTTCACTCGAAGCTACTAAGGTAGGATATGTAATTTCCCTTTTGCAAGGTGAACCCCAGTCGTGGGCCCACCGTTTACTGGAACAGAAAAACCCATGTCTGTTAAGTCTGACTTTGTTTCTTGAGACCATGGCTCAACTCTATGAGGATGCCCTGCAAACTGCTACAGCTAAGGCGGCCCTACATGTGCTCCAGCAAGGCCGCAGAGTGGCTGAGGACTATGTGACAGACTTTAGATGCTGGAGTGAAGATACCAATTGGAATGGCGCCGTTAGCCTATGTGGGAATACCTGGTTCATTGGAAGCATTGATAAACCTGGCAATCCAGATTGACAGACATCTGAGAGAACACAGTGCTAAAAGGTTGGCCGGGTGGTTCCAGCCTTTAGGGATGATGCCACAAGTTCCCAGTCCGCTAAGTCCAGCACCTTCATTCCCAGGCGCATTGGTTTTTAAACCAAGCCTCAATGCCAGTATCGCCAACAGAACCACCTGTGTCTTTACTGTGGGAAGGGTGGCCATTATGTAAGGTCCTGTCCAGCCAAGACTCGCAGATGCCTGACCCTTTCTTCTGTCAACCAGTGATCGCTGCCTTTACAAGTCTTCTCACCTGGCTATTCAGATCTCATTGCAGCTTCTGGAGGGGGTTATCCAAGCACCCCCTATTATTGATTCTGGGGCCTGCAGCTGTTTCATTGACTTGGCATCTGCCGTTAAACATAAGGTTCCACTACAGCCAAGATCTAATGGACTCTTTGTTCACCTGGCAGATGGGTCACGCATCAAATCTGGCCCTGCCACCCAAGAGACTGTTCCATTACATGCCACCATATCCGGTGTTCACAAAGAACTGTTACATCTGGACGCCATAGCTTCACCTTTGTTCTCTATCCTTTTGGGTATCCATGGCTTCACGAGCACAATTCCCGCATTAATTGGGGTACGGAAGGAATCGAGTTTCTATCTTCTTATTGCCAGCAACACTGCTTCCCCAAGCCATCTACTTACCTGTCTCCTCTGCTATGCATGGACTCTGATGCTGGAGCATGTTAATCTGTTCCTGCACCTCACCTGACTTTTTGGATGTGTTTAGTAAGAAAGGAGTAGAGACTCTCCACCCTCACAGGCCATACAATTGCCTGATCAAGCTCCTCCCAGGGGCCGAAATACCATTCGGGTAAATCTTCCTTTTGACGGAACCTGAACTTGCCACTTTAAAAGAATATATTGATGAAGCCTGAGGAAGGGTTTTATCCATCCCTCCATTTCCCCATCTGGAGCTAGGATTTTCTTTGTCGAGAAAAAGGATCACTCTCTTCCTCCGTGTGTGGACTACCGTGACCCTAATAAAATCGTGATTAAAAACAGTTACTCCCTGCCCTTGGTGTCAGAGCTATTTCAGAGACTCCGTTCTGCCGTCATCTTCACAAAATTAGACTTACGTGGGGCATACAATTTGCTGCGTATTCGTGAAGGTGACGAGTGTAAGATGGCCTTTCGAACCCGATTTGGGCATTTTGAGTGCTTAGTAATGCCTTTCGGATTTTGCAACGCCCCAGCAACATTTTAGCACTATATTAATGATATATCTTCTGGGACTATTTAGACTTATTCGTCATTGTGTAGCTAGATGACATTTTGATATTTTCTACTTCTTTGGAGGCTCATCGAGGACATGTTAGAAATGTCCGACAACACGGCCTATATGCAAAACCCCAAAAATTAGAGTTTGAGTGTCAGAGTATCCAGTTCCTGGGTCTTATCCTATCTACAGATGGCATCAAGATGGATCCCCAGAAGGTCTCTGCCATCCTGGACTGGCCAGCTCCCACAGACAAAAAAGGGGTACAACAGTTTATAGGATTTCTATAGGAAGTTTATCAAGGGATTTTGCGCAATAATTTCCCCCATACTCAATTGACAAGACAATGCAAGCGATTCCAAAGGTCTTCTGAAGCACAGTCTGCATTTGAAACTCTGAAAGGACTTTTTACGTCTGCACCTATGCACCCAAACCCTGCTCTGCCATTTGTCTTAGAAGTAGATGACGCAGAGATGGCAGTGGGGGCGGTTCTGTCCCAACGTCAAGGGGCCAAGGCCTTACTACACCCTGTTGCATTATTCTCACGCAAGCTGTCCCCGGCAGAAAAGAACTATGATGTTGGAGACCGTGAGCTTCTGGCGATTAACCACTTCAACACCCCCCTTCCTGCCCAAGCCAATTTTCAGCTTTCAGCTCTGTCGCTGTTTAAATGGCAATTGTGCGGTCATGCTACACTGTACCCAAAAAAATTTGTATCAATTGTTCCCACAAATAGAGCTTTCTTTTGGTGGTATTTGATTACCTCTGCGGTTTTTATTTTTTGCTAAACAAAAAAAAAAGGCCGACAATTTTGAAAAAAATTAAAGTTTTGCTTTTGTTTCTGTTATAAAATGTTGTAAATAAGTACGTTTTCTCCTTCACTGATGGGCACCGATAAGGCGGCACTGACGGGCACTGATAAGGCGGCACCGATGAGGTGGCACCAATGAGCGGGCACTGACAGGCACCGACAATGGGCACTGATATGCGGCATTAATGGGCACTGGTATGCGGCACTGATGGGTGGCACTGATATGCAGCACTGATGGGCATTGATAGACGGCACTGATGGGCCCTCATGGGTGGCACTGTTGGGCATGGATGGGCAGCGAAAGGCTGCAAAGATGAGTATTTATAGGTGGCACTAATAGGCGGCACTGCTGGGCACTGATAAGCACTGATAGGTGGCACTTCTGGGCACTGATGGGCATTGATATGTGGTACTGATGAACACTGATACACGGCACTGATAGGCATCCCTGGTGGCACTAACAGTTGTAGGCATTGATTGTCAGCTGCCTTGGCACAGATTTGCATTTCCCTGGTGGTCCAGTGTGGATGGCCATCCTGGTGTCAGAGAACTCACGCTTTCCATACCCGTCCTCGTCCAGTAGGGGTGAATCCCCACTCTGCAAGCGCCAATACCCATGCGCAGCCTTCCCAACGGAACCGAACGTGCGGGCGTACCCGCGTACCAACGCTGACCTGTGCGCGCCCTCGTTTGTCAATACGAACGAGGGCACGCACTCCCACGTCAGCACGAACGTGTGTGCGTAATCACGCACGGACCCGCACCTCCACCAATCCCAGCACAAGGCGCCCTATATAAACAGGGCCTTCACATGGTGTCAGTGCTGGATCGTCTTCAGTCTTATCTCCTGAATACCTGCCTGAAGTTCCTGCCTACCTTGTTCCTGATTCATCTGGTTTTCCTGTTACCCTTCCTGGATTGACCCCGCTTATTGACTGTTCCCTTTGGTTTGACCTCGGCTTGGATTCCTGGACTACGTCTCTGCTCTCTAATTTGGTACCTTATCATCTGCCTGTTGCCAACCTATTGCCTGCTTTTGACCACGAACTTGCCTTCCGCTTTGTACCTTGTTTGCCAGCCAGTTGCCAACCTTTTGCCTGCTTTTGACCACGAACTTGCCTTCCGCTTTGTACCTTGTTTGCCAGCCAGTTGCCGACCTGTTTCCCGTCTTGATCTCGCAGTGCCTACATCCACCTGTTCGGCCTTTACTGAGTACAGTCTTGGATGCCAACGTATACACCAGCTCTCCAGAGGAACCGGTACTTCCAAGCACCAGTCTACCGGCCGCAGGCACTTGCACCCTTTCGTGCCCCAGCACTCCCTGTTCCCACCACCAGGGGTGTTGGGACCGGAACCGTGCACGAGGCCATCCCCAGCATCCGGACTCCGCTGTAAGGTACCTGGTTAGTACGATCCAGCCAGAATGGAGTCCGAAGGGGGTGCCTCGCCTTTGGAAGCCCTGTGCCAACAGATGTCGGCCCTTATCCAGGTAGTCCAGGGCCTGCGAGATGACTATCATCAACTGGAACAGAGAGTGGAATCCATGTCCCCAGGCTCTGCAACTCATCAGGCTTCCCTGACTTCCCGGCTTCCCGGCTCAGCCACCTCTGCATCAACACCCACAGTAACGACTCTTACCTCCCTTGTCCTTCAAGTCTCCAGCCTGGGCCAGACAGTTTCCGAGTTGCAGCAAGAAGTCCGCTCGTTTAAAGACACAGTACGCCCAACCCTGGAACCTGTATGTCCGGAACCTTTTGTTGTGATGCCTGAGAAGTTTAATGGGAATCGTGCATCATTCTTGAACTTTAGGATGGATTGCGAGCTGTTGTTTGCTCTTAAGCCTAGGACCTATGCCTCTGACTTTATAAAGGTTCGCGCATCCATCAATCTGCTTACTGGGCTAATCAAGACATGGGCTTTCCAGCTATTACGGGAGAAGAGTACAGTCTTGGACAGCTGGGAAACTTTCATGTCTGCTCTGGACTCTTATATTACAGTTTCTAAGAAAACCAGTGTTCCCAAGTCTGCTCCTAGTACACGTGGCCTACGGGTACCCAGGGACGGGAATACCCCGTACAGATATGAGTCCAAGCCATCCCAGTCTGTGCCAAGCTATGAAGCTCTAAGCCCTCAAAGCCTAGACGCTCCTGAGGTTCTAACCACTCCTACCCTGGATGATGTGGAACCCATGGAGATCGGGGTCATCTGGCCCAAGCTATCTCATGGTGAAAGAGAGCGGAGAAGAGACTGCGGTCTTTGTTTCTACTGTGGGGGGAGAGGGCACCTTATCTCTCTCTGCCCAATTCGCCCACCTCGGCCAAGGGTTCTCCAAGTGGGTACTATTAGGATCCTTCCTGCTACCCATGAATCTCTGCCTGCTATCAGCCTGAAGTTCCCGTATGCCCGCTTGAAGTTCCTGTTCCCGTGTGCCCGCTTGAAGTTCCTGTTCCCGTGTGCCCGCTTGAAATTCCTGTTCCCGTGTCCCCGCTCGAAGTTCCTGTGTCCCCAGTTCATGTTCCTTTGTCCCCTCTTGAAGTTCATGTTCCTGAGTCCCCTCTTGAAGTTCATGTTCCTGTGTCCCCACTTGAAGTTTCTGTGCCCCCGCTTGAAGATCTGTCTCCTGACTGCACGTATGCCTCAAATGGGACCATGGTCCGTAAGCAGGATCTGGAGTTTTTTGAAAGAGCTTTACTAGCGACAGGAGTTTCCCCAGCAAAGACAAAGAAAGAGGCCAAAGGGGTTAAGGAGAAGTTCTATGGCACTCTTATTGGCTCTTGTGGTATGGACGTTTTTGACGATCTGTCTGTTCGCTCTCGGGGGGCATACTTAAGGGGGGGGAACTGTCACGGTTCCTACCGTGCCAAGCAGATGGGCAGGCGAGGTCGCATCCCAGGTGGCCTATGAACTTGAACTCCCCGCCTCATTCAGGATACATCCGGTATTTTACCGTTCCCGCCCCCAGGGTTCGTTTCAAAGAGGCATCCGGAGGCTGCCCCTAAGGAGGGGGCAATGTCAGAGAACTCACGCTTTCCATACCCGTCCTCGTCCAGTAGGGGTGAATCCCCACTCTGCAAGCGCCAATACCCATGCGCAGCCTTCCCAACGGAACCGAACGTGCGGGCGTACCCGCGTACCAACGCTGACCTGTGCGCACCCTCGTTTGTCAATACGAACGAGGGCACGCACTCCCACGTCAGCACGAACGTGTGTGCGTAATCACGCACGGACCCGCACCTCCACCAATCCCAGCACAAGGCGCCCTATATAAACAGGGCCTTCACATGGTGTCAGTGCTGGATCGTCTTCAGTCTTATCTCCTGAATACCTGCCTGAAGTTCCTGCCTACCTTGTTCCTGATTCATCTGGTTTTCCTGTTACCCTTCCTGGATTGACCCCGCTTATTGACTGTTCCCTTTGGTTTGACCTCGGCTTGGATTCCTGGACTATGTCTCTGCTCTCTAATTTGGTACCTTATCATCTGCCTGTTGCCAACCTATTGCCTGCTTTTGACCACGAACTTGCCTTCCGCTTTGTACCTTGTTTGCCAGCCAGTTGCCAACCTTTTGCCTGCTTTTGACCACGAACTTGCCTTCCGCTTTGTACCTTGTTTGCCAGCCAGTTGCCGACCTGTTTCCCGTCTTGATCTCGCAGTGCCTACATCCACCTGTTCGGCCTTTACTGAGTACAGTCTTGGATGCCAACGTATACACCAGCTCTCCAGAGGAACCGGTACTTCCAAGCACCAGTCTACCGGCCGCAGGCACTTGCACCCTTTCGTGCCCCAGCACTCCCTGTTCCCACCACCAGGGGTGTTGGGACCGGAACCGTGCACGAGGCCATCCCCAGCATCCGGACTCCGCTGTAAGGTACGTGATACCTGGTGGTCCTGGATGGCATGATGGTGGTCCTGGGAGGGATCCAAGGGGGGGCTGCACTGATAAACAATCAGCACAGCCCCCCCCCCCTGCCGATCGGCTCTCCTCTACTCGCGTCTGTCAGATGCGAGTGAGGAAAAGCCGATCAACGGCTCTTCCTGTCTACATTGTGATCAGCCGTGATTGGACACGGCTGATCACATGGTAAAGAGCCTCCGTCGGAGGCTCTTTACTGAAATCGGTGTAGCGGTGTGTCAGACTGACACACCGCACCACCGATGGGCGCGTTGCGGCTGTTATCCTGCTGGATGTCATATGACGCCCAGTCAGTATAACGCCGTTTTGTGAGGTAAGACACGTGAACTGCCGCAATTCTGCCACCCAGGACAACGGAAAATGGGACCAAGAGAAAAGCAAGTCAGTTTATTTTTTGAAAAGAGGTGGGAAGTTGGCCTGGTATAAAGGGCTTAAGGAGTCACATAGCTGGTTGAGTATATTTGCATATTTTGTGAGTTATATATGATGGGTGATGATTTGTAAACCAGAGCTCATATTTGAAATCTTGTGCCATTTTAACAATTGTATAATTAAAAAAAAATTCTATATAAATTACTGTTAAATAAGGTATGTGGCGCTAACTAACTTTAAAAAAAAGACGAACCTTAATAAAGTGCTAAAAATAAATATCCAGTTATCTAATAACTAATCCTGATGTGTAGGATGTTAATATTTATCCAAAAATAATTAAAATTCATTGAATAATAATATCCAGGGTGTTCAAACAATATTGCTGTGGCCAATAAAGTGTAATTCCTCTAAAATATTATTGTGCAAAAATACAGTGCCCAAGCTTCAATGTGTGCAAATAAGCAGTGACCAAACATCAATATGTGCAAAATAAGAATATTAAAAAGCTTTAATAAATAATATGCATAATAAACAACATCAGTGAATAAATATATCAAAATATGAAAAGGATAGATATAAAGTGCAAACAGTGCCAAAGCAATGTGTAAATATACAGCCCATCTGTCAAACAGACACGCCATTGGTACCGCCACACAGTCCCGCCATAAAGTACCGTCACACAGGCCCGCCATCGGTACCGCCATTGGTACCTCCATCAGTACCGCCATCGGTACCTCCAACAGTACCGCCATCGGTACCACCATCACTACCGCCATCACTACCACCACACAGGCCCATCATCTGTACACAGTCCAGCCGTAAAGTACCGTCACACAGGCCCTCCATCAGTAACCTGTCAGTACCATCACACAGGCCCGCCAATAAGTACCGTCATCATGTCTCAAAGGGCACCTGAGGAGGCATATGCCATCTTTACCATGTCGGACGGATGATGAGAGCAGCGGGGAGCTCCCATCATCCGGTTCTGGTTTGGAATACGAGCCAGTAGAGGGAAATGGATCGGAGTCAGAGTCAAATGAGGAAACCGTCCCTCCTAAAAGAATAAGGAGATCAGGACCAAGATCCGAAGACCTGCCTACCACCACCAGCACCAGACCCTAAGAAAAGGAGCCCAGTACTGGAAGTACATGCCCAACTCAAAGAATCCAGGCCAGTCCTATCTTTCCGATGCCCTGGCAAACCCCTTATGGTTGCCTGCCAATTTAGGATCCGCTATAATTTTGTGAAGGAAAGTGCAGCACTAAACTATATAAACAGGTGTGATACCCATAAACCAAAAATGCAATATTCAAAAAAGAGAAACAATAAAATGTACTCCTTAAGATGAACCAATAGTGAACACAAATGTCCAATGTGTAGAAAATAGAAAATAAAAAATAATAAGTGCAAATCAACAAAATGTCCCAAAGTGATGAAATGAAAATGGCATCAAGCCAAGGTGATCTCGGACTGAATCCTCTGGTACACACTTTTAAAGACAGATGGAAATGTATGTGCGCTTACCGAAACTGGTGGACTCCCTGTCAACAACAGGGGGTCAAACAGGCATGGGAAAACTCCAAAAGGCCAGCAGACTCGTTATTCAAGGGTAGACAGATGGACTCCGTAGAACTACTCGCAACATCACAGACCCGATGCAGATGGTCAGAACATGGATGACTTGGATGGAACCTGGACCAGCACTGGTAAGACGGAAAATGGAACCTCCACGGATGGAATAGACCGAGCCAGTACTGAATCACCACTAGTGTTGTGGCGAAGGCTCTCGTAGGATGCTCCCCAAAAATGTTTCAAACCATGTATTTAGAAGGAAAGAAAAAAAAAAGGAGGGGACTCCAATGGTGTAGATCAAATGGGCAGGTTTTTATAAAAAAAAAAAAAACAATATAAAACAAGAAGATAAAAGTGATCACATTTAAAAAGCAGTGTGGGAATGAGTATGACCTCGCCCGACGCGTTTCGTCTACAGTAGACTTCAACTGGGGCATATACCTGTTCCCCCACACTGCACATATATATATATATAAATATCAAAATACATACAAGCCAATCAGAAAACTGACACGTAATTAGGGTTCTACAACCTCTGATAGGACGAACACCAACCATGTGATGAGAGGTGTTACCCTGCTCAGTAAAGATGACCAATGGGGTGTGAATCTGGCTAGATCAAATCAGGTGAGTGGTGGAACCCATACCACCCCAGATCAAATCCCCTATAGGTCAAGGTAAGCACATGTTGAGCATGGCGCCAAAAAACCTTGTAGCAAACATGACAACCAATGGACACAGCTCATAGTCCCCGTCCAATCAGAGGCGGTAAAACGTGAATACACTAGACAAATCAGCAGGCATGTATATTAGTAATCATAGACTAGTGGTTACTACAAATGCCCGATGGCATTGCACATTGCAAATATCCAATAACACACTTATAAAGATATATGTCCCATCCAGCATCTACAGATATAATGATAGGGCGGCTCCATTCGCGCCGCACATCGCGTCATCAATCGCGCGACAACAACAATGCCTTTATTCCTGCCAATCAAGACGGGGATTACTCCAATCGCGTGATACGTCGGATAAAATAGCAAGGCGGCGTTCGCACCGCACATCGCGACATCGATCACATGGCCACAACAGAGCCTGTTCCAGCCAATCGGAGAAAGGATTCCTCCGATCATGTGACAAATCACATGACCGGGCAATCCAGAACGTCCGCATGTGGACCCGTCCGTGAACGGTGACGTCACAAGACAACAGTCCCAGCCACAACGCACTGGAGGGGAATCAATGGAAAGGCAAATCTGAGCGGCGAAACCGCAACTCTAGATAAGGCCCTAACAAACTGACACCCCTAATAAGCTCCAAAGATACAACATTGGGCCAGTATTAAAAACCAAAAAGGATAAAAAGAAACAAATATATATATTCCCTCAATGGTCTCTGGATATATTCAACAGCGACATCTAGCGTTAGGGGGTCATATTGGCAATCCAAAAATTGGCCCATGGAGGAAGCCAAAAGGATAATGGGCGAGGGCGCCATCTTGTGTATAAAAAAAACACACTGCATTGAAACCTTTTTATAAGGAGAACCTATTATGAAAACAACTAAAATTAAATAATAATAAATAATACAAAAACCTTCCTGAAGGTGAATGTATATTTCTTCTCAATACCTCTCATATTTCACCATAAGTGTAAAACATACAAGGTATGTATAAAAAGGACTGAAGCAACTGGAAGACAGAATTTATATATGAAGTAAAGGATAGACTGAACTAATTCAGTTTATGACAAATTAATAAATGAATTTATGTCCCACTCGACATTCAAACTGAATGGCGAGTAGGTACGAAGTTCGTATATCCAATACGTTTCTAAACGAGAGACATCGCGTAGACGAGATTCTCCTCTCCATTGTGGGACAAATTGGTCAATGATCAAAAATTGCGTTCCCATAGGGTTGCGATCATGACTTTCTAGATAGTGGCGGGGAACACTATGATTAGTTTTACTTCCTTTGATGTCATTGATGTGTTCATTAACACGGATGGAAAACGTCCTTATCGTGCGCCCAATATATTGCTTCTTACAGGGACAGGTTATAAGATAAACAATATATTGAGTGGCACATGTAGTAAACCGCTGCATGGAGTAAATCCGTGAAGTGGTTGATGATTGGAAGGTTTCACTCTTTCTTCTGCCGCTGATGTTGTGCAAACACACATTGCAATTGCGGCAAGGAAAGTAGCCCTTGCACTGAAAGAAAAAGGAAACTCTTTTAGGGGGATCAATGACATTGGGGGCAATCTGACCCTGAATTGATCTTGCACCCCTAAATATAACACCAGCTCTCTCTGGTAAAACAGGACCAAGAACCTTGTCATTCTGGAGTACGCCCCAATGTTTTTTTACAATCTCTTTAATCTGAATAGATTGTGCGGAGAAAGTAGTAAAAAAGGACCACTTAAATTTGGTGTCAGTGGTCCTCTTGGGTTGTAACTCCAGCAAAGTACCACGGTCAAGTTGTTGAATACGATCAATTTCTCCATCTAGATCCTCCAACTTGTAACCCTTCTCTATAAACCGCTGTTTCAATATAGCAGCCTGCCTATAGAAATCATCCACCCTAGTACAATTCCTCCGTAAACTGAGGAATTGACTGCGTGGTATGGATCGAAGCCACTGGGAGTGATGACAACTATCGACCGGAATATAACCATTCCGGTCGGTGGGTTTGAAGTATGTGACAAACTCCAAATTATGGTCAAATTATGGTCAATTATGGCTTCGATCCGTACCACGCAGTGAATTCCTCGGAGGAATTGTACTAGGGTGGATGATTTCTATAGGCAGGCTGCTATATTGAAACAGCGGTTTATAGAGAAGGGTTACAAGTTGGAGGATCTAGATGGAGAAATTGATCGTCAGAACTCCTGGAAGAGTTGGAGGGATGGAGTCAGGTGGACAGGAGGGGGGTGCAGCCAGGTGGATTGATGAGCCAGGTGGACAGGAGGGGGTGCAGCCAGGTGGAGGGATGAGCCAGGTGGACAGGAGGGGGGTGCAGCCAGGTGGAGGGATGAGCCAGGTATAGGGATGAGCCAGGTGGACAGGAGGGGGGGGGTGCAGCCAGGTGGAGAGATGGAATCAGGTGGAAGGATGGAGTCAGGTGGAGGGATGAGCCAGGTGGACAGGAGGGGGGTGCAGCCAGGTGGAGGAATGAGCCAGGTGGACAGGAGGGGGTGCAGCCAGGTGGAGGGATGAGTCAGGTGGAGGGATGAACCAGGTGGAGGGATGAACCAGGTGGAGGGATGAGCCAGGTGGAGGGATGAGCCAGGTGGAGGGGTGAGCCAGGTGGAGGGGTGAGCCAGGTGGACAGGAGGCGGTGCAGCCAGGTGGAGGGATGAGCCAGGTGGACAGGAGGGGGTGCAGCCAGGTGGAGGGATGAGCCAGGTGGAGGGATGAGCCAGGTGGACAGGAGGGGGTGCAGCCAGGTGGAGGGATGAGCCAGGTGGAGGGATGAGCCAGGTGGACAGGAGGGGGTGCAGCCAGGTGGAGGGATGAGCCAGGTGGAGGGATGAGCCAGGTGGAGGGATGAGCCAGGTGGACAGGAGGGGGTGCAGCCAGGTGGAGGGATGAGCCAGGTGGAGGGATGAGCCAGGTGGAGGGATGAGCCAGGTGGACAGGAGGGGGTGCAGCCAGGTGGAGGGATGAGCCAGGTGGAGGGATGAGCCAGGTGGAGGGATGAGCCAGGTGGACAGGAGGGGGTGCAGCCAGGTGGAGGGATGAGCCAGGTGGAGGGATGAGCCAGGTGGACAGGAGGGATGAGCCAGGTGGAGGGATGAGCCAGGTGGAGTGATGAGCCAGGTGGACAGGAGGGGGTGCAGCCAGGTGGAGGGATGAGCCAGGTGGAGGGATGGAGTCAGGAGGAGGGATGAGCCAGGTGGACAGGGGGGGGGGGGGGGGGGGGGGGTGCAGCCAAGTGGAGGGAGTCAATCACCAGTAATAAGGTCTGGGCTGCACATCACCAAGGGAGGGGGGTGGTGGGCAGAGAGCTGTAACCCACAGATGCTGCTGGACATCGGCATGGTCGCCTTTGGCTCAGGAAAATGGGGGGGGGGGGGGCAACCCACAGAGAGCGCCCTGGGGGTTGCTGGACTGGACACATCATTACTGGCTCGCTGCAGAGCAGAGAGGCAGAGAGGGGGGATTACTGTCAAATTTAAGTGGGGGGGGGGGGGGGCGGCGGCGGCGGCGCTGCTTGACATGGCAGGATAATTACAAGGACAGACTGCAGGACTAAAGTTAGGCTCCGCACAATCTATGCAGATTAAAGAGATTTTAAAGAGATTGTAAAAAAAACATTGGGGCGTACTCCAGAATGACAAGGTTCTTGGTCCTATTTTACCAGAGAGAGCTGGTGTTATATTTAGGGGTGCAAGATCAATTCAGGTTCAGATTGCCCCCAATGTCATTGATCCCCCTAAAAGAGTTTCCTTTTTCTTTCAGTGCAAGGGCTACTTTCCTTGCCGCAAGTGCAATGTGTGTTTGCACAACATCAGCGGCAGAAGAAAGAGTGAAACCTTCCAATCATCAACCACTTCACGGATTTACTCCATGCAGCGGTTTACTACATGTGCCACTCAATATATTGTTTATCTTATAACCTGTCCCTGTAAGAAGCAATATATTGGGCGCACGATAAGGACGTTTTCCATCCGTGTTAAAACACAGGCAAGGGGAAGTGATGTCACGCTCCTCGTGTCGGTCTTTCTGACCGGGACGCCGAGCGGAGAAGACATCAAGTAAGTGCACAAACACTACACTGACACCAGGTACACATAGGCACACATTTCACCCCCCTGTCACCCCCTGATCACCCCCCCAGATCACCCCCCCCCTGTCACCCCCTGATCACCCCCCATCACCCCCTGCCCCCCCTGTCACAGTGTCACTGATTGCAGTGATCATTTATTTTACTGATCACTGCATTTAGTGTCAGTGTGACTGCAATAACTGTCAGGGCAGTTAGTTTTAGGCCCCTTTAGGTCCAAGGTAGCCCCCTACCCCCCCCCAATAAAGGTTTAACCCCTTGATTGCCCCCTAGGTAACCCTTTCACCCCCTTTTGCCAGTGTCACTAAGCGATCGTTTTTTTTGATCGCTCTATTAGTGTCACTGGTGCCGCTAGGTAGCCAGTTTTTTTTTTAGGTAACCGCCAGGTTTATATAGGATTATAAATAGGTTTATAGGTCAGGTACCCCCATATTACAACCTAAATAAAGGTTTTAACCCCTTGATTGCCCCTAGAGTTAACTCTTTCACCAGTGATCACAGTATAAGTGTCACTGGTGACGCTGGTTAGCCAGTTAGTTATTTAGTTATTTAGGTCCCCCGTCAGGTTTTTATATATCGTCAGGTACCCCCATATATTACCTAATAAAGGTTTTAACCCCCTGATTGCCCCTAGTTAACCCTTTCACCAGTGATCACCGTATAACTGTTACGGGTGACGCTGGTTAGTTAGCTTGTTTTTTTATACTGTCAGGGCACCCGCCATTTATTACCCAACTATCGGTTTAACCCCCTGATCGCCCGGCGGGTGATATCAATTAGGTGTTAGGGTCAAATAAGGTCTGCGTCGCCCCAGGTTAGTGCCAGTACCGCAAACACCCACGCGCAAAGCATACACCTCCCTTAGTGGTATAGTATCTGAACAGATCAATATCTGATCTGATCAGATCTATACTAGCGTCCCAGCAGTTTAGGGTTCCAAAAAACGCATTGTTAGCGGGATCAGCCCAGATACCTGCTAGCACCTGCGTTTTCCCCCTCCGCCCAGCCCAGCCCAGCCCACCCAAGTGCAGTATCGATCGATCACTGTCACTTCCAAAACACTAAGCACACATAACTGCAGCGTTCGCAGAGTCAGGCCTGATCCCTGCGATCGCTAACAGTTTTTTTGGTAGCGTTTTGATTCATTCGCCAGCAGCCTAGGAGCTTTTTTTCCTGTGAATCTCACTAGTGTACTACTAAATTTAGAGCCCAAAATGGCAAATCGCAAGTACACTAGTGAACAGGCCTACTTGTTTCTGAGTATGTCAGATAGTGAAGAGGAGGTCACTCATCTGTCAGAATCAGGCTCAGAATACGATCCAGTAGACGACAGCGGCTCCATGACAGATAGCTCTGGCGACGAAGGTGTGGTCCCTGCTAAGGTCAGGCGTACCCGATCCCGATCTTCTGATGTTGTTGAGGTGCAGGAACCGCAGGTCTCTCGTATGGAGCAGAGAAGTACTAGCGCCGCTATTCCTTCTGGTGAACTGGCAAGCACCAGCGGCCTAGTACACCCTGGACGTAGTCAAACCAGCACTGCAGTAACACTTGGTGACGTGGCGAGTCCCATAAGTGCAGTTCAAGCTGGCGAGGTGGCAAGCACAAGTAGTGTCCCGCTGCCACCAAGAAGAAGACAAAGGCAGGCCCGTCGATCACATAGTGTCCTTCCTGCAGAATTCGCCAATCCTGATTGGGTGCCCACCACTTCTGCAGAACCCGTACTTCCCCCATTCACTGGCCAACCCGGTATTCAGGTGGAAACAGCTGATTTTAAGCCATCCGATTTTTATTCGCTGTTTTTCACGGAAGATCTCTATAGATCTATTGTGGACCAAAGTAATATATACGCTGGTCAACACATCGCCGCTAATCCCCAAGTGCCTTCCCTTGCCAGAGATTGGAA
The DNA here is from genome assembly GCA_028564925.1 of Lithobates sylvaticus. Lineage (NCBI taxonomy): Eukaryota > Metazoa > Chordata > Amphibia > Anura > Ranidae > Lithobates > Lithobates sylvaticus. The sequence goes on along the minus strand of CM053037.1, from coordinate 115,200,426 downwards.
ACCAATTACGGTTTCCGAATTTAAGACCTTTCTGGGCCTTTCCCTCAACATGGGCATACACAAATTCCCGACGCTGAGGTCTTATTGGTCCACCTCACCGCACCACCATATGCCCGTGTTCTCTGCCTCCATGTCCAGGGCACGATACGAACAGATCTTGCGGTTCATGCACTTCAGTGACAATGAACTTTGTCGTCCTCGTGGAGACCCTGAATTTGATCGGCTCTACAAAATTCGGCCCCTCATAAACCACTTCAACCAATGTTTTGCAGCCTTGTTTACGTCCAATCAAGTTGTCTGCGTTGACGAGTCCCTGATTAAGTTTTCTGGCCGCTTGTCTTTCAAACAGTTCCTTCCCAGCAAGCGTGCCAGATACGGGGTCAAGCTCTACAAGCTCTGTGACAGGGCAACAGGCTATACGTGGAGCTTTTTCGGTTTATGAGGGAAAAGATAGTCACGTAGAGCCGGAGAACTGTCCAGATTACATAGGGAGCGCTGGCAAGATAGTGTGGAACTTGGTGTCACCCTTATTCGGAAAGGGGTACCACTTGTACGTGGACAATTATTACACGAGCGTGCCACTGTTTAGTCACTTGTTTGATCATCAGATTGGAGCATGTGGCACCGTGCGACCTAATCGCCGGGGCTTTCCCCAGCGGCTTGTAGATTCCCGTCTTAGGCTGGGGGAGAGAGCCTGCTTGAAGTGTAATAACTTGCTCGCTGTGAAGTGGAGGGATAATAGGAATGTTTTCGTTCTTACCTCCCTTCATGCAGACACGACAGTCCAAATTCGTACGGCGGCTGGTGTTGTGACGAAACCCCTCTGTATCCACGAATACAACCTTAATATGGGGGGGGGTGGACCTCAACGACCAGTTGTTGGCGCCGTACCTAGTTGTCCGTAAGGCTAGACGCTGGTACAAAAAAGTGTCTATTTATTTATTCCAATTGGCTTTGCTGAATGCTCATGTGCTATACGGAGCTTCAGGCGGGACGTTACCCTTCCTTGAATTCCAGGGAGCGGTTGTCATGGAACTCCTGTATCCAGGCGATTCCACACCTCACCATCCCCTACCAAATGCAGTAAGCCGGCTGCATGAGAGGCATTATCCTCATGTCCTCCAGAGTACCCCTACCCAACGAGCCCCCCAAAGAAGATGTCGTGTCTGTAGCAAGCGCGGATTTAGGCGTGACACCCGTTATTATTGTCCACGCTGTCCTGACAATCCTGGTCTCTGCGTTGGTGAATGCTTTGAACGCTACCACGAACTAGTGAGGTATTAGCGTAGGGTACAGCATTTCACAGGCTAGGATACACTTTCACAGGGTCTCAAGAATGCCATCGCATTTTGAGACCCGACCGTTGCAGTTAAAATTATAGTTACAGGGTCTCAAGAATGCCATCGCATTTTGAGACCCGACCGTTACAGTTAAAATTATAGTTATAGATTAAAAAAAAACTTAAAAAAATAAAAATAAAAAAAAAAAAGTACAAAAAAAAAAAAACCCCAAAAAAATATAAAATAAAAAACCAAAAATAGTTGTCGTTTTATTGTTCTCTCTCTATTGTTGCTCTTTTTTACTCTATTCTATTCTGCAATGTTTTATTATGTTTTATCATGCTTGCTTTTCAGGTATGTTTTATTGTTAACCATTTTTTTGTTTTCAGGTGCGCCATTCAGTTGCAGCGCGGATTTATTTATCTTGACAGCAACAGCGTTTGCTCCCACGATACATAAAGCCGCGACTCCAACACTGTAGGAGGTGATTTCACCACCACAGTTAAAAAAAAGAGCATATATGCCGAAGCATGGGGGCAGCAGAGGGCGGAGGAGCGATTTTGCTCCTAATGCCACGTACATACGGTCGAAAAAAGTCCGACCATGTGTACGTGGCATAACTTTTTTGCGGGAGGATGCCCCCATGCTTCGGCATATATATATTTTAGGCACCGGTTGCGTTAACAAAATGTTTTATTTTTTACTATGTTTTTTTTTGGTATTTGCTTTGCAGGTATGGTATGGTAAGGTCTTACTGTTATACTCTAATGTTACTTTGTTTTAATGTTAACCATTATTTGCTTAGCAGGTACGCCATTCAGTTGCAGCGTGGATTTATTTATCTTGACAGCAACAGCGTTTGCTCCCACGATACATAAAGCCGCGACTCCAACGCTGTAGGAGGTGATTTCACCACCACAGTTAAAAAAAAGAGCATATATGCCGAAGCATGGGGGCAGCAGAGGGCGGAGGAGCGATTTTGCTCCTAATGCCACGTACATACGGTCGAAAAAAAGTCCGACCATGTGTACGTGGCATAACTTTTTTTGCGGGAGGATGCCCCCATGCTTCGGCATATATAAATGGTGCATGTATGCCCATCATTAGAAGTGGGTGGATGAAGGGAGGTATTCTAATGGTGGGCATACCCACCGCACCATTGGGAAATTGGGAAAGCATTTTTATCACACCGATCTTGGTGTGGTCAGATGCTTTGAGGGCACAGGAAAGATCTAGGGTCTAATAGACCCCAATTTTTTCAAAAAAAGAGTACCTGTCACTGCCTATTGCTATCATAGGGGATATTTACATTCCCTGCGATAACAATAAAAATGACAACTAAGAAAAAAAAAATGGAAGAAACAGTTTAAAAATAAAATAAAAAAGCTAAATAAAAAGAAAAACTAAAAAAAAAAAAAAAAAAAAGCACCCCTGCCCCCCCTTCTTTTGCGCAAAGGCGAACACAAGCGTTGGTCTGGCGTCATATGTAAACAGCAATTGCACCATGCATGTGAGGTATCACCGCGAAGGTCAGATCGAGGGCAGTAATTTTAGCAGTAGACCTCCTCCGTGAATCTAATGTGGTAACCTGTAAAGGCTTTTAAAGGCTTTTAAAAATGTATGTAGTTTGTCGCCACTGCGTGTTTGTGCGCAATTTTAAAGCATGTCGTGTTTGGTATCCATGTACTCGGCCTAAGATCATATTTTTTATTTCATCAAAAATTTGAGCAATATAGTGTGTTTAAGTGCATTAAAATAAAAAAAAGTGTATTTTTTCCACAAAAAATGCGTTTGAAAAATCGCTGCGCAAATACTGTGTGGAAAAAAAAAAATGCAACACCCACCATTTTAATCTGTAGGGCCTTTGCTTTAACAATATATATAGTGTTTGGGGGTTCAACGTAATTTTCTTGCAAAAAAAAAATATGTTTTCATGTAAACAAAAGGTGTCAGAAAGGGCTTTATCTTTAAGTGGTTAGAAGAGTGGGTGACGTGTGACATAGGCTTCTAAATGTTGTGCATAAAATGCCAGGACAGTTCAAACCCCCCCCCAAATGACCCCATTTTGGAAAGTAGACACCCCAAGCTATTTGCTGAGAGCAATGTTGAGCCCATTAAATATTTTTTTTTTGGTCCCAAGAGATTGAATAATGAAAAAAAAAAAAAATAATATTTTTTTTTACAAAAACTTGTCACTAAATGATATATTGCTCAAACATGCCATGGGCATATGTGGAGATACACCCCAAAATACATTCTGTTGCTTCTCCTGAGTACGGGGATACCACATGTGTGGGACTTTTTGGGAGCCTAGCCGCGTACGGGACCCCAAAATCCAAGCACCGCTTTCAGGCTTTCTAAGGGTGTAATTTTTTTATTTCACTCCTCACTGCCAATCACAGTTTCGGAGGCCATGGAATGCCCAGATGGCACAAACCACCCCCAAATGACCCCATTTTGGAAAGTAGACACCCCAAGCTATTTGCTGAGAGGTATGGTGAGTATTTTGCAGATCTCGCTTTTTGTCACAATGTTTTGAAAATTGAAAAAAGAAAAAAAAAATTTTTTTTTCTTTACTTTCTTCATTTTCAAAAACACATGAGAGCTGTAAAATACTCACCATGCCTCTCAACAAATAGCTTGGGGTGTCTACTTTCCAAAATGGGGTCATTTGGGGGGGTTTTGTGCTATTTTGGCATTTTATGGCCTTCGAAACTGTGATAGGTAGTGAGGAGTGAAATCAAAAATTTGCACCCTTAGAAATCCTGAAGGCGGTGCTTGGGTTTCGGGGCCCGTACGCGGCTAGGCTCCCAAAAAGTCCCACACATGTGGTATCCCCATACTCAGGAGAAGCAGCAAAATGTATTTTGGGGTGCAATTCCACATATAACCATGGCATGTGTGAGCAATATATCATTTAGTGACAACTTTTTGAATACATTTTTTTTATTTTTTTTTTTGTCTTTATTCAATCACTTGGGACTAAAAAAAAAATATTCAACGGGCTCAACATGCCTCTCAGCAAATAGCTTGGGGTGTCTACTTTCCAAAATGGGGTCATTTGGGGGGGTTTTGTGCCATCTTGGCATTTTATGGTCTTCAAAACTGTGATAGGTAGTGATAGGTAGTGAGGAGTGAAATCAAAAATTTATGCCCTTAGAAATCCTGAAAGCGGTGCTTGGTTTTCGGGGTCCCGTATGCGGATAGGCTCCCAAAAAGTCCCACACATGTGGTATCCCCGTACTCAGGAGAAGCAGCAGAATGTATTTTGGGGTGTAATTCCACATATGCCCATGGCATGTGTGGGCAATATATCATTTAGTGACAACTTTGGGCAAAAAAAAAAAAAGTTTGTAATATTCCCGCAACTTGTGGCAAAATATAAAATATTCCATGTACTCAACATGCCTCTCAGCAAATAGCTTGGGGTGTCTACTTTCCAAAATGGGGTCATTTGGGGGGGTTTTGTGCAATTTTGGCATTTTATGGCCTTCGAAACTGTGATAGGTAGTGAGGAGTGAAATCAAAAATTGACACCCTTAGAAATGCTGAAGGTGGTGCTTGGGTTTCGGGGCCCCGTACGCGGCTAGGCTCCCAAAAAGTCCCACACATGTGGTATCCCCGTACTCAGGAGAAGTGGCAAAATGTATTTTGGGGTGCAATTCCACATATAACCATGGCATGTGTGAGCAATATATCATTTAGTGACAACTTTTTGAATACATACATTTTTTTTTTTTTGTCTTTATTCAATCACTTGGGACTAAAAAAAAAAATATTCAATGGGCTCAACATGCCTCTCAGCAAATAGCTTGGGGTGTCTACTTTCCAAAATGGGGTCATTTGGGGGGGGTTTTGTGCTATCTTGGCATTTTATGGCCTTCAAAACTGTGATAGGTAGTGATAGGTAGTGAGGAGTGAAATCAAAAATTTATGCCCTTAGAAATCCTGAAGGCGGTGCTTGGTTTTCGGGGTCCCGTATGCGGATAGGCTCCCAAAAAGTCCCACACATGTGGTATCCTCGTACTCAGGAGAAGCAGCAGAATGTATTTTGGGGTGTAATTCCACATATGCCCATGGCATGTGTGGGCAATATATCATTTAGTGACAACTTTGGGCAAAAAAAAAAAAGTTTGTAATATTCCCTCAACTTGTGGCAAAATATAAAATATTCCATGTACTCAACATGCCTCTCAGCAAATAGCTTGGGGTGTCTACTTTCCAAAATGGGGTCATTTGGGGGGGTTTTGTGCTATTTTGGCATTTTATGGCCTTCAAAACTGTGATAGGTAGTGAGGAGTGAAATCAAAAATTTGCACCCTTAGAAACCCTGAAGGCGTTGATTGGGTTTCGGGGCCCCGTGCGCGGCTAGGCTCCCAAAAAGTCCCACACATGTGGTATCCCCATACTCGGGAGAAGCAGCAAAATGTATTTTGGGGTGCATCTCCACATATAACCATGGCATGTGTGAGCAATATATCATTTAGTGACAACTTTATGAAAAAAAAATTTTTTTTTTTTTTTTTGTTTGTCTTTATTCAATCCCTTGGGACTAAAAAAAAAAAATATTCAATGGGCTCAACATGCCTCTCAACAAATAGCTTGGGGTGTCTACTTTCCAAAATGGGGTCATTTGGGGGGGTTTTGTACTTCCCTGCCATTTTAGCACCTCAAGAAATGAGATAGGTAGTCATAAATTAAAAGCGGTGTAAATTCCAGAAAATGTACTCTAGACGCTATAACTTTTGCGCAAACCAATAAATATAATGAACACATCAATAACATCAAAGGTGGTAAAACTAATCATAGTGTTCCCTGCCACTATCTAGAAAGTCATGATCGTGACCCTATGGGAACGCAATTTTTGATCATTGACCAATTTGTCCCACATTGGAGAGGAGAATCTCGTCTACGCGGAGTCTCTCGTTTAGAAACGTATTGGATATACGAACTTCGTACCTACTCGCCATTCGGTTTGAATGTCAAGTGGGACATAAATTCATTTATTAATTTGTCATAAACTGAATTAGTTCAGTCTATTCATATATAAATTCTGTCTTCCGGTTGCTTCGGTCGTTTTTATACATACCTTGTATGTTTTACACTTATGGTGAAATATGAGATGTATTGAGAAGAAATATACATTCACTGTCAGGGAGGTTTTTGTATTATTTATTATTATTTAATTTTAGTTGTTTTCATAATAGGTTCTCCTTATAAAAAGGTTTCAATGCAGTGTGTTTTTTTATACACAAGATGGCGCCCTCGTCCATTATCCTTTTGGCTTCCTCCATGGGCCAATTTTTGGATTGCCAATATGACCCCCTAATGCTAGATGTCGCTGTTGAATATATCCAGAGACCATTGAGGGAATATATATATTTGTTTCTTTTTATCCTTTTTGGTTGTTAATACTGGCCCAATGTTGTATCTTTGGAGCTTATTAGGGGTGTCAGTTTGTTAGGGCCTTATCTAGAGTTGCGGTTTCGCCGCTCAGATTTGCCTTTCCATTGATTCCCCTCCAGTGCGTTGTGGCTGGCACTGTTGTCTTGTGACGTCACCGCGCACGGACGGGTCCACATGCGGATGTTCGGGATTGCCCAGTCATGTGATTCGTCACATGATCGGAGGAATCCTTTCTCCAATTGGTTGGAACAGGCTCTGTTGTGGCCATGTGTTTAATGTTGCGATGTGTGACGCGAACGCCGCCTTGCTATTTTATCCGACGTATCACACGATTGGAGTAATCCCCTTCTTGATTGGCAGGAATAAAGGCATTGTTGTTGTCGCGCGATTGAGGACGTGTTGTGCTGCGCGAATGGCGCCACCCTATCATTATATCTGTAGATATAGATTGTAGATTTGTCTAGTGTATTCACGTTTTACCGCCTCTGATTGGACGGGGACTATGAGCTGTGTCCATTGGTTGTCATGTTTGCTACAAGGTTTTTTGGCGCCATGCTCAACATGTGCTTACCTTGACCTATAGGGGATTTGATCTGGGGTGGTATGGGTTCCACCACTCACCTGATTTGATCTAGCCAGATTCACACCCCATTGGTCATCTTTACTGAGCAGTGTAACACCTCTTATCACATGGTTGGTGTTCGTCCTATCAGAGGTTGTAGAACCCTAATTACGTGTCAGTTTTCTGATTGGCTTGTATGTATTTTGATATTTATATATATATATATGTGCAGTGTGGGGGAACAGGTATATGCCCCAGTTGAAGTCTACTATAGACGAAACACGTCGGGCGAGGTCATACTCATTCCCACACTGCTTTTTAAATGTGATCACTTTTATCTTCTTGTTTTATATTGTTTTTTTTTATTAAAAACCTGCCCATTTGATCTACACCATTGGAGTCCCCTTCTTTTTTTTCTTTCCTTCTAAATACATGGTTTGAAACATTTTTGGGGAGCATCCTACGAGAGCCTTCGCCACAACACTAGTGGGGATTCAGTACTGGCTCGGTCTATTCCATCCGTGGAGGTTCCAGTTTCCGTCTTACCAGTGCTGGTCCAGGTTCTGTCATGAAGATCCTGCCAGAAACCTGAACCCTGGCCATCCTGGCCCACAGGCGCCACTGCGCATGCGCGCCGGTGCGCGTGCACGCGTGCGGCCGCACACGGGCGCGCGCACAGGTGCATCTGCCTGTACCCGACCTTGGCTTGTTTGCGACCACTCTTCTGCCTTATCCCCTGATACCTTGCTGCCGGCCTGTTTCCAGACCCGGTCTGTTCTGATGTACCTGATCACCTGTATTGATCCAGTCCGTTCTGAAGTCCTGTTTCCTGTGCTGAACCTGAACACCTGTATTGATCCAGTCCGTTCTGAAGTCCTGTTTCCTGTGCTGAACCTGATCACCTGTATTGACCAGTCCATTCTGAAGTCCTGTTTCCTGTGCTGAACCTGATCACCTGTATTGATCCAGTCCGTTCTGAAGTCCTGTTTCCTGTTTGCTTGCTGAACCAGCTTACCTGTCCAGATCCGGCCTGCTCTGCTATCCAGTCTGCTGTGCTGTCTATCCAGATACAGCCTGCTCTGCTATCCAGTCTGCTAAGCTGTCCATCCAGACCCAGCCTGCTCTGCTATACTGTTTGCTTGCTGAACCAGCTTACCTGTCCAGATCCGGCCTGCTCTGCTATTCAGTCTGCTGTGCTGTCCATCCAGACCCAGCCTGCTCTGCTATCCTGTTTGCTTGCTGAACCAGCTTACCTGTCCAGATCTGGCCTGCTCTGCTATCCAGTCTGCTGTGCTGTCTATCCAGATCCAGCCTGCTCTGCTATCCAGTCTGCTAAGCTGTCCATCCAGACCCAGCCTGCTCTGCTATCCTGTTTGCTTGCTGAACCAGCTTACCTGTCCAGATCCGGCCTGCTCTGCTATCCAGTCTGCTGTGCTATCCAGTCTGCTAAGCTGTCCATCCAGACCCAGCCTGCTCTGCTATACTGTTTGCTTGCTGAACCAGCTTACCTGTACAGATCCGGCCTGCTCTGCTATTCAGTCTGCTGTGCTGTCCATCCAGACCCAGCCTGCTCTGCTATCCTGTTTGCTTGCTGAACCAGCTTACCTGTCCAGATCCGGCCTGCTCTGCTATCCAGTCTGCTGTGCTGTCTATCCAGATACAGCCTGCTCTGCTATCCAGTCTGCTAAGCTGTCCATCCAGACCCTGTCTGCTCTGCTATCCTGTTTGCTTGCTGAACCAGCTTACCTGTCCAGATCCGGCCTGCTCTGCTATCCAGTCTGCTAAGCTGTCCATCCAGACCCAGCCTGCTCTGCTATCCTGTTTGCTTGCTGAACCAGATTACCTGTCCAGATCCGGCCTGCTCTGCTATCCAGTCTGCTAAGATGTCCATCCAGACCCAGCCTGCTCTGCTATCCAGCCTGCTAAGCTGTCCATCCAGACCCAGCCTGCTCTTCTATCCTGTTTGCTTGCTGAACCAGCTTACCTGTCCAGATCCGGCCTGCTCTGCTATCCAGTCTGCTAAGCTGTCCATCCAGACCCAGCCTGCTCCGCTATCCTGCCTGCTAGACTGAACCAGCTTACCTGTCCAGATCTGCTCTACTCTGCTATCCAGATCACTCACCTGGTCCGCTGAGTTGACCCTGTGTCACTCCACCGGTCTGTTGATCCTGCCAGGCACCCGTGCTCCTCCTCACTCCTGGGTCTCCTGTCATCCTACCAGGGAACCAGGAGTGGGAGACGCAAGGGAGGTCTCTCTCTGCAATATTGGGCTCGCACCACCAGGTACGTGACAGGTTCCATCCAAGTCATCCATGTTCCGACCATCTGCATCGGGTCTGTGATGTTGCGAGTAGTTCTACGGAGTCCATCTGTCTACCCTTGAATGACGAGTCTGCTGGCCTTTTGGAGTTTTCCCATGCCTGTTTGACTCCCTGTTGTTGACAGGGAGTCCACCAGTTCCGGTGAGCGCACATCCATTTCTATCTGTCTTTAAATGTGTGTACCAGAGGATTCAGTCCGAGATCACCTTGGCTTGATGCCATTTTCATTTCATCACTTTGGGACATTTTGTTGATTTGCACTTATTATTTTTTATTTTCTATTTTCTACACATTGGATATTTGTGTTCACTATTAGTTCATCTTAAGGAGTACATTTTATTGTTTCTCTTTTTTGAATATTTAATTTTTGGTTTATGGGTATCACACCTGTTCGTATAGTTTAGCGCTGCACTTTCCTTCACATTGTCTATTGAATTTTTGTCACATTCTAGTGCAGCTGCTTTATTTTTGCCTTTGATTGTCTTTTTGAGTTTAGCGCCATAATTTTTTCCATCCGCTATAATTTTACCTTTCACCGCACAGCCAGGTGTGCAGCCCAACATTACAAATGTTTCACAATTGGATTGTTTTTATTTATTTTTCCCACAAGATTTTCTGCAGAATATAGTGGACCAAACCAATCTGTATGCAGATCAATTTATTGCTGTCAACCCCAATTCATCCTATGCCCACATGTTCCAGTGGCGACGTCTCACACTTGACAAATTTAAATTGTTTTTGGGCCTTATGTTCAACATGGGGCTTACAAAAAAGAACAAAACTTCATGCCTACTGGTCTATCAACCCCATCCACCACAAGAAGAAAGCACAGTGGGTGGATGTGGCTATTCAAAGCTTTCTCAAGATCACTTTTAACCATAATAATAAAAAGCTATCTCCAAGGTATGCTGAAAGGTACTTTTCTTTTTCACAAACTTGGGACGGCATATTACTCAAGACTGCGTGATCATTCACAGGCCTAATAAGAAGGACCTTCAGCTAGGGTTGTCCTGATACCGATACTAGTATCGGTATCAGGACCAATACCAGGCATTTGCATGAGTACTTGTACTCGCACAAATGCTCCCGATGCCAGATCCGATACCTGGGATGGGTGAGAGGCAGAACCAGAAGTCAGCAGGCGGAGTCAGCAGGCAGAGCAGTCCGAGTCCTTAAGCAGGTAAGCTGACAGGGGTGCAGGGTGCAGCCGCATTATCTATTGGGATCGGTGACCGGAGCCGTCACATTCGGTAACGGAAGTGACATTCCGTGTCGCCGTCAGCGCTTGAACATCCCGACACCCATCTTGGTACACCCTGCACTCGGCTTGCAGTAAGCCAGCAGTGGACATGTTGTTACACCTATCCCATATAGTTCAGGCTGGGTGTAACAAGATGTCCGCTGCTGCTTTTATGAGGCCGAATGCAGGGTGTACCAAGATGGGCGCAGGCAGCATAGCAAAATAAATCCTTTAGTTTCCAAACTTTCCTCTCATGTCATAATATTTATTACTGGCTGTATTTCAGTGCCTGCCCATCAATGCCCGTAAGTGCCACCTATCAGTGCCCATAAGTGCCACCTGTCAGTGCCACCTACCTGTGCCATCAGTGCCAGCCATCTATCAGTGCCCATCTGTCAGACTCAGTGCCATCTATCAGTGCCAGGCTGCCAGCCATCAGTCAGTGACACCTATCAGTGCCCATCTATCAGTGCCAGCCATCAGATCCAGCCATTAGTGCCAGCCACCAGATCCAGCCATCAGTCAGTGCAATCTATTAGTGCCCATCAGTCAGTGCCATCTATCAGTGCCCAGTCAGTGACAGTGCCCATCAGTCAGTGCCATCTATCAGTGCCAGGCTGCCAGCCATCAGTCAGTGCCAACTATCAGTGCCCATCAGTGTCAGCCATCAATTCCAGCCATCAGTCAGTGCCATCTATCAGTGCCAGCCATCTATCAGTGCCCATCAGTCAGTGCCATCTATCAGTGCCATCAGTCAGTGCCAGTGCCCATCAGTCAGTGCCATCTATCAGTGCCAGGCTGCCAGCCAGTCAGTGCATATCAGTGCCAGCCATCAGTCAGTGCCAGCCATCAGTGCGTGCTACCTGTTAGTGCCAGCCAGTGCCACCTATCAGTGCTGCATATCAGTGCTGCATATCAATGCACTGCTCATCAGTGCTGCATCATTGCTACCTATCAGTACTCATCAGTGCTGCATATCAGTGCCACTTAATCCTATCAGTGCTGCATAATCAGTTCCACCTATCAGTGCTAATCAGTGCCACACTGCCACCTATCAGTGCTCATCAGTGCAGCCTATCAGTGCCCCATCAGTGCAGCCTCATTAGCGCACATCAGTGAAGAAGAATAAGTACTTATTTACAAAATTTTCTGACAGAGACTAAGAGACTTTTTTTTTTGCAAAAAATATAACACAGCTGTGATTAAATAAAACAAAGCGTTACAAGACCTACTGATTACCAACAATACAGACCTAATCACAGATGTGAAAATACGGGGCAATTTAGGAAACAGCGATCACAGGTGAATTAGCTTCAGTATAAATCACAGAAATAGGAAACATAAGGGGAATACAAAGACACAGAATTTGAAAAGAGCCAACTTCCCTAAACTACAAACCTTGTTAGAAGATATACATTGGGATAGAATCTTAGGAACAAAGAACACGGAGGAGAGATGGGTTTGCTTTAAGAGCACATTAAACAAGGGCATGAGCCAGTGCATCCCATTAGGAAATACATTTAAAAGAGCGAACAAAAATCCTGGCTTAACTCCAATGTATAAATGCATATAAAAGCAAAGGAGAAGGCCTTCAAAAAATACAAGGCTGAGGAATCATCATCAGCATTCAGACTTTATAAAGAATGCAACAAAAAATGTAAGGGTGCAATTAGGGCGGCTAAGATAGAACACGAAAGACATAGCGGAGGAGAGCAAAAAAAATCACAAGAAATTCATTAAATATATAAACAGTAAAAAAGGAAGAACAGACCATACTGGCCCCATAAAGAATGAGGAAGGACACTTGGTTACAAAGGACAGGGAAGGTATGGTGAAGGTATTTAATTTATTTATTATTTATTTATTATTACTGCAGTGTTTATCCTCATGACACATCACAGGAAGCACCCTCATGTCTAACAGAGAACAGAATTAGAGATAGATTTGAAAAACGTAACATTATTAAATCACCGGGACCAGATGGCTGGCACCCGAGGGTACTTAGGGAACTCAGTCAAGTAATTGCCAGACCATTGTTACTAATTTTTACTGACAGTCTACTAACGGGAATGGTACCAGCTGATTGAAGAAAAGCCAATGTAGCACCAATATTTTAAAAAGGGCCAAAATACATCCCTGGGAATTACAGACCAGTTAGCCTAACATCAATATTATGCAAGCTCCTGGAGGGGAGGATAAGAGAATATATACAAGATTTTAATAAAGAACACAATATCATTAGCAGTAATCAGTAGACATGTGCACTGACCAAAAATTTGTTAATTTTCGTTTTCGTTTCATTCGTTTTTTTGCCTAATTCAGAAATTCGGAAAATCTAAATTTCGGAAATTCTGAATTTCCGAATTAAACATTTTCGGATTTCCGAAATTCTGAATTTTCGAATTTCGAAATTTTGGATTTCCGAATTTCGAAATTTCGGATTTCCGAATTTTCAAATTTCCGAATTTTGGATTTTCGGGAATTCAAAAATGTGAAAGTCTGAAAATCTGAAAAAAAGTCAGTTTAATTCTAAATAATAACTAACTATTAAATTGTAGGTATTGGAATTTCCTTTCAAATTTGTCTGTTAGTGAACGAGTACAAATTTATCCGAAGTTCAGAATTATCTGAAATAACGAATGCTGCATCTAAACAAATGGAACGGAACAAATTAATAATAAATAATTAATAATAATAATAATAATAATAAAAAGGTTTTATTATTGTTATTAATTATTATTAGATTGTTACGTTCCATGTGTTTAGATGCGGCATTCATTATTTCAGATAATTCATAACTTTGGATAAATTCGTATTCGTTACGTTCACTAACAGACAAATTTGAAAGGAAATTCCAATACCTATAATTTAATAGTTAGTTATTATTTAGAATTAAAACAGATTTTCTTTTTTTTTTTCAGATTTTCAGATTTTCGGACTTTCACATTTTTGAATTCCCAAATTCCGAAAATCTGAAAATTCGGAAATTTCGGAGTTCCAAAAATCCGAAAATTCGGAGTTCCGAAAATCCGTAAATTCGGAATTCGGAAATCCGAAAATCCAAAATTCGGAAATTTCGGAAATTCGAAAATTTCGGAAATTCGAAAATTAAAAATTAAAAATTCGGAAATTCAGAAATCTGAAAATTCGAAATTAGTAAATTCGTAATTTCCGAAATTTGGAAATTTCCGAAATTTGGAAATTTCGGAATTAACGAATTTGTCAAAATTCGTTAAAAAACTAATTCGGAACTAAGTGAAATCAAGAGTATAGTCTCAAATAATATGGTTTAATCAGTCAATTTAATTAGTCAATTTAGCACGTACCATCATCCATAAGAATCATTTATAGACACAAGGGTTTTTTTTGAAGTGTAAACGCAGGTGCTGATACTGCGTATTCACATTCATAACCCACAAGATTTTTTCAAAAAGAAAAAAGGGGGGAGGGGGTAATTGGACTATCTCGGTACTTGTAGTGGGTCAATAATAGTATAACAGAGATTATAACAAAAATTGTATTTAATAGAAAAACATACATGAATAAAAAAATGTACATTTGTACACATCAATTCAATCTAAAATCAGCTAATAACCTCTCCTAGGCGCATAGAAAAAAATCACAAATACATGTTGGGCTTGCCCACAGGATTCGCATTAGTCTAAACGTGAGGGAGTAGTTCCTCGACCGGTTTCGCGGTATAACCGCTTCTTCAGGAGTGTCTGAAATGGAGCATAATTTCACATAAACAGCGAGAATAATTTGAAGTAACAAGCAGTGAATACAGGTACAATTTAAGATAGAGTAGCTCAACAATGCGGGTGGAGACGTGATCCCACAAACCCATATAGTATCCCCCACGGCGGATGTGGGGGTTTGTTTGTGGAAGCAAATTCTAGTATTCGAGATATAATATTTTAAATTTTTAATCAATTGTTTGGACAGTATGTAGCTGGAGGGTAGGAAAGCCAACCACACCACTGGGTGTATAGGATAGAGAAAATAGCTGGTGATTCGGCCTCAAGCGGGGGAGGGGGGGAAGGGGAAAGGGTTAGAGGAAGGAAAGTGGGGATAGTAAGAAAGGTCCGGAGAGTACAAAATGGGAGAAGGGGGAGGGAAGGTAGCAATGGGGGAAGGGGGAGGGGGGATGGGGAAGGAAAGGGGAGGGAGGGTGGAAAAAAGTATAATGGGAGAGGGAAAAAGGGGGGGGAGGGAAGGGGGAGAGGGGGGAGAGAGGGGGAGAAAAGAAGGGAAAAAGGGGAAGCGGGGGAGGGGGAAGGGGGGGTTAAAGAGAGGGGGGGAAGAAAAGTGGGAAGAGAAAAAGAAAAAGAGGGGGGGGGAGGCAGGGGGGGAGGAAAGGGGGGGGGAATTGTAGGGGAGTGATGGAAGGGGGATGGGGAAGGTGTTAAGGAAAGATGAAGGCAGGGGGGGGGGGTTTGTGGGAGGGGGGTGGACGGAGGGAAGGGGATAGTGGGCACCAGGGAGAAGAGGACCAAAGTAGACACCCGGCAAAAGAAACCCCATCCATTAAACACCAGAAACCGTGCAATACACCCACACAGAATCTGATATAGAGAGGGTTTAAGGATAACTAACATAATGTTGTTTGTAAGATCAAAAAGACGGTGCAGGCTCAGAGGAAACTAATTAATCAAGGACGCTGGGTTTTATGGCATGTTAGTTAGTGCAATGAAAGCAATCATTGAAAAAGAAGCCTGATGGGAGGTGGCCCTCAGGCCTATACTTCAACTGTGCTGGAACCTATATTACAGGAACATCAAGCCAGGAGTAAAATTAGGTAAGGTCTCCTCAATAAGGGCGGAGAAGATCAGCTAGCAGAAGATAACATATAAAGACACCCACCTTGCACCTTAGCTGTCCAAGCGTGCTGCATCACGTCCTTCCACAAGCTCATTAGTGGTGCAAAGAGCACCGCTATTTGAGCACCCCAACCTCCGACATCCGGTATCGCCACAGGTGCGGCATCAGTCCGGTGTCGGAGGTCAGCCCGTCCTGCACCGTCACACATGGGTGGGTGTCTCCACCGTGTGTGCGCGCCGCAAAGCCGCCAAAGCGGTGTCGCTGCGTGGACCGTCATTGATGACGTTGACGCCTGCGGCTGTTCGCGCGTCCGCGCATGCGCACTCGAGGCATAATGCGCGCGCAGTCGGCAACAGGGGTGGAACGGCGCGCTGACACCTGACGGATCCCATCCAATGACAGTGCACTGATATTAGCCATAGGAGTAAATCCAGGCTATATATCAAAAAGAAGGGACAATAACTTGTCCCTCCAGGATGGGCACACACCCGCCGATTGGGGACCCCGAAATTGTCGGGGCAGGTTAACGAGGGATAGTCACACTAATCCCGCCATAGGGGACCAACTCCATCTTTTACAGCAAATATAAATTACAATGCAGTGAACACTTAATTAAAGCAACATGTAAATGAAATATACACATGGGAAAGATATCTAATCTCCCATAGAGGCTTGTTTCTACACCTGGGCAACACATATAAGATTGTTAGATAGCCAGGGGACAAGATATGACCATTGAAAGGTCGGTGTCGCATATAGAGGTAAGGGAAACAGTATAGGGAACAATAAAAAAGAAAAGAAAAAAAGAAAAGAAAAAACAAAACAACAAAAAGGGGGGGGATTTGAGGGGGAAGGGGGCAGGGGAAGGGGAAGGAAAGGATTGGGGAAAAGGGGGGAAAAAGGGGGGGCAATAAGAGGGGAATGAAGGGGAGGGGAAGGGGAGAGGAAAAGAAAGGACAGGGAAGAAGAACACACACACAGAAGGAGGAAAGCGACAAGGGTAGTTTATTAGAGTCTGACTATAAGAAGGATTTGTATGAAATCATCTCATTTAACCCTGGACGCTGAGTGGCATTGAGCCTCTCGATCCAAAGGGTTTCCTGTTGTAAGATAGTACGATCCCAATCACCCCCTCTAGGGTTTGGGGTAATCACCTCTAGCACCTGGAAGTTCACCACGGATGTGTCGTAGCGGTGGTATAACCCAATATGACGTCCGATTGTGGTCAGTTTATCACTTCCCGAGTAGTAGAGGTGATCCCCTATCCTCTGTCTCAGTTCCCTGATTGTTTTTCCCACATAGAATGATTTGCATATGCAGGACATAAGGTAGATAACACCTCTGGTCCCACAGTCTGCATGACAATGAGGAATGAACATCTCACCATTGGGTAGGGTGAAGCACCTACTCTCCTTAATCCAGGGGCAACGTGGACATTGGCCACATTTAAAGGTCCCATATGGTCTAGTTTTAGGAGATTTGGCTGCCATATAATGGCTGCTTGTAAGTCGGTCGCGGAGAGAACAGGCTCTACGGAATACTAGTTCCGGGTTTGAGCGTACGTGTTTGTTAAGAATTTGATGTTCTGTTAAGCCCCATACACACGGTCGGATTTTCGCATGGATTCTGTCCGATCGGACAATGTTGTCGAAAAATCCGACCGTGTGTATGCACCATCGGACAGTGTACGTCGGATTGTCCGACGGACAAAGTCCTATCTCCTGCTGGATAGATTTTTGGACAACAAGGTCCGATCACACCAAATCTGATCGTGTGTATGGTAGTCCGACGGACAAAGTGCTACGCATGCTCAGATCACATTACAAGACCAAAGCTATTGGCTACTAGCCTCTACGTAGTCTCGTCGTAGGCAACAAACGTCACCACGTTCAGAATGATCGGATTTTCCGACAACTTTGTCCGACCGTGTGTACGCAAAACCAACATCGGACAAAGTATGACAGACATGATCCGACGGACCTGGTCCTCGGATAATCCGTGCGCGTGTATGGGGCTTTAGTATGTGCCAATTTTTGGTCAGAATATTTCTTAACGTCTGATGGTGGGCGGAGTAGGTAGTAACAAATCTGACTGATTCCGTAGAGGAGGATGTTGTTTTTGGGGGTCTGTAGAGTAAGGAGTTCCTCGATCTATGAAAGGCTTTGTTAAAAGCCTTTCTAAGATTGGTAGGAGCGTAGCCCCTTGCCAATAGTCTCTCTCGGAGTAAGTTAGCCTGGATCTTAAAGTCGTTGTCAAGTGTGCAGTTTCTACGCAGCCGTAGGTACTGAGCAAACGGTATGCTCTGTACCAGAGGCTGTGGATGTGCGCTGGTGGCAAACAGCAATGTATTACCCGCAGTGGGTTTTCGGTAAAGGTTTGTACTTAGGCCACCATCTGGTTGCTTGATGATGGACAGATCCAAAAATGGGATCTGACCATCATCAGCATCGAAGGTGAATCTAAGATTAAAGGTGTTGTCACCTAGTTTGTCGATAAATTCAATGAGTTTGTTTCTGGATCCTGTCCATACCAAAAACAGGTCATCTATATATCGGTACCATACCAGTACCACCATCAAGTACTCTGCAAAATTCTCATCTGACTGTACAGATCATTTCCAACCTCCCAAATTTAAATTGGCATATGCCGGAGCACATGACGTCCCCATAGCGACTCCTTGAGTCTGCAAAAACAGCTGGTCATTAAATGTAAAGTAGTTTTTCGTTAAAATAAATTTCAAAAGTATGAGTATAAACTCATTTAAAGGCCAAGTTGTTGTATCCTGCTCAAACAAGAAGAATCCAGCCATCAGGACCCCCTGCTCGTGGGGAATGCTCGAATAAAGAGCTTCGATGTCAATCGCCACAAGCAGGGAGTCCGGAGGGATCTGGACCCCCTCCAGGTGTTGTAATAAATCCGTAGTGTCTCGGATATAAGAGGGAAGGCTTCGCACATGGGGCATGAGGAATGCATCAACAAATTTACTTGCATTATCAGTAAGGGAGCCTATGCCTGAGACGATTGGTCTCCCAGGTGGAGTATGTAGATTCTTGTGGGTTTTTGGAAGGGAATAGAAAGTGGGGATACGGGGAAATTTGGGGACCAGGAACTCAAAGGTTTCCTTGTCGATGAGGCCCGAATAGAAGGCCTCACCGCAAAGGACACCCAGTTCCTGGGCAAAGGAAGAAACCAAAGTTAATGTGATGGGGCGGTACCAGTTACGATTGCCAAGGATCTTATGGCACATCGTCTGGTATTGTTCGTGTGTCATCAACATGATATTGCCGCCCTTGTCAGACTGTTTGATGACAATATCCGATCGTCCTTGGAGATTCTTAAGGGCTTGCATCTGTTCCTGGTTTAGATTAGGGGGCATTTTATGCCATTGTTGTTTCTTCAGATCTCTTATTGTAGTCTGTAAGAAAGACCAGATAGTTGGGCATGTCATAAGATCCGCGAAGCGACGTGAGCGCAACCGGAAGGATTTGGGTTTAGACTCCCGAATACCCAAAGGGGTATTTGGTATTGTGGTAGATACATTAGTTTCTAAAGTCTGAGTTGTGTCTACTGCACCTTCATCATATAGGAGCATCAAGTCCCGAAGTGCTCGAAACTCCTCCATGGTAAAGTGCTTAGTGCGTTTTACTAGTTCCCGTTCCAAATTTAAATTGGTCCTTTCCTTATCAAACATAAATTTAAAGGTTAAGTTGCGTGCAAAAATATAAAGGTCCTTAATAGTTTCATTAACTTTAAGGGTATCAAGAGGGCAAAAGCCCAATCACAATTGTAACACTGAGATTTCTTCATTCGTGAAGTGAAAAGACGTGAGGTTAATGATATTCAAATCGGAATTGTGACTGGGGTGTTGGGTGGGGGTAATGTGTTGAGTGCTGTTTGTGTTGGTTTGACCACAAATGTGTCTAGATTTCCCTGCTGTTTCTTTAGATCTAAAAAAATTAGGTCTTCATTGACCTTAGTGTATTTATTGGTCATAATCCCGGAATTCAAAACCTTAGGTATGGCACCGTGCAAAGTTGAGCCACCCACCGCACCCTCAACAGGGGGGTCGGTGGACATGGGTGTCGTCTGGGGACGTGCCAGTTTAAGGTTTTTGGGGATTTTTTTGTTTTTCTTAGGATTAGTTGGAGGAGTACCTCCCCCATAACGTAATCGTTTTCTTGTAGAGTTTTTCCCTGGCGTGTTAAGAGGGCGAATATTACTTTGTAGTGAAAGAGCGGAAGAGAGCGAGGAGTCAGATTCGGCCTCCATATTCTGGGGTCTCGGGAAGTTGGTTCTTGAAGGTCCCTTTCTATCTGCACCTCTCTCAGACCAACGGTAAGCAAAACCTTCAGAGAAAGCAATTTGGTCTTTGCCAAATTTATTTAGTTTTTTAACAATAATATCTTTGTTCATGATTTCTAAACGTTCTTTCAATTCCTTCCACTTAGTATTGAACGTAGGGTTGTCCACTAAATGTAAATAGGAGGAATTGAGACGCTCGATTTCGAGGTTCAGTAGATTCATATCATCTGTGTATTGAGTAATAAGGGTTCTCATTAGGTCTATGCTGCAGTTGGTCAAAATGTTTTTCCAAGTCTTTTTGAATTCAATGGATGGTTCTTTGATCGTGGGGAAGATCTGTCCCCGCAATCCTAGGGGGCAGATCCTCTCCATCACATACATTTTAAAATATTCAATATGCCAGTGTAAGTGTGACTTACGTTTGAGAAATCCGGACACTCCTGAAGAAGCGGTTATACCGCGAAACCGGTCGAGGAACTACTCCCTCACGTTTAGACTAATGCGAATCCTGTGGGCAAGCCCAACATGTATTTGTAATTTTTTCTATGCGCCTAGGAGAGGTTATTAGCTGATTTTAGATTGAATTGATGTGTACAAATGTACATTTTTTTATTCATGTATGTTTTTCTATTAAATACAATTTTTGTTATAATCTCTGTTATACTATTATTGACCCACTACAAATACCGAGATAGTCCAATTACCCCTTCCCCCCTTTTTTCTTTTTGAAAAAATCTTGTGGGTTATGAATCTGAATACGCAGTATCAGCACCTTGTGTCTATAAATAATTCGGAACTAAACAAATTGCACATGTCTAGTAATCAGCATGAAGAATTGTTCTTGCCAAACCAATCTATTAACCTTCTGTGAGGTGAGTTGCCATTTAGATGAGGGGAGGCCCGTAGACCTGGTGTATCTGGATTTTGCAAAAGCATTTGACACAGTTCCCCATAAACCTTAACTGTATAAAATAAGGTCCATTGGCATGGACCATAGGGTGAGTACATGGATAGAAAACTGGCTACAAGGGGAGTACATGGAATGGTCAGGGGTGGAAAGTGGGGTACCCCATGGTTCTGTGCTGGAACCAATCCTATTTAATTTGTTCATGAACGACCTGGAGGATGGGGTAAACAGTTCAATCTCTGTATTTGCAGACGATACTAAGCTAAGCAGGGCAATAACTTCTCCGCAGAATGTGTAAACCTTACAAAAAGATCTAAACAAATGAATGGGGTGGGCAACTACATGGCAAATGAGGTTTAATGTAGAAAAATTAAAAATAATACATTTGGGTGCCAAAAATATGAATGCAATCTACTCACTGGGGGAGAACCTCTGGGGGAATCTAGGATGGAAAACGACCTAGTAGATGATAGGCTCAGCAATTGCATGCAATGCCAAGCTGCTGCTAACAAAGCAAACAGAATATTGGCATGCATTAAAAAGGGATCAACTCCAGAGATAAAAAGATAATTCTCCCGCTCTACAAGACTCTGGTCCGGCCGCACCTAGAGTATGCTGTCCAGTTCTGGGCACCAGTCCTCAGGAAGAATGTTAAAATATTAAAGTATATGTTTATATAAATAAACAAGAAAACATTGATTTAGGGTTGCCAAAGATCAAACGGTAAATGGGGGTAAGCAGTGGGAGCAGGTGAAAATTACCTTAGAAGATTGTATTGAAGAGAAGGGATTACAGCCGCCTGTCAGTCCATCAGCACATGTCCAGTGTCAGTATGGACTGATCAGGCCGTATGGGCTTTTAAACCTCCCGCCCCCAATCAGCTGTCAAGAACACAGCTGTTGCTGAGGGTGTGGGAGGACTCCAACAAGCTGGCCCCCCGAGCGGCGTGCGCGTGGCTGAGTCCCCGCGTGACCAATCAGCGGTCACGCTGCGTGACGCGGCCATGCTCAAGCCTCCCGCCAGCACATCAGGCCTCGAAGGCGGACTGCGCATGTCCGCCAAGTGGAGCAAGCTGGATGCCAGAGCTCCACACGCGGACCGCGCATGCCCGCCGAGCGAAGCCGAACGGGAGGGAAGACGCCAAAGTGACGTCCTCCCCCTCCAAACGCCGCACCGCCCACAGGGGCGGGCGGCTGGTGTGCCGGGCTGTCCCGCGGCGCAACCCACATCCAGAGCGAGCGGCAGCAGCAGTGATACCAATTATAAATCCACAGAGGGGAGAAACAGGGAAAAAGGGGCCTTCATCATAACATAAAAGAATGTCAGCAGAATATATAAAATATCTGGCAAATGGGATGGATCTCAACAAAAGGGAAGATGCCGACATGTGCACAGATGTCAACATTACAGTACATAAATGACCTTACAGGGATGTAACAAGCATATACAACAGCAGTGGTGTCCTAGAAATGCATAATTAGCCTTTCATAGATTTACATAAAAAAGTGGAATATGTTTTAGATCATACATAAACCTTGTTTGCATGTTCTCAGTTCTCCACAATTATACAGTATGACTGATGAAAGTTACAACATTCTAAACAATATAGCAGGAGAACCCCAAGACATATGTGGTCTCATGGAAATATATATGTTAAAAAATCCATGCATGTAGTTCTATCTAACACTGATTGGCCATTCACAATGGTCTCGAAAGAAAGGGGGGGGGGGGGCCCATAGCTAACGCAGGTATGTAAATAAAGTTGTTATTGGTGACATATAGTCTTTCAACAGAAGGGGCTTTTTTAAAGCAGATTTTTTGCAGTTAAATGTCATTGAGTATAAACACTTATCCGAAAGTTGGTAAGAACATTTAAAATGTTGTAATATTAGTATAGATCTAAAATCTTAGAAGGCTGTTATTTTTTAAAACTGTAATTTTTATATTTAGAACTGGGCACACCTGACACTGTGACCCTTGAAGAAGGAGGACACCTTCGGGTCTGATGTCTTATAATATGTTGATGCATTTTTTATTCTTTCAATTCTGTTAAAACGACCTACTCTAACAATTTTTATGTACAATTTGTTATAAATAAACTTTGTTATTACTTTACCTACTGTGTCACTTTGGGGAAAGTTCGGTAGTGCCTTAAAAGTCCACAAACCAAGGGGAAAACCTATTTTTCTTCTATTAATATCGGATGCGGCACACATTTTCCTTATCTCCCCAGACGGTGCAAACCAGCTGACCAAACCAAACCCTTTCTCTTATTATATTAGGTAGTAGATACCTTTCCCCACTTGGTCAACTCGCTTGCACAATCCATATTGTTTCTCTAACGCCAACTACTCAGGCTTTGGGTTATTTATATGAGAAAGACAGAGTCAGCTTTGCTCACTCCCTCTTTCATTGTTATGATAGATATTTTTCTCTCTTTTTGTTTTTTTCTTTTTTGATCGAGCAATAACCTTTACAGTTTTACAATCACTTTTAATATGACAGGCTTTACAGGCACTGAATGGGAATCCCTCATGGAGGGCTATCTTAAAGAATTCGGCGACAAGGAACAGGTAGACTCAGATTTACTTTTATTATTTTCCAGGCTTTCACGTATTTTGGAGAAAAAATCTATGCTTTTTGGCATTCTAGGTCTTTCGAAAACTACATCAGGGAAGACATTAACCCTCTAGGACTCAGGGTCCAGATCTTCCCTACCTTGGAAGGCCTGGACCCTGACTTCAAAACCAAATGGGAGGATGCCCTCAAAACTTGTTCTCGCAATCTTATGGAAATCTTAATAGCTGAATATAGGAGGAGATCATCAACATTAGATATGGAAATTATCAATATCTGTGACAAACTCCAAAAACTTAAAATCCATAAATCCATAACCCCACAGGAAGACAAACTAAAAAATCATTTGAAACTGTTTAATAGAAATATTCTAAAGAAAAAAGGCATTAAATTCAGTCGTGATAAAGACGCTTTCAGGGACGGTAGGGCCTATAAATGGACTCAAAACAATCATGTTTACAATAAGGGTAACTCCAACAAGGACACTTTAGATTCAAATAAACTAAAGAAAAGAACTCAAAACACTGCTTCTCATTCCACTTTGTCTACACACGCCCCCCAAAAAACTAAACCCAACATGAGCACCAAACGTCAATTTCAAAGTGACTCACCTGAAGGCCAGAAGGCTAAAAAAATCTATTTTGAACACCCCCACTTTGAATTCTACATCCAGTCAGGATAACACTTCCACTATTGCAGACACTACACACAAAACCACTACACTATCGAGTAGAGAAATGAACACTCAGAATATCACTGGGGGAACAGCTGTTATTGAAATTCCCCCCGCCGACCCCTCTTTTTTAGAAAAAATCCTGGCAGGGCTCCAACCATCCACAACGAACCCGAACACCTACACACAAATAACATTCTAAACAATCCCCATACTCTTTATGATGAAATTGATCACAATATTATCAACCTCTCCTCACACTCACTCTCTAATGACGAGATGTCAGTGTTGAGGAAAGGATTGAACTTCTGTCCAAATCAGGACGGAGACAAGTTTGAGTTTTATAAGGACTTACAGTTATTTATACGTAAACTAATTTTGAGGAAAATGTTTCACAAACATGACATTCCACCCGACTTTACTCCACAAGAAAGTCGGGCACTTGACCAACTTGTTTCACTTCTAGAGGAGAATGACCCGGCCGATTTCATCGACCGCGTCGATCTTCAGCAAGCTCTCGATTCAGTCTATCAAACTATAGACCCTAATAAATCTAAGTTAAAGAAGAAATCTGACATATGCCCGGCGCCAAGTACCAACCCAAATGCAGCAGCCTTTTTAAATTTGGTCAATAGGGACCTTGAAAAATTAAAGATCCGGACACCAAAAATGACTAATTCAACAAAAAAAGAACAAGCAGCCCTAAGACAACTTGCAGAAAATAAATATTTAGTAATCAAATTGTCTGATAAAGGTGGCAATATAGTCCTCCTGGACAACAAACAATATTTACATATGTGTAATGAAATTCTTAAGAACCAAGACTGGTATCGACGTATGCCATCAGGCATTGTTAAGAAATATCATGACGATTTTTATCGTCTAATCGATTCAGCCCTACGTTACAATGTGATCACAACACAATTATGGACCTACATTCGAAATGACTTTCCTAGAGTGCCCACTTTTTATGCACTCCCAAAGGTCCACGAGGACAAAAAAAAAAAACCCGGTAGACCCATCATCTCGGGAGTTGGCTCCATCAGTGAAAGTGCAAGCCGCCTGATTGAAGACTTTTTGAAACCTTTTGTCCTAGCACTCCCTTCGTATGTTAAGGACACTACACATTTCCTTCAAATCATAGATGGCCTCGCAATTCCAAGTGAAGCAATGCTGGTAACAGTGGACGTAGAAACACTGTACAGCTCCATACCCCATACTAGGGGAGTAGCAGCTGTCAGACATATCCTACAGAGAGATGACAAAGTTAATCCAGCCTATGGTGAATTTATTCTCACCCTGCTTGAGTTCATTCTTGCACACAACATCTTCACTTTCAATGGCTCCCACTACCTCCAGGTACAGGGGGTGGCGATGGGGACATTCTGTGCCCCATCATACGCCAACCTGTACCTGGGGGAGTGGGAGCATGCGTTCCTGGACGATGAAGACTTGTCAATGTACACGGACCACATTCTTGGGTGGTACCGGTACATCGACGACATCTTCATCGTCTGGGACGGCCCTATCCCTCTCTTGGAACAATGTCTTTTGAGAATGAATAGGAATACCTTCAATTTAAGCTTTACTATGTCCCACGATGCCAACAGCATTCCTTTCTTGGATGTAGAGGTATATAGAAATGAGGAGGGACAGCTTTTAACTCGTCTATATAGAAAGCCCACTGCTGGCAATGCTATTCTACATGCCAGCAGTTTCCATCCAGCACCCCTCCTCAACTCTATACCCTATGGCCAGTATCTGCGCATTAGGCGAAATTGCGCAGACAATGCAATTTTCCAAAATGAAGCAGACAAGTTGCGAGATCGACTCCTCCAGAGAGGGTATTCTCATGCCTCCCTGAAGAGGTCATATCAACAAGCCTGTCTCCAGAGTAGAAATCAATTGCTTCACTCTAAAAAATCTAGGGAGGACACTAATCCCCTTAGAATCATTTCCAAATTTAACAACCAACAGAAACAAATGAAAGAGATAGTGGAGAAATACTGGCACCTTTTTTTTATTATCAAATCTTTATTAGTTTTTTGACATTTCCATTTAACATCTCGCTTTTAATCATAGACACACATATTTATACATGAAAACGTCTTTATCAGCCTTCCGTATTCCCCCTCCCCCTTTTTCGCAACCCCCAAAAGATAAACCAAAACAGAAAAAAAAAAAAGGGCCCCTTTCATAGTTTCCCCTTCCTCCCTCCTCCCCCCTCCTCTCGTTTCTCTCCCCCCCGTTTCTCCCTCTTCCATTTCTTAAATACTAATTGTGATTTACCCCTTATCCCATTCCCTATTCCTACTTTTAAGCTTACCTTTCCCCTTGCATATAAGGGGCGGTAAGATACAAATAGTGAGAGAAAAAAAAAAAAAAAGGTGTAGTCAATGATTTTCGTGTGTCTAACTCCCTTAATTTTAATGTCTGAGGCTTTTAATGGCCATTTTTTCCCTTTTCTCTCTTCCCCCTCCCCTCCCTCTCTTCCCCTCCCCCCTCCCTCCTTCTTTCCCCCCTTCCCCCCCTAGTTTACCCATTTCTTTCCCTCCCCCCTGAATCCTATACGGTTGGATTGGGGGGGGGGGGCACCCATAGAATTGGTGGAAATGAGGGTGTGGGAGTTCGGTGGTGGAGAGCAAGCGAACGAGGGCAAAAAAAAAAAAAGGAAAAGAGAAAAAAAAAAAAACAGGAGCTGAGTCCTACCTCTCTCCCCGTCTCACCCATACTTCTTCCTTATTCAATCTCTATTGAGCATATATCCCAGTCTGTCCAAATTTGCACAAACCTCTCCTTTCTATTATGGATTTTATGTATCCATCTTTCAGCTTCCTTTATCACGTTAACTTCCTTCTTCCAGTCCAGCAGGTTTGGACATTTAGTCTGTTTCCATAGTCTGGGTATTAACAATTTTGCAGCGTTTATTAAGTGAGGCGTGATACTGTTCGTATATACTCTACGGGATTTCATTAACCCGTGAAACAGAAAATTTAATGGCGTCAATTCTATATGTCCCTTCGACAGTCTCTCAATCCATGGTGCAATCTCTTGCCAGAACCCTCTAATCATGGGACATGACCACCATATATGAAGAAGGGTTCCCTTCTGCCCACATCCCCTCCAACACCTTGCGTCTACTTTCTGATATATTTGAGCTAGTTTCGCAGGGGTCAGGTACCATCTAGTTAGAAGTTTGTATGACATTTCTTGAGTTTGCGCACTTTTCGATGTATAATAGGTGGATTCAATTAGCTCTTTAATTTGTGTCGATGTAAATTTATATTTTAGTTCCCTTTCCCACTCTCTGATATAGTATGGTGTTGAACTTTTCCTAGTCCCAAGAACTAACTTATACATTTGTGATAGAAGATGTCTACACTTTGTCAACTTCGCGCAGTTGGATTCAAATATGGTAAGTGTGTCAAGGGATCTCAACATGGCTTTTTTTTTATTGTAAAAACACCTTAATTGCTGGTACCTCCATTCAGCCATTTGAACCAATCCGAACTTCCGTATCAGTTCTGGTAATGGTAATAATATTCCATTTGGGGCAAAGTTGCCACATATCATTGCCTCGTCTTTCCCCCAGTTCCCCATAGATCCCTCTTCTTCTCCTGGTAAAAACCAAGGGAAGCCTTCCATCGGTGTTAGCAGGGATATCTGAGGGGCATAATCTCCTGATTGGTTAAGTTGGTCCCAGATTTTTAAAGTATTTTGAATTAGTGGTGATATCCATTTTGAGAGGCCTCTATTTACCTTCTGGATCCATGGTACTCCTTTTAATCTCCTTCCTGCCATTGCTTGTTCTAAAGTTACCCATATTTTATTTGTTTGATCATGACTCCAATTTAAAATGCGTACTAGGGCCATTGCCTTGTAGTATAACTTTACATCTGGTAACCCCATACCTCCTTCCGACTTCCCTTTACATAGTATCTCGTGTGTCAGTCTGGGGCGTTTGTTGTTCCACACAAAAGATGTAAAGGCCCTCTGTATGTTTCTAAAGAAGCTCTGAGGGAGTGGAATTGGGACTGTATATAAAGTATAAAGTATTTTGGGCAGTACACTCATTTTTATTGCGCTCACCCTTCCAAACCATGTTAATACCTTTCCTTTCCATTTCCTCAGGTCGTCTATTACCCCCTGCATTAAGCCCTTGTAGTTCAGGTCATATAATAATTTGGGATCTGATGTTATGTGTATCCCTAGATATACAAGAGATTTTTTGTTCCATATAAATGGGTATGAACCTTTCAGGGTCCTCATCATTTCTAGCGGGACATGGCTAGGAAGAATAACTGACTTTTCGAACTTTATCTTGAAATTGGATAATTCTCCAAATCTTGATACTTCTGTCATCAGTGCTGGTAGGTATGTCTGCGGTGTTGATAAATAAAATAATAAGTCGTCCGCATAAGCCGATACTTTATGTTCCTGTATTCCAATACATGTCCCTTGGATTTCGATATTCTTTCTTACTTTACATAAAAAGGGTTCTAATGTCATGGCGAACAATAAAGGCGACAGGGGACACCCCTGTCTTGTGCCGTTATGTATTTGAAAATTATTTGAGAGGGTGCCATTCACTTTCACACTTGCTCTTGGATCTGCATATAGCGCCGCTATCCATCCCATTACACGTTCTCCCACCTTCATCTCTCTTAGAACCTCTGTCATAAACACCCAATTCACCCTGTCAAAGGCCTTTTCGGCATCCATTGACACTATCATTCTCGGGGTTTTATCAGGGCCGTTTTCCATCCAATGTAGGATGTGGAGCGCTCTTATTGTGTTGTCTCTAGCTTCTCGGCCTTTCATAAATCCCGTCTGGTCTGGGTGAACTATTTTTGTTATCTGGTCCTGTAGCCTAAGCGCTAGAATTTTTGCTAGGAGCTTGGTGTCTGAATTTAACAGAGAGATTGGTCTATAGCTTGTGCATTTTTGATGGTCTTTCCCTGAATTAGGGAGTACTGTGATATACGCCAATAGGGCTTCTGGTGGGAGGGGGTTTGATGTATTATTCGCATTGAAATAGTTGCATATTGGTGTTCCTAAAAGTGAGGCAAATTTCTTATAATATGAATTCGTGAAGCCATCTGGTCCTGGGCTTTTCCCCATTGCCAGACTGGCTATTACTCCAGTTACCTCTTCAACCGTGATTTGCCTACTTATTCTCTCGATCACCTCTGTTGGTAATGAGGGCATCTCCGAATTTCTTATGTATTCTCTGATTTCTTCCCTTCGTTGATCTTCCTTGACCTTTAATGGGTCTGTCTTGATATTGTATAGGGCTTCATAGAACCTATGAAACTCTGCTGCTATTGCCTGGGTCTCCACTATCTTTTTGTTTTGTAATATTAATTTATGAACGTGCCTGGAGTCTTGTTTTTTTTTTGAGCTGCCTTGCCAGAAGTCGGCCACATTTGTTTCCTTCTTCATAAAACCTATGTGTATAGTACCTGGATTTATTTCAAATTTTACCGTCTATACATTGTGTCAACTTGTATCGTGCCATTTCTAGACGTTTGATATCTGCTGGGTCTAAGTGTTTTTTATGTTTTTTTTCCAAATTGTTAATCTCTTCCAGTAGATCTGTTATTTCTTTTTGTTTTTCTTTTTTTTCCCTTGATCCATAGGCATCAACTCGCCCCTGATCACTGACTTATGGGCTTCCCATATGGCCTGGTCAGTGGTTTCGTCAGGCACGTTTATTTCAAAATAGGTTTTTAATTTAGTTTTTAATGCCTCGACTATATGACTGTCATCCAATAGGGTCTCATTGAGTCGCCATGTTCGTTCCAAATGTCCCATTGATGCTGGATATATGGTTATCGTTATCGGGGCGTGATCTGAAATTGTAATTGATTCTATCGTACATGACCTGATCTTTTCCAGGTAGAACTGGTCCACCAGAAAAAGGTCCAAGCGCGAATACATATTATGCGTTTTTGGAATAGTAACTATAATCTCTTGTTTTATCATGTTTTACACGCCATCCATCTACCAGATGGAGGGATCTTAAAGACTGTTTTATACGCTTTAAGGCTTTAAAGGATATGGGGGTTTTCCCTGTTGAGGTGTCTATACTTGGGTTTAATACTAAATTAAAGTCTCCCCCTAAAATAAGGAACCCCTCTTTATATTCTTCCAATAATTTAAAAGTTTTTATTAAAAAGTTCACCGTTCCTGTATTTGGCGCATATATTGAGGCAAAGGTGTAGCTATAGCCATTTAGTCTGGCTTTTACAAAGAGGTAACGACCTTCAGGGTCTATCTTTGTGGATATAACTATTATCGGACATGTCTTTCTGAATGTTATTGTCACCCCTCTTGCCCTGGCGATCGGGGATGGAGCATGGAACCACATATTTAGTGTTTCTCCCTTCAAAAAGTGTGTTTCTTGTAAGAAGATCACGTCTGCTGCGTAATGGCGCATTTCCTGCCATAGGCGACCTCTTTTCTGGGCTGATTTTAATCCTCTTATATTATATGATATTATTTTTATTGGAGCTGCCATTGCTAAATTTTTTTATCTTCTAAACTTTCCTCTCTGCTCATTATCTTCGTCCACAGGTGAGGTTAGAGAGAGGTAGGAATCACACACGGCAAAAAACAAAAACAAAAAAAAACAACCTTTTTTTAAAAAATCTTTTGGGTTGCTTACTAATTGGAAGAGCGGTCTTTTGAGGGATAAATCCCTCCCTCTCGACCTCTCTAACCTTCTGCAGTGTTGCAGATTTTTAAGTCCTATATATCGGACCTGAGTGAATTTCCTCTTTACCCCGTCCCATTTATCTAGATCCCCCCCCCCCCCCCGGGCCTCTATTTCTAAGTTTTTATTGACCGCCTTTCATTAAGTTCCCTCCTACCCTTTTTCCTTGGTTTCCTAATGTCCTCCACCAACTGACCCCTTTAATTAACTATGGGGGGGAAGTGGGGGAGGTGGGCAAGGCAAAGCGGGGATTAATTTCTTGTACTATCTATCACCCCTTGCCGCTTATACCTCCCTTGACCAAAGATGGTAGTGATCAATTGCCTCCCTCTACGTCAATAATGGGAGGGGAGTGAAACGAGAGATAGGTAAATAAAAGGGAAACAACTAGCCAAAAAAAAAAAAAAAAAAGGGGGGGTTTTCTTTCATATGTGAATCCCTTAAATCGTGTACTTTATACCTTTAACATTTTTTCCTTTCTTTTATCATGATGGAAAAAGCAAAATTTATAACAAATTTTCATTTCTTAAACCTCCTCTCCTGCATACATTGGTATATCATTAATACATCATAAAAAGACAAAAAAAAAACAAAAAGGGAGTTGCCAAAGATATAAACCGTGATTTGGATTCCCAGATGGGGACCCAAAAAAACAAACAAAAAAAAAACGTATGATCCCTTGCTGGGACAATTTGTTCCTGACAGACCTCTTTTTACATTTAGGAGGGCGACATCTATTAAAGATCGGATTACCAATAGTGAATTTGACAACAGTGGTAAGCAACATTGTAAATATAAAGGGACCTTTATGTGCGGCTCCTGCCACTATTGCCGGTACATGGCCGTGGAAAAAAATCCAACCTTACCAAATGGCGAAAAGTTTCGAGCCAAACATTTCGCCAATTGCAAAACTATAGGGGTAATCTACCTCCTTAGGTGTGATTGCTCCTGTTTTTTTGTTGGTAAGACCAAGCTGGAATTTTGAAGGCGTGCCTACAGACATATACACAGCATGCAGATCTGTGATCCAGACCTTCCACTAGGTCGGCACGTAAGTTTTGTGCATGCAGGCAAATTCCCTAAGATCAAATTCCTAATCTTGGATCGGGTTTATCCGAACCCGAGAGGAGGAGACTGGAACAAGTCCCTCCTCCAACTTGAAGCCAGTTGGATTTATAGGCTCCGGGCCACTCAGGCACCCCGACTCAATGAATCCATCTGGTTCAAACCATTCCTAGAGGGCTTCTCCTCTGGGGGTATGGAAAAATAACTGCCTTTTAAGATTTTAGATCTATACTAACATTACAACATTTTAAATGTTCTTACCAACTTGCGGATAAGTGTTTATACGCAATGACATTTAACTGCAAAAAATCTGCTTTAAAAAAGCCCCTTCTGTTGAAAGACTATATGTCACCAATAACAACTTTATTTACATACCTGCGTTAGCTATGGCCCCCCCCCCCCCTATCTTTTGAGACCATTGTGAATGGCCAATCAGTGTTAGATAGAACTACATGCATGGATTTTTTAACATATATATTTCCATGAGACCACATATGTCTTGGGGTTCCCCTGCTATATTGTTTAGAATGTTGTAACTTTCATCAGTCATACTGTATAATTGTGGAGAACTGAGAACATGCAAACAAGGTTTATGTATGATCTAAAACATATTCCACTTTTTTATGTAAATCTATGAAAGGCTAATT
The DNA here is from genome assembly GCA_028564925.1 of Lithobates sylvaticus. NCBI lineage: Eukaryota > Metazoa > Chordata > Amphibia > Anura > Ranidae > Lithobates > Lithobates sylvaticus. Next base: position 115,167,910 of record CM053037.1, on the reverse strand, counting down.
ATGCATTTCTAGGACACCGCTGCTGTTGTATATGCTTGTTACATCCCTGTAAGGTCATTTATGTACTGTAATGTTGACCTGTTTCTCCCCTCTGTGGATTTATAATTGGTATCACTGCTGCTGCCGCTCGCTCTGGATGTGGGTTGCGCCGCGGGACAGCCCGGCACACCAGCGTTTGGAGGGGGAGGACATCACTTTGGCGTCTTCCCTCATGTTCGGCTTCGCTCGGCGCGCATGCGCAGTCCGCGTGTGGAGCTTTGGCATCCAGCTTGCTCCACTTGGCGGACATGCGCAGTCCGCCTTCGAGGCCTGATGTGCCGGGGGGAGGCTTGGGCGTGGCCGCGTCACACAGCGCGACCGCTGATTGGTCGTGCGGGGACTCGGCTGCGCGCATGCCGCTCGGGGGGCCAGCTTGTTGGAGTCCTCCCACCCCCTCAGCAACAGCTGTGTTCTTGACAGCTGATTGGGGGCGGGAGGTTTAAAAGCCCATACGGCCTGATCAGTCCATACTGACACTGGACATGTGCTGATGGACTGACAGTCGGCTGTAATCCCTTCTCTTCATTACAATCTTCTAAGGTAATTTTCACCTGCTCCCACTGCTTACCCCCATTTACCGTTTGATCTTTGGCAACCCCAAATCAATGTTTTCTTGTTTATTTATATAAACATATACTTTAATCATGTGAATTCACTTTGCTGCCTTCACACTATTGTTGCAACCTTAAACAATGGAATTTTGGCTGCTATTTTGGCACCTCTCCATCTTTGGGGGCTCTCTTCCTATATTGGAAGCCCACCCTGGTTTTGCAACAATAACCTATATATGTGATCAATACAGTTGTTTCCAACTACCCCGCACGTATGTACTGTGTATTTTTCTATTAATTATATTATTAATATTCGGTCTGCGATTTTATATAAATCCACGACCAATAATATTCAGCCCATTATCTACAATACCCTTCAGGGGGATCTATTTTCAAGCCATTGTCTGTTGGTCATATATTTTGACCTTCATTATGACATTCTTAAGCACATACCACAATTAGGGTACTTATTACACTCTTACCCTTTTCTTGCAGATTACATTGACCTATATGCAGGGCCATCTCTGCCTGTTTTGATTTGTGGTCTCTATGGGACAGGTATTATCTTTTATAGACTTTGATGTATTTTAGTTATCAATAGTCATTCAGATATATACATGAAGTTACAACATTATAATTCTTACTTATATTTCATTCCTCTATAGAGGACTTCATAATTTTTTGCTGACCCCAGCAGCCCTGTGATCCGCTCCCGCTCCCTTGCTTGCGGCTCTCTGATACTATTCCACATTTGGGGAAGGGCTTCCATCACCTCTTTGATAGAGTTTTCCACCTAACCTAGGCCTAGTCTATCTCGGCCTACATTGGATCTCCACACGGAAGATATCGAATCCAGTGCATTTTTCTTGTTTTTAAACATAGTGGAATGCTTTCAACCAATGCACCTTCATTTATGTAAGTTTTTTATTTTTCTTATATATTCTCCTTTTTTGTTGTTATATACTGCTGCCATACATCTATGTCATTTCTGCCTGTGTACGATACTTGACTCATGCCTTATCCTGTCGCCTGATTGTATTATATATAACAATCTCTTTGCCCCATAGTAAATACAGTTATTGTCATATTAAAACTGTAATTCTTATATTTAGAACTGGGTTCTACACCTGACACTGTGACCCTTGAAGAAGGAGGACACCTTTTCATAAAACTCCGAAACGTGTCGGGTCTGATGTCTTATAATATGTTGATGCATTTTTTTATTCTTTCAATTCTGTTAAAACGACCTACTCTAACAATTTTTATGTACAAATTGTTATAAATAAATTTTGTTATTACTTTACCTACTGTGTCACTTTAGGGAAAGATCGGTAGTGCCTTAAAAGTACACAAACCAAAGGGAAAACCTCTTTTTCTTCTATTAATATCGGATGCGGCACACATTTTCCTAATCTCCCCAGACGGTGCAAACCAGCTGACCAAACCAAACCCTTTCTCTCTCTGGAGAAGAGACGCTTGAGAGGGGATATGATTTCAATATACAAATACCATACTGGTGACTAGGGATGAGCCGAACACCCCCCGGTTTGGTTCGCACCAGAACCTGCAAACGGACTTAAAATTTCCACAAATTTTAGAACCCCATTAAAGTCTATGGGACTCAAACGTTCAAAATCAAAAGTGCTAATTTTAATGGCTAATATGCAAGTTATTGTCTTAAAAAGGATTTGGGGACCCGGGTCCTGACCTAGGGAACATGTATCAATGCAAAAAAAAACGTTTAAAAACTGCTGTTTTTTCAGGAGCACTGATTTTAATGACGCTTAAAGTGAAAAATTCCTTTAAATATCGTGCCTGGGGGTGTCTATAGTATGCCTGTAAAGTGGCGCGTGTATCCCGTGCTTAGAACAGTCCCTGCACAAAATGAAATTTTTAAAGGAATAAAAGTAATTTAAAACTGCTTACGGCTTTAATGTAATGTCTGGTCCCAGCAATATGGATGAAAATCAGTGAGACAAACGGCATGGGTACCCCCCCTGACCATTACCAGCCCCTTTGGGTCTTGTATAGATATTAAGGGGAACCCCGTACCCAAATTAAAAAAAGGAAAGGTGTGGGGCCCCCAGGCCCTATATACTCTTAACAGCAGTATACAGGTGGTGCAAACAAGACAGGGACTGTGTAGGTTTGTTGCTAAGTAGAATCTATTAGAATCTGGGTAGCTTCAGGTGTACACAGTGCAGATGGCACAATACACATACTGTATTTGCAACAGCTTCAAAATTAAATAAAATCACACTGTCTCTCTGTATATATCTCTTAACTGAAATCACACTGTCTCTCTGTGTATATCTCTTAAAGCGGAAGTAAACCCCCCTATCGTTTTCAGCCAAGGAAGCTGCCATCTTTGCCTCTGTTTAATCTTCAACTGCCATGATGCTGCACATGTGATCCGTTATGACACCAGCCATTTGATGGTTTGACTGTTTGGTTGAGAGCACAGCCAATGTGCAGTTAGCATTCCCAGCATGCCTTTTTTTTTTAAACTGTTAAATCGATGGGTTTACTTCCGCTTTAAATGAAATCACACTGTCTCTCTGTGTATCTCTCTTAAATGAAATCACACTGTCTCTCTGTGTATCTCTCTTAAATTAAATCACACTGTCTCTCTGTCTATCTCTCTTAAATGAAATCACACTGTCTCTCTTTGTATCTCTCTTAAATTAAATCACACTGTCTCTCTGTGTATATCTCTTAAATTAAATCACACTGTCTCTCTGTGTATCTCTCTTAAATTAAATCACACTGTCTCTCTCTCTTGAATTAAATCACACTGTCTCTCTGTCTATCTCTCTGGCTGCTATAACACACTACACAAGACCGCCGCACTGGCGGCCTTATATAGTGTGGGGCGTGTACTAAACCCCCTGAGCTATAATTGGCCAAAGCCACCCTGGCTTTGGCCAACTACGGCTCTCTGTACGGATGGTGCTGTGATTGGCCAAGTTTGCGGGTTATAGTGCATGCTTGGCCAATCATCAGCCAGCAATGCACTGCGATGCCGCAGTGACTTATGGGCCGTGATGCGCCACTCGAATTTGGCGCGACTGGACCATAACGTTCGGGATTCGCCGAACAGGGGAACAGACAATGTTTGAGTCGAACATGGGTTCGACTCGAACACGAAGCTCATCCCTACTGGTGACCCACAATAAGGATAAAACTTTTCAGCGGTAGTGAGTTTAATAAGACATGTGGCCACTTATTAAAATTAGAAGAAATTAGATTTAACCTTAAACTGCGTAGAGGGTTCTTTACTGTAATGCCCCATACACACGCTCAGATTATCCGAAGACCAGTTCCGTCGGATCCTGTCCGTCGTACTTTGTCCGATGTTGGTGTTGCGTACACACGGTCGGACAACGTTGTCGGAAATTTCCGGTCTTCAAGAACGTCGTGACGTAAGTCGTCTTCCACGAGTCTAGAAAAGGGAAGTTCAGCACCATGTCCCGCACCCGTTGGGCTCCTTCTGCTGATCCCGTGTTTATCGCGAGTTAGTTGAAGGTTGGGGACTTACGATTCGCGCTTCTCAGTTTTGTCACTCAGATCGTTACTGCTTTTCAGTTTGTGCTTGTCGTGCGTATCTGTTTATTAGTGCGTGTAGTCAGTTCGCATTTGTTGGTCATTGCGGCCTATATCTTGATATAGGACGCTTTGATTTTCACTGCTTATTGTCTGCTCGTTTCTGGTATTCATTTAGTTCTTTCAGGCCTTGCTGTTTATCGGTGCTTTCTGTTTGTCCGTTCTGACCAGCCGACCGTTTGTGAGCGATGTTTCCCGTACGTACTCGTCGCCGAGTTCGTGCTGTACGCGGAATTGGTGTCGGGCTTTTAGCTTTGAGCCAAGACCCGTCCATGAACAGAGTGACGAGGAGTATGTGGACCAAGAATTGGTTGCTTCAGCGTGATCAGTTCTCGCACATGCCTTTGCTTCGTGAGATCCGGGAGAATAATCCTGATGCTTTCAGGAACTTTCTCCGGATGACGGACCCCGTTTTTCACCGTCTTTTGGCTTTGCTGACCCCTTTTATCAGCCGGCAGGATACCTGCATGAGACAAGCCATCACTCCGGAGCAGAGGCTTGTTGCTACGTTGAGGTACTTGGCGACAGGGAGAAGCCTTCAGGATTTGAAGTTCTCCTCAGGTATCTCTCCCCAGGCTCTGGGAATCATTATTCCAGAGATCTGTTCTGCCATCATCCAGGTCCTGCAGAAGGACTATATTAAGGTAACATTTCTACTTTACTATTCCTTGTGTGCTCTGTTTGCTAATGTCTTGTATTTTTGACCTCCTTCCCTAATTACCATGCTTGCAATATGCTCTAATATGCTGTGCCCCTTTTGTCCTTCATGCATTTTTGCCTTCACTTACCTCCCCAGCATGCTCTTCTGGCCCAATAGACACCTATGGCCTAGTCACTTAAGCAATGTATTTTGTCTGCTGCATAGTATTGTTTTCCCCCAAACACCCCCTAAAACATGCACAAATGTTTGCTGTGTGTTTTACTTCATGCAGAGCCCCATTTTTGCAACATTTTTTTAGGGGGGGGGGGGGGATTTGGAATGTTCTTTCATCTTTCCTGTGGGCTGCCAATAGTGTTAAGTAAGGAGGGTCTGGCCAAACTAGCACACATTATTGAGCCATTTGGCAATCAATGAAGTGCAGAGGGTTACCTGTCCAACCCCCGCCCCCAAACCCCTAGTTATTGTCAATGGCCCATCAGAAGTGGGGGGATTTATGGGGGGTGAGTAATCTGCTAGGGGGACCCCCTACTTTTCGGTGCAAATACTTTCCATCTTAAAATGTAAAAGTCTGATCTTGTTCCAAGATGTTTAGTGTCTAATCTGCTTGCAATGTTTATGTGCAAAGTGACTAATATTTTTTTCTTGTTTCACTCCACAGTTCCCTTCCACGCCACAGGAATGGCAGACTGTGGCCTCCCACTTTGCCAGCCATTGGGACTTTCCTAACTGCGGAGGTGCAATTGATGGGAAACAGTGCAAAAGTGCCCTGGAAAATACACTTGCAGTGCAAACTGGAATTGCCTTTAGTAAATAACACCCATTGCCCCCCAAATCCTTTACATTTGACATACATAATGCTTTTGTGTTTTTAAATAATGAAGCCACACATTTAGTAAATTAAAAAAGTTTACTTGCAACACATTCACAAGTGCTCCCCTATGAGAATGTACAAAAGGAAGATTTAGCACCACAATCTATTGAGGGCAGAAATAGGAAATGTCAAACATTGCTTGAAAGTGAGGGACAATATTTTTGGTTGGCCAGTTACAAATGACAACAACATGAATGTAGTCACTTTGTAAAGGTGGTAAACGTACTAGCTTTTTGGTAGAAGTTAGTCTGATGGAGACCCCCCTCTAGTATCCACTGGAGCACATGTGTGGAAAAGCATAATAAAAAGGGGGTTTGGGTGTCCCAGCACTAGTGCTCTAGAGTCCAGATGGGTAAACAGCTACTGGGTGACCTCTCCTTTACATTGAATAAATTGGCTTTACATTCTTGATGACATCTCTAGTGAGAACAAACTTCCTTTCACTCAAAAATTCCCCAAACCTTGTATTATAAGTGGCCGAACGATCGAGGTTGAGTACGATCGAATGGACACACACGAACATGACAGTGGCAGAAAGATCGAGGTTGAGTACGATCGAATGCACAGACGAACATGAATGTTCGTCTGTGCATTCGTACAAATGTACAACTTTGAAAAAATACAAACACATGGAGCAGTATGCAAGCAAAAAATCAAACACAAAACACAACTACTTACTTTTTTGAAGAACTCGCTTGATCTTTCTGTACTGATCGGGCTCCCTCAGTTTCAGGTCTGACCAGCGTTTCCTCAGTTGCTCCTTGGATCGTTGTACCCCAAAATGATTGTACAGCCTCCTCACAACTTTAGACATGATCTAGGCCTTTCGGACATTGGGGTTGAGGAAAGGCCCATACTTCCTATCATAGTCGCTCCTCTTTAATATGTCCACCATCTCCAACATGTCTCCAAATGACATATTGGAGGCCTTGAATTTCAGGCTCCGGGATCGGGACGTTTCTGCCTCCCGCCTTTCCTCGTCCTCCTCCTCGTTGGTGTAATATTTGGAGCGCACCTGCTGTGTCCCCGCCATGTGCTCTCCCCACTGCGCCGTAAAGAGAAGGGGTGGGGAATAGCCGAGAAAGATCGTCAGGGGCGGGCGGAGTTTCACGCATGCGCACTGTATATAAAACGTCACACGCCTGTGTCGTAGCCACGATCTGTGAGACGAGGGGAGAGAAAGCTCACGCACGAGACGATCGCTAGAACGAAGGTACAATTTGAAGTTGGTACATAACTAGCCTAGACTGATTAGACCTTGAGGCTTATTTATGGAGAAGATTAGGAGAGTTTAGCCTGACATTATTTATAGTGTTTTGTGTGGTGTTGTGTCTTGCAGAGATTATGGAGGGATTCAACGACGTGAGTTTTCTCCCCCCTCTTCATTGATAAGTATAGGGAAATTACCCTATTATGGCAGGCTAAACACAGAGATTACAGCAACAAACCAAAGAGGTACGCAGCCATGAAGAAACTTGTGGCATTTGTAAAGCCAACGATCCCCACGGCAACCGTGGAGAAGTTAAGAGTAAAAATTGGCAGCCTGAGGAGTACCTATGTCAGGGAGCGCAATAAGGTCCTGAAGTCCCAAGCATCTGGAGTTGCAGCAGATGAGGTCTATGTCCCCACGCTCTGGTACTATGAGAGGCTCCATTTTCTCAAAGACCAGGCTGATGTCAGGAAGTCACTCTCGACTCTTCCTTGCACGCGTCCTTCCATGCACGCCACCCCTGATGAGGCTTCCGAGGAGCAACCTGGGCCTTCCAGTCTGGAAGAGGTGGAGGAGCCCAGCTTGTGGCATGTATAGTAGTTTTGTAACCATTTTTGGGAATAATGAATGATGTTCACTTAATTCAGGATCCCCATTTGCTTAGTTCCTAAACATGTTTGACATATCAACGGACAGTAGTGTTGGAGACATTTGGGGCCAGAATCTAAACTGCAGGGCTGAGAATTGTATGGTTTTCTATTTGTAAACATTTTGCAACAGTCACTAGATGAAAATTGTGTGTGTTTGATGAACAAATAACTCAAACTATGTCCCTTTTTCATACACAGGAAGACCTCAGCCAGGAGGTGGCTGTGGAATGTGGCAGTCAGGAGGAGGCAGGGGTTAGTGGCAGCCAAGAGGTGGGTAGTGGCAGCCAAGAGGGGGGTAGGCGTAGGAGCCTGACTGTCTCCCAAGTCCCTCCCCTCCGCCTTCCCTACAAAAGGGCAAGAAGGGTGGGGGAGGTGGGAGAGTCAGCGCTCCAGCTGATGAGAGATGCTTCAGCCTCCATACATGCCACACCCACCTACGAGGAGGCCTTTGGCTCCTTGGTTGCCACAAAAATGAAGGGTATGGAGGTGGGGCAACGCAGCATGTGTGAGAGGGTCATCCTCAAGGTCCTAAATAAGGGTATGGCTGGGGGGATGACCCCACTCACACATGTTTGCGATAGGGACCATGCTCCGCCTCCTCCTCCTTCTGCCATCCCACCAGCACCACAGCCAC